>BPTQ01000005.1:232714295-232833204 GCA_019973895.1 Chrysanthemum seticuspe
TGAAGCTTACCATCACAATCCAAGGGTTTCAATCAGAGGTACTGATGAGTGTCTAAATACTCATCATTTTTGTATAATATAAACTGCAAAATCATCTGAAAACACTCAGAAACACATCAAAATGATCAAAATATCACAAATCAGTGTTTTATGTGTTTTAAATGCAAAAATATCAAAATCAGATGAAAAACGTATCAAATTTGCAAAAATTGCAGTTTTAGTCCCCCAAGTTTCAAAAGTTGTCAAAAACAGTCCCTGAGCACATAATTTCAAAAGTAAAATCACCAAAGGTCCTTTTTAAATCATAACTTGTCAAAATTAGTCCTTTGGTGAAAAATATCAAAAGTTTGAGAAAATTACAAAATTGGTCCTCCAAGTTTCAAAATTGGCAGAATTGGCCCCTGGGAAATTGAAATTTGTCAAGTTTGGTCCCTGTACTTTTGAAGCTTGTCAGTTTTAGTCCTTTGGAATAACTTTGAGATATTGGCAGTTTGGTCCTTACATTTTCAGAAATTACATGAAAGGCCCTTGATAATTAAAGTCTTTAATACCATTTTGGACCTTATCACCCCATGTGACCCCCTGTCAAATTGAGTTTTGAACCCTTTGGTTATTAATATTCCTGGTCAATCCCTGGTCAAAACTCCCAACCCGCCAAAAGCCTTCTTCCCCACTAGCCCTGCTAAACTCCTGCACACTCAACCCCCCTCCTCACCATTCACATTCCCTTGTCCCCCCACCTCATCACAAATCCAAGAATCATTAATTACACCTCCTACTCCCTTACTCAACCCCTACACCTGTTAAAATACTTTTTGGCGCCAAATTGATCAAACGGCCAAAAACCACTTGACTCATCCAATGGCTACAAATGAAAGTGGGAAATGATCAGAAAGTCAAGTGGAAGCTGTTTGGATATAAAAGAAAGAAGAAAGGAGAGAAGAAAGTAGTAGTTAGTAGTTTAGAGTTTTTTTTTCTTAATGTCGTTTTTTTATTTATGTATTAGCTTAGCTTAAAATTATGTAATTTCTTGTTTTTATGTTTCAAACTCAAGTTAAGTTAGCTTTGTAATCTGTTTTAAGAATAAATTTCAAGGTTTGGTTAAAGTTTCATATTTCATGCTTACTGTTACAAATTTCAGTTTCAAAATTCTTATGTACAAGTGTTAGTGGCTTATTTTCAAGCTCGTATAAGCTTATTTAAGCTTCTTGTAGCTTTTTATAAGTTTGTGTTTAAGTTTATAGCAACATTGAAACAAAGTCAAGAAAAGTCAATCCGGGTCAAAAGATGGAAAGTCAAACATAATCTTGGTTAAAGTCTGATTTGAATAAGTATTTGAGATTAGTTTAAGCTTATTTTGTGCATTACATTTGAGTTTTGAGCAAGTTTCCTTTAAATTTCAGTTTCAAAAATGATTTTGAGTTATAAAGGGGTGTTTGGTTTAAGCTTATTTAAGGGTCAAAAACTGTTTTCACCCACTTTGACTCTCAAAGTCAAAGTGGTTTAAGGTTTAAACAAGTTTTTCAAGTCTAGTTGAGCTTAAGTTTAGCAAGGTTGCAAAGTTTGGTTTATAAAAAAGCCAATATTTCTGTTTCTGTCCACTGTCCAAAACAGCAGCTGCATAGCTGTTTGAACAGCTTTTTCCAAGCTTATTTGGCATCAAAAACTTTTCCAAACTGCTTTTCTTATATCTCCACATACCCATCTCAACATTTGTCCACTTATTTTGCTCTTGGAATCACTTTATTTAGCTTAAAATTGCTCTCAAAAGCTGTCCTAAACCCACAGCAACTGCTACAGTAACAGTAGCAGTTGGCACTTTTTTTGTTTTAGCTTATTAGTTGTGCTCCTCTTAGCTTATTTTAGGTATCCCTTGTGCTTATTAGTTCCATAGATTAGGTTTAGATAGTTTCCAACTTATTTAGTGCTTATTGTAGTTCTTAGAATAGCTTAACAGTTCCTAGTTTCCTTTTGTACTCAATTTTTTTAGCTTAAGACTTCCCATATATCCCAACTGCTTTTCCCCATTTCTAGATTGCTTTTCAGTCTTTCATAGCTTATTTAGCATAGTGTATATTTATCTAGTGCTCATTTCCATTTCCAAGTGCTTATTCAAGGTTCATTTTGCTTAAAAAACTGAAAAGGGTGTTTGTTTCCTGCTTCTGTCACCACTGTTATGAATAAGCAGTTGTAAAACTGCTTATTCCAAGTTGTTATAAAAAAGTTCTTCACAAAAAGTTCTTATTTTGGTGTTATAAAAAAGTTGCAAAAAGAAAATTTGAAAAAAAAAATAGTTTGAAAAAAGGTGCAGGGGTGGGATTCGACCCCCTGACCTCTTGCTCACGCTCCCAACACAACACACTCAAACCAACTGCCCTAGGGTCTTTGATCAGTCATAGCTTGCACTTTCTTTTATTTAAGTACACAAAATAGTCTTTAGCCTTAGTAGCTTATTTAGCTTATTATTAGCTTATTTCCAAAAGTAGTACCCAACTTTTTTATTTTTCTTAAAATCAGTTTTACTTAAAGTATTTTCTGAGAAATTTTCAGATTTTTCCAAAATCATTTAGTATTTTTAATAATTAAATTAGATTAAAATAGTATTTAAATCATAATAAAAAATATAAAAGTCAAAAAAATGTAAATCTTTTTTCTAAAATTTTCTTTTGTCAAATAGTAAGTAATAAAATTAGTTTTACACTCGTAGGCCTTTTATTTCATAAAATTTACGTTTTATCTTGCGCTCCAGCGCCATTTTCGTAAATAACGCTCGTTTTAGTTTTTAGTAACGTTTTTAGATAATTTAAGTTTACGTTTTAGTTAATATAGTTTATTTAAGTTATTTTATTTTATAAAATCATATAAACATCACTTTAAAAATAGTGATAGCGTTTATTTAATATCTTTTATCTTTTTAATTTTCTTAATTTGCATTTAAGTCGCTTTTATTTAATTTACTTTTTCAGTAGTGTAATTATCCTATCCAAATCCTTTCGGATCATTATCCTTAGTGATCCTTCTATCGTCTGAATCAGTGTTTAACACACCATTGAGTCTCCGTGGGACATAACGACCCGGGAATTCACTATATTCCCTGATCTTAATTGTATTTGTGTCTGAGCAGTTTTAAGTCTGTTTAGACTTGACTGTTCAGCGCGAACCACTCATCCAAATAGAGTATGCATGATCCAAAAGAGATACCATGTAGCCCACGACATATCAACTCAATATATTAAAACATGTTAACCAACTCCGCAACTGGAACTCAGCTCAAGTCTTATCCCACGTCAAATCTCAAATCTCATAAATGAAGGCAAGAAGCATGTCGATCCCAGATTAACATCAACCATCTTATACACCATTAGATTTATGAAGTCCAAAGTTAATATCAAAATTAATATCCCACGTCAAACACTTTAGATTCAAAATTAATATCACAGTCCAAGTCTTCTTCCAATATTTGGCCTACCAATTGAAAAACCTATACTCGGCCCATTAAACATTTTGATCCCAATCAATAACAACGGTCCATGTCCAAGTATACTCACATTAGCCAAATATTCATTGGTATATAAAAGCACACAAAGTCTCACAATACCTAAAAACTAGTAACCCTAAACACATAAACAGAATACCACGCCTCCATCTGGATATAATCCTTCACACAAATTACTTCAAACCCTAAACATCTTCGCCTCCCTCTAAAATTCGTTACTCAAATCAGCTTCAACCCTTGAAGACTCACAAACGAAACTAACTTCATTCACACCATTCGGATTCTTGGACCAGGACACCTTCATACGATTCTTGTATGCGCCACAGAGATGGCAAGAGGTCGACATCAAAGCCACAGGGATGGCTTGAGCAACTTGTAACTGCCATTAGATCACACTTAACGAATCAAGGTAGGTTTTAATTGTGAAGTTACTAGTTTTTCGTTTTGATTGACCACTACCGAAATAATGATTTGATTCAACAAAATTGTTGACATCATTTCGTTACCTTCGAATATTAAAAAAAACGTTTTGATCAATGATGGTATGAACGATTAGAGCAATAGACTCTTGATAGTCATGGTGTTGCACTAGTGAACCACGAATCATAAATCTGAGATCCTTAAGTTGTTGTTTTTGTTCGAAGAAAATGAGATGAGTCATGTTTTTCATTTAATTAACGAATTAAATCACGAGAAATAACATAGTTGTTATATTCTTTGATTTTTTGGTTCGAATATTGGCAGATCGATGAGGATAAGAACTTTCGTTTGAAGGACCTTTGAGTGTCTAGATATTACTATGAACATCACGAAAGTATTAATCTGAGATCAATTGTTGGTTGGTTTATCATTCGAGTCTTGATGCATGAGATCTGTGATGAGGTTCTAGTTAGTACAAAGGATGTGAAATGATTCATATCAAGTAAACAAACAAGGAAACTGAGATCTTGTAGTATTCTTGTTTGTTAAATTAGTTGTGGACTGATGATGGTCTTGAATACTTGAGGTTGAGATGTATGTAGATTGAATTTGGTAAAGTGGTATATGTTCAGATCTATTATGATGTAATTGTGTGGTCATGGTCTAGTGGTAGTTTCTTCTTCATCCTTTCTGTCACAAGTCGCTAGCCCAAGTCGCTAGCCATTATTTTCCAAACCAAGTCGCTACGTCTTTTTCAAAACCAAGTTGCTACGACTTCTTCCAAACCAAGTCGCTACGACTTGTTAAAGAACAAGTCGCTAGTGTTAAAAACCAAGTCGCTAGCCAGATTTTTGAGTCATGTCGCTATTATTTTTGATAACAAGTCGCTATATATTTTTTTTCAGTACATAACTCGCTAACTTGTTCAAAAACAAGTCGCTAGGTCACCATAATCACACAACTCGCCACCAAAGTCGCTAAAAATGAGGTACAATGTATCTGGACACTAAGACAAGTCGCTAACTTGATAACCAAGTCGCTAGTATGATAAATGATTTTTCAGATGAGTTTTCCGACTCAGTTCCGACCATATGCATATTTACCCAGTTTACCCAGAAAACTGCTCATGAAAAATTGCTTCTTTGACGCATTTGACCACAGTTAGGACATTAAAATCTGACCATGTGACTATAAAACACTGTTTGGACAAAATACAGATATTGGACATACAAATGACCAGGACTTTTATTATTAGACCAAACAGAAAGGATACAGTAGTACTTGTTAACCACAGATTACCCAAATAACATATAACCACAGTTTACCCAAATAACATATACCGACCACACAAATACACAAAACATATTCAAACAAATATCAAAACCACAAGAAAAATCATCAAAACACAACAACCTTGGCTTTGGTACCAATTGTAGGATCGTTATATTATGTGTTTGATGATTCGAGTGGTCTTGGATGATCAAAATACATGTTTACCATTTTAGAGAGAGAAAGTAGAGAGAGAGGGTGTTCTTGCTAGAGGTTTACACAAAGGAAATGTTAGATTGAATGAGAAGCACCACCCCTTCCATGGATGGAAGGGGTATTTATACTTACAGACACAACGACCTCCTATCGGCCTATGGATCAGGCATACAGTGGGTAAAGACCCGTCCTTCCTCCACGGTGTTACACTAAACTATTCTACGCTACAAACTAACTAATAAACTATTAAACAATGTAAATAACGATATGTCTATGAGCTAACTTATGCTAGATAATATTTGGGGTGACCGACTCTTCACTATGGAATTTTCTAATTCCTAACATTTATATATCAACAATTTACAAATTTATATAAAATAAATAAATTAGTAATCAATTTTTTAAAAACCCAATATATTAAAAAAAAACTTGCGCGTGCGCGGGTATTATAAATAGTAAGAATAATAATTATAAATATATTAATAAAAATAAAAATAAAAATAAAAATGATAATAATTTACCTGTATCATGTGTTGGTACTATTGATATTAAACACTGGCACAACATGGTGCGCGATACCTTGGTTGATATATGTTCTCGATCCTGGGTCTCGGCTTGTAAAGAGGTCGACATCAGGTTAGGTGGAGAGAGGGAGCAAGCCTTACGGCCAGCAGATATCTTGCTCTATTCCTGGAATGGAGGGCAGGATGTATGTGTTGATTTGACAGGGTCGTCCCCCCTCACGCAAACAGGTATTAATGATTTTGTGCCAGGTCGTGTGGTGAGTGATGCCGCAAAAAGTAAGCGCCTCAAGTACGGAGCTAAATGTGCGGATATTGGCTATGGGTTCATCCCTTTCTCATTTTCCTCTTTGGGGGAACTTGAGCCAGATGTTGTAACCTTACTTGAGCAGATCCGAAAGTTCTCTATAACTCAAGACATTAGGGCGCGTGCTGCTACTCATATTTTTAGTAGGATTAGTTTTGCTATTGCTAAAAGTGTGGGTGCCCAGATTGTTTCGAGGCTCCCCACTAATTTCTTGTAATTTTATGGTTTTGTTTCTAATGAAAGTGATGTTTTAAAAAATAAATGAATAAATAAATAAATAATAATAATAATAATAATAATAATAATAATAATAATAATAATAATAATAATAATAATAATAATAATAATAATAATAATAATAATAAATCTATGAATAATAATAATGAAGAAATTGGCGGATATATATTTCACACGTGTTACCCAAATGGCTGAATTCACATTTTACCTATCCCCTAGACAAATGGCACTTTGGAGGTCGCAAAAGGAGGACTACACTTCAGACTGGCTTAGGGTGGTATATCTAAACTGGGACAGGGTATGAATGCCAGAACTTACAGGTGCGTATTATGCTATCGGCTAGGCGTTCCCCTTTTCTCTGTTCAGATGCCATGCTCAGCTTGCTCCAAGGTCTTCATGGGGGATATTTACGGGGAACATGCTGTATCGTGTACTGGCACTATTGGTATTAAACATCGGCACAACATGGTGCGCGATACTTTGGTTGATATCGTTCTCGATCTGAGGTCTCGGCTCGTAAAGAGGTCGAGATTGGGTTGGGTGGAGAAAGGGAGCAAATCTTACGGCCAACAGATATCTTGCTCTATTCTTGGGATGGAGGGCATGACGTATGTGTTGATTTGACGGGGTCGTCTCCCCTCACGCAAACTGGTATGATTGATTTTGTACCAGGTCGGTGGTGATTGATGTCGCAAAACGCAAGCGCGTCAAGTACGGAGCTAAATGTGCGGATATTGGATACGGGTTCATCCCTTTCTCATTCTCCTCTTTGGGGGAACTTAAGGCATATGCGGTGACCTTACTTAAACGGATCCGGAAGTTCTCTATAACTCAAGATATTATGGTGCGTGCCGCTACTCATATCTTTAGTAGGATTAGTTTTGTTATTGCTAAAGGTGTGGGAGCCCAGATTGTCTCGAGGCTTCCCACTAATTTTTTGTAATCCTATGGTTTTGTTTCTAATAAAAGTGATGTTTTGTAAATAATAATAATAATAATGATAATAATAATAATAATAATAATAATAATAATAATAATAATAATATGAGCGGTAATCTTTCTACCTAAAAAAAAAGGAAGAGCTTGTGTCGAAAGGTTAGCATTTGGAAGGCATTGGTTGAATGACGACCGATGGCGGCTAAAAACAGATATGATGGCCCGACATGGATGTGAAAGTGGTACCCAGAAGCGCATAACTAGTACTTTATGATTTGGAGTGTTAACTTTCGTGGATAAAAACATTTTTTTTTTCTGTTTAACTAAATAAGGGTAGCATAGTCAATGAGCAACAAATATATGTTGTAAAACTGGCGGGCAGGTATGAGAAGTGATTTGTACACTATCACAATTGATTGATACACTCAAATTATGAGAATTGTATAAATCTCATGTAATGCTAACAAGTCGTAAAAAAAATAAGTTGGATCATTACACTTGCAAAAAATTAAAACACTGCTTTCGCAATCCATATGGAAATGTTGTAGTTTGTTTCGGATGAAAGTAGTAGCTAGAATATATATCAATCTACAACGAATTGAATTGAACCGATACTACTTAATTATGTTGATTATGTTAAGAATCACTTACACTCAGTTCTCGAGTTTTTAGTGAAAGGAAATGGAAAAGAACAGGAAAGGGAAAAGAATAGGAAAGGGAAAAGAATTGTTAGTTGATATGTTTTTGAGATAGAGGAAAGAGGAAAGGAAAAGGAAAGTAATATGTTCTTGAGTGAGAAGAAAAGGAAAATAATTTGTTTAAATTACATATATGCCCTTTAGTTGTTAATGTCAAATCTTTTTAAAAGGGTATATTAGTCTTTACATAACATAAGTTTCCGTTTCCTTTCCCTTTTCCTCCCAAAAATGGGAGGAAGATTATATTAACAAAACTTCCTTTCATTTTCCTTTCCGTTTTCCTTTCCCATCTTTAAAAAAACTCAAGAACACAAGAAACTTTCCATTTTCTTTCCTTTGCTCTCAAATTATAACTCGAGAACTAAGTGTTATTGTTCTATTATTAATTTCGACTGTACTTTGGTACTAACGATTCAAATATTAGAAGCATGCTCAAATTATGTTGGATGATAACCAAATCAAATTCCTTATTGAGAATGGATACATAATAGGATTTTTCTAGCATGTGCCCCGGGGGCACATGTTAAGCACACAAAAAGGACGGTGGGACTTACGAAAAAGGACGTCCGGACCCACATATTTTATTTGAAAAGTGTATTTTTTGTGGGTCCGAACGTCCTTTTTCGTAGGTCCCGCCATCCTTTTTGTGTGCTTAACATGTGCCCCCGGGGCACATGTTAGAAAAACCCTACATAATATACGTGTGGTGCATTAACAAATAAAATAAAGTTCGTCATAAATGACATGTAGCTTCTCGATCCTACAATATGTTTTCTCATCTTTTTCTCATGCTTCTCATGTTTCTCAACTTTATTTGGCATAGCATAACAGTCGTGACCGGCGGCTAACAGTGCTAACCGGTGACTAACAGTGGTGACCGGCGGCTAAGGTTTTGATTAGGTTTTTTTTTAGGAAAACATAAAAGATGAAGATCTTGATTGGGTTTGTTTAAGGAGAAAATATGAAGCATAGATAAGCTTGCGAAGAGAGAGGAGTGGGGGCAGGTGGTGGTGGATGGCGGTGGAGGTGATTGAGATGATGGTGGTGGTGGTGGTAGTGTGAGTGAGTGTGGTTAAAAGTTGTACTAAAAGAAAATGAGTGGGAAGAAGATGAGGGTAAAACAGTCATTTCACAAGAGTAACGGGATTTGACAACATATAATGGGACATTGACCAAAGAATAACGGGTTAAGGAACCTCACTGATACTAAAAACTTGAAAAAGGGACCTCAGGCGACCAAAAGGTCAAGGTATGTCATAACATGATATTTTTGGCCAAGTTCAAGGACCAACGGTGTATTTTACTCTAAATTTAATTTTTTTTTAAAGATTGGGTTGACCCGGTGGTCGAACCGTTTGAACCAATAACCCGGTGATTTGGCCAGGTCGATTAGGGTGATTTTCAAAAAATTGATTAAACATTATTTAAACCGAATGAAAATAAGATGTTTTATAAACGAAAAATAATAATAATAATTTATGATTTTTATAAATAGTTTAATTCATTTTTTTATTTTTTCACTTTAAGGATTTTTCCTGTATATATATTATAAACGTAAATATATAACTTTTAATTTATATTTTAATATATAATATATTTAAAATTATATTTTTTCTCTTTTTTACTACAAATTCAAATAAAATTTTTAAACAAATTCAAATCTATATTAAAATTATAATCATAAATCCATCTATAAAACAAACGGACCCGAATCTCCTTATCAAATGACCAAGCATGTGCGAGCCAATTTAATTGACAACCATGTCACGTGAGAATTGAAAGTTCAAATTAATCGAGCATTAGCACGTGATAGTTGGGACCATAATGAAGCAACCAATTATCAGATCTTAAAGTTCAAAAAAAAAAAAAAAAAAATTATCAGATCTTAAAAGGGGTAATTCGAAATTCGCCTCGGTCGCTCGACGTGGCAATATTTTTTTACACGTTTTTTGACTTTACTTTAAATAGAGTGAGCGACTTGCGACTTTTCTTTTAATATTAAAGCGCCAAGTGTCACACGAAAGTTTGTGAACCCAATGATTGTTGCTGCCATTTCACAGCCATATCTTTTGAGCGACCTAAACTCAGCGATTTTTAAGATTCAACGACCTTCTATTTTGTCCTTTTCTAAAAAAAGTACAACTTTCTAAAATATTATTTTATTCTTTTAGCGCCTTCCAAATGCTGAACAATTTAGGCGAAATATTTTTTTACTTTTTTTACTTTTTACTTTATTCGAACCACAATCACATTAGGCTGCAATCGAGTCAAGCCGAGTTTCGGCTTGACAAGGCTTAAGCTTTGCTTGAAATAAAAATAATAGATTTGAGCTTAGTTTGATAGTTTGTCAAGCTTTAATCATCCAGGCTAAAGCTTGGTTTGAGTAAGTTTTGAACAAAGCTTAAATGTATACATAAATATTGTATTTTAATTGCCAAACTCATCAATAAATATATTTATAAAGTAAAACAAACTAAAACTTATCAATATGTATAGTAAAACCTCTATGAATTAATACTCAATAAATTAATAATCTCGGTAAAATTAATAATTTGTCAAGTCCCAACTTGAGAGCAGTACAAATTTGAATCACAATCGATGAAATAATAAGATAATAGTTTTTTTTAAACCCCAGTGTATATATATTAGTCTTAGCAAAACTATAAATTAAATAATTACTAAGAAATATATATATATATATAGTAGGGATCTAGTGAGAAGTAAATTAAAATAAGAAGTTGTGAGAAGTGACCAAAACCACGTATTTGAGATGCAGCGAGTTGCATTAGATGCATTTCTATTTATATATATGCAACATCTTGAGTTTCGAAAGTTAATTTGATGTATAGATGGTGCAAATTGATTTTCATGATTTTGGCACGTATAGAGGAACAAAAAACAAGAGAAATCATTAAATGCATATAATATACGTATATGCATCTGATTAAAAGCTAGAAAATATACTACGGTGCGTTATAATGCATCTAAGATTATAGGGATGCATCTAATTTTGGTCGGTGCATCTCGGATTTGCGGTTATAGTTCTTCTTATTCTTTCTTATTTTAAGTAATCTTCTTATTTGATCCTAACTATATATATATATATATATATATATATATATATATATATATATATATATATATATATATATATATATATATATATATATATATATATATATATATATATAGAATCTAGATCAAATAAGATCAATCTTAAAGTTGTTAAAATGAGATCCAACTAAAATTTAACAAGTGACACTCTCCTTACAAGAAAAATAAATTTTCTATTAACTACAACTAAAATTGTTAAAGTTTCGATAGATTTCTTTTTAAAATTTACGAAACCTAGGTGATACACTTTGATTAGAAGTATAATGTGTATCAGGTTTTTGTATGTGTATCAGACTTTGGAATATTTATTAGTGTAATATGTATCAGATGTATCATTAATCCAAACTCATGTATCATTTGGTTATTGGTTTCTAAATTGTTAATTTGTATTAAAATATCATTTTTATGTGTATTATTGCTAAAATTATTATTTATAAATGTTTTATTGGTTTTTTAGACTTGATCTTATTTTTACAACTTAAAGCTTGATCTCACGTTAACTCTCCCATATATATATATATATATATATATATATATATATATATATATATATATATATATATATATATATATATATATATATATATAAGTCATACGTAATTGGAACTTGTACAAATTCAATTAATTTAATTAAAGTCATATATAATTGAAACTTATCCTAAAGAAACTAACTTTTTACTTATTCAAAAAATATATAACTTTGACAAATTCAATTATATTGTGAATGTGAATTCATAAAATGTTAATTGGAACTTGTTTTTCTAATTTATTTTTTCATCATTAACTAGTATACATTGTAACTAGTACATTAGACTTGAAAATTTAAAGGCCATACATAAAAGTTCTTTAAATTAATAATTATTAATTTATCGATATATTAATATCTCATTAAATTAATAAAATATCATGATCCCAACATAATTAATTTATAGAGGTTTTAATGTATATTAGTGGTTGAACGATTAAAGAAGAAAATGTTTGATGAACTAAAGAGTCTAGAAGTGTGAACTGTAAAAATACAAAGCGTTAGAATACAAATCGTTAAGATTATTTAGAGTTTAAAGGTACTTTATGAGTATAATAATTAATTTTTTATAAAGTAAGTCTTTATAGTTAAATTAATATTCAAATTAGCCTTCAGTTACTTATATGAAATTAATACATATATATATATATATATATATATATATATATATATATATATATATATATATATATATATATATATATATATATATATATATATATATATATATATATATATATATATATATATATATATATATATATATATATAAACTTGATAAAAGCTCGAGCCGAGCAATTAAAAGCTTGAGCTTGGCTCATTATATGTTTCGAGCCAATTGATTAGGATTGAGCTTGATAAAATCTTGACTCTATCGAGTGAAGCTCAAACTCGAGTTGCTTGATAAAATCTTGGCTTGTTTTCACCAATAAATCACACAAAAACTCGAAATCTAAGCTTCAGCCAACGATTGTAATCCGATAAAAACTTAAATTGAACCACAAGATTTTAGCCATAAATTTTCAAAAACCTACTTGTTTCATTCGAATATTGAAATAAGCTAAAAAAATCGGATAAAAAACTTGATAGTCATACTTTTAAGCACACGAAAACCATAAACACAAACCAAAAAAATATGTTAACCAAGATCTGATGCTAATTGTATGATCATATATTCAAGCTTAAACTTAAGAAAATTTAGAGAGAAGACAATGATAAAATTAGAGAACTCATAGTCAAAGTGATCGAAATGTGCATAAATGATGCACTCCAAAGAACATGTTATGTAGTTTGTTGATATAGTTTGCGATTTGGTTATTATACCTTATGTTTATTGTTATTGCACTTTGTTTAGTTTAGCTTAGGTTGCTCTTTATAACATGTTTTATAGGTGAGCCAAGCGATGAACAAATAGTCAAGAGAAAAGGGTTTATGGGTTAGCTAACGGTGAGGCTCGAGTTGGTAACGAGAACTCTTTATCCCCCTCTTCATATAGCTAGTTACGCCTCAAGTGTCTTTTGAAGTTGTGTCAAGGATTTCTGGAGTGTTTGGAACAAACCTAAAATACCCACTTTTGGTTGTAACGGTTTAAACTAGTTTATGCTCTATGAAACTTAAATGTGACAATTATTTTATGTTTATTATCATGTATGTTATGTTTATGCTCGGTGTCATGTTTCTAGAAACAGGTCAAAGTGCAGTTTTGCAAATGTTGGTTTGGGTCACAATAGCTCAATTTGGCGTATACGACAAATTTCAATACGACATATAGGCCAATACGACGTTGAGGATTTTGTCTTATACGACGTATAAGACTCCTGGTGTGAAAAAAGAAAGAAAAAAGTAATAATAACTTTAACGTTTCATCTAACTGGCTTTCTCCAACATTTTATCAGGCGACACTATAAATAATAAATTTTCTCTCCTGCATAATATGATAAAAAATTTTTGTTCCTATTCACAATTACAATTATATGCCCCTTCCATTCCAAAACCATTGTCTTTCCTTTCGTAAACTCCGCCGATAAAAAACCTTCAAAATAGTAAAGATGAAATTTTATTGACAGCACAATATAATAGTTTCCTTTTTCATAGACTTTGTTATTTATTGTGTAGGAATAAAATTTTTGAGGTGGATGAAGCAATTAATTGCGGCGACCTAGAACTGGGTTGCTTAAATTATAGTTTGCGAAATAATTGGGTTTCATAAGTTTTGTTTTTCAATATTTAATTGTTACCCCACTTTAACCATTAAAGGGGTCTTGACACACCCTCCTCTAGGGGTGCAAATGGTGCGGGTTGGTGCGGTTTTTGATAAAACCCAACCCGTATTTGTAATTGCGGTTTTTAAAAAAATAAGAATTCACAACAGCGCGATTTTGCGATTTTGGTTTTTGCGGTTTTTAAGGTTACATTTTCTGATTTTTCAACTTATATTTTTTGGTATATATTTATTATAAAATAGATATATTATAAGGTTATATGATGGGTTGAAACATATATATACAAAATGTTGTATAATAGTATGAAACTATAAATCTATACAATAGTAAAAGTCAAATGAGATGGAAAATTCTTTGATGATAAATTGAAAGAAAAATAAAGTTATATCATCTAAAACTTAGACAATAATTAACCAAAAAATGTGTTTGAAATAACTAATTATAAAAGTATAAATAAAAGAAATTTATCATATACACATTATAAACTTTAGTGTAATTGTTTGGATTAATCGTGGTGGTTAGATCAAAATAGGAGTATGATTAAACGAAGTGCTAAGATCTCTTCTCGCGTTCTCATGAAAAAAGCCATCTCATTGAACGCTTCAATATATATATATATATATATATATATATATATTGGCTACAATCCTTCATAAAAAATACACTAGCAATCAATCTGGGACTTACAGAAAAAAATCAGGACCCACAGAAAAAATCAAGAACACACATTATATAGCACAAAATTGTAGCCAATTGATTAAAATAAATTGTAGCTGATATATTGAGGTACTAGCCAATCGAAAAACTCAATTGCAAAATTGAAAAGCTCAATTTCACAAAAAATAATAATCCTTTATATTATAAAAGATTTAAAATATTTCATAATTGTTAGTCGTTAAACAAAAAAGATTACATTATTATTTAGAGGAGAGTTATTTTACATATCAAAATTTTCTTACATATCGAGGGACTCATCTCCACCATTCATCTAAGAAGAAATCAATGGATGAGATTAAAAGTATTTTATTATTTCACATATTTTTTATAATTTAAATATCTCTTAAACTGTTAATTGTTAAGCGAAAATATTTACACCGTCGCGATGAGCATTTAATTATCTTTCTATAGACGGACACTTTGATATACTTTTGAAAAAGGAAAAAAAATCATTTTTTTTCACGTTTTTTTGTCTTTTTTTCTGTTTTTTTTTACGTTACTGAAATTTGCAAGAAAAAATCGTATATGATTAAACACTAATTTGAATATCACATGGCACATTAATGTTAAATCATATATGATATGTAATATCCATGTGATATGATATGTATATCATATGTGATTTTACACTAATATCACATGTGATATTACATATCATATATGATTTAACACTAATATCATGTGATTTTCAATTTAGTGTTTAATCGTATATGATTTATTAATGCAAATTTCAGTAACGTATAAAAATGAAAAATCATTAAAAAACGTGAAAATACTGAAAAAAATTATCGAAGGTATATCAAAGTGCCTATCTATAGAAAGATAATTAAATGCTCGTCACAATGATATATTTTTTTCGCTTAACGATTAACGGTTTGAAATATATTAATATTTGAAAAAAAAATGATGAAATTGGGTTTTTAAAATTGTTGAGATTAATCTCATCCATTTGTTCAAATAAAAAAAATGGTAAAAATTGATCCCTTAATATGTAAAAAATTTTTAGTCCTCAAATGATCTTAAATATATTATTTAATAAGTGACACTGTATATATCCACGAATAAAGAAATTCGTCTCTTTTGATACCTAGATTACATTATGGGAGTCTAACCAAGCACCCCATTTTCTACTTCTCAAGCACCCCATGTAGGGTGGGTCCCGTCTGTACAGTGTACTATGTATTTTTTTTTTAATTGTGTAGTGTTTAATTTGTGTAGTATATTTAATTTGTGTAGCGTTTTTATATATATAGTGTATTTACTTGTGTAGTGTTTTTATATGTAGAGTATATTTATTTGTGTAGTGTTTTTACGTTATGTTTTTTTTATTGTATATTTGTTTTCATTTAATTAAACAACAACAATAAAACATTAAACAAGTACAACAACAAATGCTACTACTACTACAACGAAATCTACTCCACATGAAGATTATTAATGTCATCTATAAGGTCATAGAGTATTCCACTCGACTGACATGCGTGATCAACGGGATTTCTTGCCAATTCCAGTGACGCCTCCAATGTCTTTATTCTTGCCTTCAACATATTATTTTGAGCCAATAATATCTGGTTTCTTGTTTCAAGCATGTTGATCGTGTTATCTTTAATTTCGCAGTTTGAGCACTGCGTTGAAGAAGAGCCTTGACTAAAGTACTTTTGTTGAAATACATCCTTCCTGTTAGGAATTAGAAAATTCCATAGTGAAGAGTCGGTCACCCCTAATATTATCTAGCATAAGTTAGCTCGTAGACATATCGTTATTTACGTTATTTAGTAGTTTATTTATTAGTTTGTAGCGTAGTATAGCTTAGTGCAACACCGTGGAGGAAGGACGGGTCTTTACCCACTGTATACCTGATCTACAGGCCGATAGGAGGTCGTATTTCTTGTAACTATAAATACCCCTTCCATCCATGGAAGGGGTGGTGCTTCTTCTCATTTTAATCTAATCTTTCATTTGTGTAAACCTCTAGCAAGAACACCCTCTCTCTCTACTAACTCTCTAACTATGGCAAACATGTATTTTGATCATCCAAGACCACCCGAATCATCAACACAATAAATATTTGGATCCTAACAATTGGTATCAAGAGCCAAGGTTTTTGTGTTTTGATGATTTGTTTGTGGTTCGAATCTTGTCCTAACTGTTTTCTATATATTTTTTGTGGTGTCGGAAAAGTTTTTTAAAATCGTGGTACAACTGTTGAACATAGTTTTGTGTCTTTTGTGTTCCAAACAGTTTATATCATCATTTTTAGACATCTCTTTTTTGTTACCAAAGTTGTGTATTATGGTGGTCATATATGTTTTGTCAACATGGGTCAAAAGGACTTTCGCATATCACATCTTTCTGGGTAAAGCAAACTGTGACATTTTTCTGTGGTCAAAGTCACATTTTTATGGGTCAAAACTGTTGTTTCTGGGTAAATTTGAAGCTGGCCGGAAAAGTTGTCGAAAAAACTCATCGGAAAACTCTTATATTCATGCTAGCGAGTTGGGTCATTCTTCCTAGCGACTTGTGTCAAGCATAGTGGCGACTTGTATTTACAAGTTGTCTATATTCTTTGAATTCAAGTAGCGAGTTATTTTAAGAAGTTGTCTAGCGACTTGGTTTGAGAAGTTGGCTAGCGACTTGGTTTGAGAAGTTGGCTAGCGACTTGGTTTGAAAAGTTGGCTAGCGACTTGTACATTTAAAAGAGGTAGCGACTTAACTATTGATTATTGAATCAATAGCAATTTGTATTGAAAATAGCTAGCGACTTGACTCAACTTAGGCTAGCGACTTAGACAGAAAGAAGGATGAAGAAGACTATTATGTTTGACCACTGTCATCACCAACATATCAATGACCACAACATTTACCAATATACCATAAACATCATGACCTCAGTCCTTGTCAAGACCATCATCAGTCCATGCTTAAATGAACAGAAAACGATATGTGAATGAATATAACAACAGATTCGAAACAACTTAACCTACATCTAGACTCACTTCAATGAACCCTCACCATCACTCCCCATCTCTCAATCAAACAAGACTCTAAATCGAAAACAAAAAAAAATAAATAAATAAACTCACATGATCTCAGTTTATTTTCGTGATTCTCATAATGGAAACATCAAGACTCTAAGGTCCTTTTTCACGAAAATAATTTCTTCACAGATCTTAATTTACTCTACAAAGTTTTTGAAAAGGCTATTACGGAATGATCTCAGCTTGTTCATCTTTGTGTTAGGTTCTTTAAACTCATAGATCTCAAGAGATCTATACACAAGTGAAATATTGCCTCATAGATCAAAATATTTTCTGTTTATGTACGATATTAAAGAAAAGGTTATAACATCTATGTTACCCTTTTTCTTTGATTCGTGTATAGCTTTAATCATATATGAGGTTCTCGAGTTTACTTACCCTCTACTTCCATATGATCTTGATTCATTTCTCTTCATCACTTACCATCCCTGTGGCAGTGGCTCGAAGCCATCCCTGTGGCTGAGATTCGTTGAAATCGATTCTTAGTGAATATTGGAGGCATCTACTTTTGTGTTGGGTTTGTATTGAAAGTATTTTGGTGTTTGATGTAGATGTTCTGAATTAAACAAAAGGGGCGGAATTATTTTGAGAAATGGATTAGGGTTTGATAATTATGAATGAGATGAGAGAAGTATTAGGGATTGTTTTGTGAGTTTGTAGCAGAGATAAGATGGAGGCTGATTTATAAAGTGTTTAGGGTTGGTGTTTACAAAAGGGGCGGATTTGTTTTGATTCTAGGGTTTGTTATAAGTTGTGTTGCTGCTGAAGAAGGGGGCGTTGAATTAGTGAGTGATTAGGGTTAAATGTGTGTGAGTATGTGAGACTAAATACCCGAATGTTTAGGGCTTCTCTGGATCAGTTATGGTGAGAACTTCATGGGCCTCATTGGTTTATTATTGGATCACATGGGCCTCATATGATGCCATCAGATGGGCAGCGTTATATTTGAATAAGTGTGTGATTAATTTTGGTGGACATATCAGATGGGCAGCGTTATTATTGGATCACATGGGCTTCTCGCTTGTGCTCAAGATCAATACGTTTCACATTAACTTTAATAATACTTTTCACATATTATTCAATGAGAAGACTCAACTTTCGGAGATTATGTGCTTAATTTTACAAGCGTACACGTTTAAGGACATTATGTGCTTAGAATTGAATTGATTTTCACATTGGCCTGAACGGATCTAATGTTAATTAGATATGTGAAATTTGTTCAAATGGGCTGACATTTATGATTATACTTGAATGAGTGGATTGAGTTTCATAAACCGGACCTTGATGTTTGCATATAACCAAGTTTGGGTCGTTCACATGATTGGGTCGTATAGGCTTCTCAAGTTATTAGATGATGTGTGAGTTGATTTATGATGAGATTTGAGACGTGCGTGGTATTAATTGATCATGAGATTTGTGACTGGATGTGATTTTATCATGTGTTTTGATAAAAAGGATTTGGTGTGTGATGAGATTTGTTGGGCTATGGGGTTTGATACTTTGGTTTATGCATTCTCTCGGAATATATTATGTCTCGGCTTGAATTGGTTGTTGAACAAATTTGACTACGGGGTGTTTGTTCGGTATTTCTTATTTGTATTTGAAGTAACGTTTTCCGGGCGTGTTTACATATGTCGTATTCTTTCTTCCTACCCTTCCGCGAAGATGACTTGTTTGGGCGTTTATGGAGGGTGATTAAGACTTGGCTATTTAGTTGCGTTTGTGATTCTTTCTCACTTAACCCACAACGTAGTTATCACTTCGGTGTCTCACTCAGTTGAGAATGTCAAGAGGTTTTGTACATCGGGTACACCGTTTATTTTTCACAAGGATTAGTACGAGTTTAAGTAACAAATCTGGGGAATTTCACTTCATGATCAAGTTTGGCATATCGGGTTTACTTCTCTTTGTGGTCACTACAATAGCCGACAGAATGCGTGAATGATGTGTGTACCAAGGTATTGATTGGATGGTTGATGATGTTGGATTTTGAACCATTGATGAACCTGTGCATGTTCCCCTAAAACAGATATTCACCGAAACCAAAGTTGTCATTACACATTCAAGCTGATATTGTTTACGGTTTTGTCCTGATTTTGTAAAATCCCGCGAAAGAACCTATTTCTCGGTTTAAATCATTGACTTGTAAAATACCGTGACAATGGAAACATCCTGGTATTAGTCAAGTGCATTTCCGGATCTATCTTACGGTTTATTCTTGGTTTTGTAAAATCCCGCGAAAGAATCTATTTTTTGGTTTAAACCATAGAGTTGTAAAATCCCGTAATGATGGAACCATCCTGGAGAAATGGAAAGTGTATTTCGAGATCTTATCTGATGCTGGTGCTACAGTTTCTGTTTCGAAGATGGGATAAAAGGGTGTACTTCATGAATTGGGTGTGTGTTTGGGTTGTCTTCATGGCAGTTTGGTTAATTATATGGTTTTACGGGGTTACGTGCTTTTAACCATGGTCGGGATGAAACCATTATCAAAGTTCATTTAAATGTCAAAGAAGGCTAGATTTGAGCAGTTAAGAAGATGTGACATCGGCGTTAATTCAGTATTATTTATTTGAGGTTGAAGTGAAACATCACGGGCGAGTGTACTTAGTATCTGAAGGTATCGGGGATGGATGGATGAAGATTCTTCGAGATCCTTGTTCGAGCTTATTATCAAAAACGAAGACTTGGAAATCTAGTTATTGTTGGGTGCCTTTTACCTTTTCTTTTACCACTTGGGGGAATTGGGCTCATACCACCACAAAATAACTATCACTTTAAGGAGTTACGTTGTAGTGCTCAGTGTCACATTCAATTGTGGATTTTCAAGAGGTGGCATACGTCTTATACTCGATGGTTGGTTGGTTTAAGAGTATAGAGTAATTAGAGATTCAATGGAGCATGAATTCTCAACACCGCTCTTTGTTACATATGTGCAAGTTTAAGTCACGAGTTCGGGTTAGTTTACTTCAAGGTCAAATTCATCATATTGGGTTATCTCCATCAGCTGTCACGACAAAAAGCCTACTGAATGATAATGGGGTTGATTACATGTTTTGCTAAGAGAGCTGAAATGAGAGAGATTATGACGTCTGTTCACATCAGTTCAGGCCTCGTACTCTAAAGAAAAGAAAAGTGTACGTTTCAGTGCGCTTTATCTTTGAAAGAAGAGAAATCTTCTTATGACGTATGAACACTACATTTCATGCCTCGTTCCTCAAAGAAAAGAAAAGTGTACGCTTCAGTGCGCTTTATCTTCTGAAGAAGAGAAATCTTCTTATTATGACCATTCTCATCAACATGCTTCATACTTTTTCCATGCGCTTCAATTATCAAGTGAACCGGGCTTCCACTGAGTGTTTTCTCATTCCATTTGCTCGATTATAATGAAGATGGCGACATCATGTGCTTATTTTGCGGGAGAGAAGTGTGAATAGAACATTCGGATGATTTTCACTTATTTAATCAAGAATGGCAACTCCGTATGCAATTCTTGAGGGGGAGAAGAAGTGTGAAATTAATTCATGGTTGATTATTATTTGAGAATTTAAATGGTCATACGGCTCTAAACTCATGTAAGAACCGAGCTTCTTCTTATCGGGTAATCTTCACATGGAGTTTCTTCTTAAGAGCCGTTAGTTGACATCTTCACAAGCTAATATGAGTTTATTGACAAAGTGCTTCCGGTTAATGCTTCACGTATACATCAACATGATAATTCCGAACAATCTCTCTGTTCTTGTTTGATGTGATTGGTAATTTGGTGTTACCATCTTGTGTGTTCGTTGCGGCCTGATTGCTGATTTCCTTGATGAACATCTTTCTGTTCTTGTTTGATTGGGAGGGATTTTAGTTAAGGGGATTTGCAAGATGTAAGTTGATTGGGATGCTTTTTTGGTGATGTTCTTGTTTTGGTGAGTTAAAGATGTTAACTATCTATTCCCCAACTGGACAATCTTGAAGAAGGTCGAGTCTTCAGTCGGTTCTACATTCTCTGCTACATGTTAGAAGACTAAAGACGAGTTGCATTTGATTATCTAAAGACTTCTTCTTAATCTGGGCATTTATCAAACAGATTGTCAGTTTAGGGGAGAGCACTAATTGGGGGAGTTTGAAATGCCAAATTTAATCACCAATTAGACTTGCTCACATTCTGCAGCAAGTTGATTCTCACAGATACATATGAGCTAATGATGTTCTTCTCAAATGATTTCTAGTACACGGGCTTACAATGAGTTGTTGATTCTGAAGTATTAAAACCAGCAAGGGGGAAGGAGACAAGCATCTAAACGCGAGTAAACTTGATGAACTTAATACTTCTAAGTAATTGAAGATATCCCGGGAAGACAAATGTTATTACCGCAGAGAAACTCAAGGTTTGACTCATGGCGAGTAAACTTGATGAACTTAACTCTTCAAAGTGATTGAAGATATCCCGGGAAAACAAATGTCATGACCGCAGAGAAACTCAAGGTTTTACTCATCAAGGCATTTAGTGTTCTTATTCCAACTACGTAGGGGAAGAGATGTAAGAGTTAGTTTCTGATGATGAAAGAGGTACACAAGTGTCTGATGATTTCGATGTTATCGCAATCATCAGGGGAGAGAGAATTGTGTACATTGAGGGCGCTCAGCTGTTTCACTTGAGTGCTTAATCAGTGATTCAGAGATATAATCACTTATTCCGGAGTTGAAATCCGCAGAGATAGTCCTCCACAGAGATAATCAGTGATTCGGCCTGCTTCTTCAATCTTATCGGTTATTTTCTCTTTGGGCATTCGGATACTTCGGGTTCTTGAGCTTCATACACTTTCTTCAGGAGGAGAGAAAAGTATACATCAGGGTTATTCTTTGGCTATTGGACTTAATCTGCTACTTCGATGGTATAAGTTTCTTTGTCTTCGGGTATGTGTATTCGGGTTCGTGAGCTCTAGTCTAAGAGAGTGACTGCATCAATTCAACTACTCGGGGGAAGTGGTCTCTTGACACCTTTTGGAATGGATTGCGTCAGACTTCAGTGGTTATGAAATTTGAGAAGAATTTTAAAGAGTGGGATGATACGTTGCTGTTCTTGTTGATGATATAACCCCGAACGGAGACTTACAATGATCCTTCTTATATGGAGCAGCAAGATCGATGATATGGTGTGCGTTGTTGTGCACCTAGCTAAGGCAAGCTTGAAATAGAGCTTCGAATCTGCTCAGCTAAAGGATTTTCGGTTTGGGGGGAAGCTGCCAAAGTCTCACTTTCAAATGGTTCAATTTCTTTCTTCGATTCAAGAGTCCTGGAAGCTTTGGTGGTGAATGTTTAAGAGTTGATGACTTCTATCTTCTACGACGTGCTACTCGATATCCTTATCTCGGTACTCGTATCATCATCTTCTTTAACTATATCATCTTCTCTATCTTTGTATATATTTATCTGAAAAACAAAATACAAAAATATAAAACCAACAAAAGAAAATAGAAAAATATAAAACCTTCAAAAACCCATAAAAATCAGAAAATT
The DNA here is from genome assembly GCA_019973895.1 of Chrysanthemum seticuspe. Lineage (NCBI taxonomy): Eukaryota > Viridiplantae > Streptophyta > Magnoliopsida > Asterales > Asteraceae > Chrysanthemum > Chrysanthemum seticuspe. Next base: position 232,737,521 of record BPTQ01000005.1, read on the forward strand.
TCAAAAATACCAAAAATATGTTTTCCTAGACATGTCTTCTGGTATCGAAAACATCTACGGTCTTAGAAATGTCATTCAATAATGGCACGGGACCATAGATGAAGTTCGAGCAGGAGGTGTAAATATTCATTTCAAAACATGTCACAAACCATGGCTTACAGTTATTTCTGACTGTAACCCGGGCTTCAAATGATGGCTTGCAGTTACTTCTGACTGTAACCCGTGCTTAAACAATGGTTTGCTATTATTTCAGATAGCAACCCGCTCTTCAAAAGAAAGGAAAGTGCTGCGCTAAACCAATTTTTCAAATATTTCGTGCACTTATCCTAAAAACAAATGAGGAAAGTATGTCGAAGGACTACTGTTCCTACTCAAATATTTTTCCGTCTATAAATTCTTCAGAAAAATATTTGTTGTTTTCTAAAATGGTGGTAAATGAGTTGCTTGTAAATCTATCAGATTCAGAGTTTTTGTGAAAATTGAAAACTCAATCAATGACTTCAGCGCTTTTAATCTTTTCAGAAAATAAGTCATTGATTGAGGGGGATAATGTTTTCAAATTTATATCATCTAACGGACTTTCTTAATTATCCTACGTGCTTATCTGAAAAAATATAATTGCCTATGTTGAAGGACTAGGTTTCTAGGATATGATTGTTAGGTTTAGATGATTAGAGTTTGAGAAACACATTATTCCCATACCTTTCATGATCTGATTGATATGTTGGATTGACTTTTATTAGTCGATTGTTGTTTGGGTGTTGTCGACCACCATATATTTGTATGTGTGTTCACTAACATATGCAGGTATATTGGTATATAAGAATGTTCCCGATCCGGATCCCACAAATGAACATGATTGGATGCCGCAAGGAAAGGGTAACGATATCTTGGGTTGACAAATGAAGAAACGGAGCTTAATTGGACTTCAATGGAGAGTTGGCATAAATGCAACGTAAGAGGTCTCACTGCATCAGCAGATGGTTTTCTTCTAAGTTATTGAAGAAACAGAGCTTAATTTGACCTCAGTTGGCATTCAAAATGCAACATAAGAAGAAGTCTCACTGCATCAGCAGACGGTTTTTCTTCCAAACCCTACAGCAACAACAACAGAAGCTTCTCAACCACCTAACGAATCTTTGTGCAGGATACCATTTTTAAACAATTTTTGAGTAAATTGAATTAAATTGTTTTGAAAATGGAAAAATGTTGTTTTGAAAATATATTGGACTAAATTTTGAAAATCACCGGACTTCATTTTATCAAAACTTGAGTCACTCAATTATCGACTACGGTCATGGATTGAGGGGGAGAGTGATTTAAAATAAAATATCTTCAAACGATATTTCTTCACAAAAGTTCCGCTTTGAACAATATAAGTGGTGATCTAAACATTTAATGTTATGTCATGGTATGATTTTTTTCTTTAGAATCAAGGTCTGTCAAAATGAAATTTTTTCTGTTCTTGTTTGATTGTGAAATTGTTTTATTTTACTAAAAGATCTCTTAAAAACTATCATACCTGATACTAACAATCTTTAATGTCTTAAAATGGTCCTTATCTGTCATCTTTCAAAATTGAATCTTGCCACGTCTTTCCCTAAATTTTTCTAAATAATTTAAATCAGATGGGATCACAAATCTCAAATGGTTTGATATTTTTGATCAAGGGAGAGATCATGAGTTAAATCTCTTATCTGTTTAAATGGAATTGGTTTTAGTCCTTCAAAGGCACTCCTGCCTCCATGTGCCAAACGATTTCAAATACACAATGCACATGTTGAGGAGGAGGATTTATCCAAAAAAACCAGATGAGTATTTAAACAAGGCCACATTTTCTCCAATGTTTTCTAAACCTAATTAAATCACTTGGGATCCAAAATCTCAAAGGGTTTGATATTTTTGATCGGGGGAGAATTTGTGATTTAATAATGAAATTTGATAAAAGGTGATCATTTTTGATTTAATTGTGCAGGCTGCTCTCTCATATGTGCTAAACGCTTTCGAATCTCGAAGCACATTTTGAGGAGGAGCATAACTATCGAGGTACAAAAGCTTTTTAAAGTTATTTATAAAGTACCTTGATTGAGTTATCAAATGGTTTTCTTAATGGCTTTTGTAATCGTGGATGTGCTTCAAAAGAACTCTTGCCTCTATGTGATAAAATTGATTTTAAATATCCTATGCACATATTGAGGGGGAGAATTTTACCATGAAAATCAAATGGCTTTTTCGTATGAAAATTGTGATCAAAGAAAATATTTCAAAGTCCTCTTGCCTCCTTGTGCTGAACAATTTCTAAATCATACGCACATGTTGAGGGGGAGGTTTTCTAAATGATCAAAACTATTAGGGTACAAAATGCTTTGATCTCGTATCACAAGTACCTTGATTGTTTTTCCAAATGATTTTTCAATTGGTTTCAAGAAGGAAAGAACAATACCAAAAGACCGACCAATTTATTTTATGCATGGTGTTATAAGGATGGTTAGGTTAGGTATTCGTTCCCACGATCCCGCCAGAGCCGGAGGGATCTACCCAGGGACAATCCACTAGATAGTGTAGAGTCCTTAGGTATATTGAAAAAAGGGGAAAAATGAGAAATAGGAAGAGTGCAGACTGAGACAGAGCTAGTACTGGAATAAACCCAATAAGGTTCTAGTTATGAAGTCTCGGTAAGAACTGAAGGGGTTGAAGAATGAAAAAGAATTGAATGGAAAAAGGGTGAAAAGAAATAGCCCACCAATAATTCAACCTTAGGGCAGAAACCGGGTTCAATTCATATGCTACTGGTGGTTACCAAGGTAACATCGGTATTGAAGACAAGACGTCATGGACCCAGTGACGCACTGCACTACATCTTCTCAAACCACTCAAGTTCCTCTTAAAAGGGCTTGTTTCATTCTCACGGGGAACCGACATAATCTATCGACTTTCTCTTAGAGATTGTTGATATTGAAGAAGGAGACCCTCTCCCTAGTCTCCGGCACAGGAACCAAATATGCACGATTGAGTCTAGAGCCAAGAGATCATCCACAATATCTCATTAGGACACTAAATTCTTGAAGACTTGCTTTTTCACACAATGTGGAAAGTAAGTATATATTAAGAGTCCTACGCATTATCCTTGTGGTATTTCCAGAACATCCGAGTGATATGTTAAATATTCACAATGAAGATGGAAATCCTTCTAGAGCCAACATCAAACAAGCTCTTGGTGGGTGACATGTGAGATCTTCTCGTAAGATCAAGCTTGTGACAACTGGATAGAAACGATGGGGAGATTCATTCTTGAATCAACCTTGGTCCAGGAATGGAATTGACGAATACTTTTGGAAAAACCGTTCGATGTGCAAATCTTCTTTTCTCTAACATGTCGAATGTGTACTTATGTTTTCAAAATTCAAAAAGTATCTCTGATTGAAAAATACTTTTAGAAAAACCATTCGATGTGCGAATCTCTTCTTTTCACTAGCACGTCGAATGTGTACTCATTCTCTAATACAAAAAGTATTTTGATTGAAAATTGATCTTTCTTATAAAACCTTCGTCGTATTGCAAAACTCTTTCTTCAAGCAGTACGCGATTGTTTTTCAAATCATTTTTCATCAATCAGTGAATCTCAATTCGCTGGTTCACTCACTCCGTGTTGTCTTCTTTGAGACGTTCCGGTTTGAGAACAGCTAGAACAGCTTCGAAACCCTGTCAAGGAGATTCTTAGGAATCCTACCTGATCACAGGCAGTATTTATACTGATCAACGGGGAACCGTGGGCCGTGTACCTCAATTCAGCGAAAGTGATCAAAGACACTTTCGTGTGTTTTACTGCTAACTATTGTTTGCAGGTACATTTGGACGGTTGCAGCTGATCAGAATTGAGGAGTCAATCCAATGCCGCATGCTCACAGCATCCACACTTAATTTGAAGAAATCATGACTGGTGCATATCTACATAACCTGGCTATGATATTTCATACTATGCTTATGCTTCGCTGCTGTAAATATCATGAACCAGTAAGGCTTCCGCTACTCTGATGGAAAGATGTCATGATTCAAAAGTGTGAGCATGTCGGTCCAAATGTCACAACTTCACATGAAGGCAACACTACTATGGATGATCTAGAGAGATTTACTGTGGCTGATGATCTCAAAGAAAGCTCGAAGATCATCAAAGATGTGGATCAGTTAATGGCCTCCACTAAAAGTACAAATCAATGCGGACTTTGAAGAATCGCTACAAAAGCACAAAGATTGTTGAAATGAAGAATTGAAGTCTACGAGCTCAAGAACAAAGACAAGAATAGAATGCTAGGATTCGAAATGTATAACATGGGGTGACCTCCCTTAGGGGGAGATTGTTAGGAATTAGAAAATTCCATAGTGAAGAGTCGGTCACCCCTAATATTATCTAGCATAAGTTAGCTCGTAGACATATCGTTATTTACGTTATTTAGTAGTTTATTTATTAGTTTGTAGCGTAGTATAGCTTAGTGCAACACCGTGGAGGAAGGACGGGTCTTTACCCACTGTATACCTGATCCACAGGCCGATAGGAGGTCGTATTTCTTGTAACTATAAATACCCCTTCCATCCATGGAAGGGGTGGTGCTTCTTCTCATTTTAATCTAATTTTTCATTTGTGTAAACCTCTAGCAAGAACACCCTCTCTCTCTACTAACTCTCTAACTATGGCAAACATGTATTTTGATCATCCAAGACCACCCGAATCATCAACACAATAAATATTTGGATCCTAACACTTCCACATAAAGTATCGACACCCATAGTCTTCTGTCCCTGGCTGTTACATGGTGAAACAATTATAAGAAATGTATTTTTAACAAACAAGTTATTGATATATTTACGTAAATAAGCAAATGTATAATTATTTACCTTTGATAAAGGACATCCATAATACTTCTGACCATAACTTTTGGGCTTTTGGGATGTTCTTTCAATTATAAGTCCCCGTTCACAACGACACAAGAAATGATTTTTTTGTTGCATCTAGCCAAAAGAATTTGTATAATTATTTACAACATATATCAGTAATATCATGGTTCACAAAATTAGATGCTTCGAATACATAAATAACCAAGCTTGTTATAGATTAATAGTTGATACATGGTTCACAAAATCACAATATAACTAGAAACTAAGATCAATCACGCCCGAGGTGTAGTCGCTCCAATGATGCTGCCATTTGTCCCACACGAAACTCTAACTCTGAAATGCGTCTCCTCAATCTGGCAATCTCTCGCTCGTACTCGTCAAAGCGAGACGGCTGTAACAAAAGATGAGGAAGAACCGGAGGACGGTGTATAAAATTCTCCTCATCTGCAGCTGGAGATATAGCTGGAGAGGGAGGCACATTAGATGGAGAAGAAGGCACATAATCTGGACTCTCAACACGAGCGGGTGTGTTGCTGACACACTGAATGTCCCTCCACTGAATGTCATCCGATTCCTGTAACAAAAGATGAGGAAGAACCAGAGCAGGAGCAGGAATCTGTAACAAAAGATGAGGAATCGTTTACTATAAATCAATAATCGTTTACTATAAATCAGTAATCAGTAATCGTCTATACATGTTTTGTCGTTTACAATATAAATCAGTAATATTTTTGCTATAAATCAGTAATCGTTTGGAACATATGTCTATACTACGTCCTTCCAAACATGCTTTGTCGTTCAGCAAACAGAGTTGCCCATCCCGCGCGGCCACGTCATGACTGAACGCCCTCCATTGTGGGTGAGCATACGGGAGTGGTGAGTTTTCATCCAGAACCGCATGAACGTAGTGAGCAGCCTGGTCTTCCCCCACACGAAGAATCACAACGGGGGATAATAGTTGTGTTGTCTTTGGACCTGACCTAAGCGGAAGACACGTAGTAGATGCTCTATTGGATATGCATACAATTGGACGGTTAAGAGCTGTAGCAATAGCCGCTCCCGTGTCTGGAATAATCATCCAGTAATCGTGGGGTGCAAAACCTGATTCAAACCAATCCAGTGAGTTCAAAATCTGTGTAAACCAAGTCCCCCACATTTCCATGTAAAGTTCTCGGTGATCGTCTACCTCTTCCCTGACAAGAGTTCAAAGTCTGCGCCATATCCGTTCGGGATGACCAAGACCTATGCCAATGGCTTGATAGCCACAATTTCCATCACCTTCCACGTTAACAATCCCTAGGATCCACCGTCGGAAAAGAGCTGGAATTCGAGCCATAAAATATTCGTTATCGTCATCTGGAATGTACAACTCGTGTCTTAAATCGCCTTCGCTAGGTTCTTCGTTCAATTCTGGGACGTTAGAAGGCTCTCCCACATATGAACTATGTCTCGCAGTTTCTTCATTCAAGTCTGGGACTTTTTTAGGTTTTGTATAACTTCTGCGGTGCCCTGTGGTTGGTTCTTTGTTCAAATCTGTGATTTTTTTAGCCTTGGACTTTTTATCCTTTGCGCTCGGACGTCCACGAGTACTTTCTTTAACAGCAGGTTCACGGGTTGACACAGATTCGGGAGCGTATATACCTCTCATCATGTTTACCATATTTTTCTTGACAAACGACGATGCTTTGGTAAAAACATTTTTGGAATTTTTCTACGTCAGCTTGACAAGAAAGATCATCCTCAGGCTCTTGAGGCTCTTCAGGCGTATGAGTATGTCGGGCTCTAGGCCAGGGAGCACTTAGTGTTCTCCAAAAATTATCAACAACAATAAGCGGAATAGGCCATCCTGCATTCGAAAAAAGTGACTAGTGTAAATTATCGGTATTGACGGGGAGAATAACTTGATAGACATAAATTTAATATACATACCATGAAGCTGATAGTAATACAGTTCGTGATAGCATGGTAACCCACAAACTAACCGCTACTGATGACCACATTCATGTGGGTCCACATCCCGTTTACTTTCTACGACTATGAGTAGTAAAGCATGTTTTGAAACATTATATCGCAATTCATCAAATAGTGTGCCCTTACACGCATGCAGTTTCTTGATTATGCTTGTATTAAAAGAGTCTCTTATCGCAGTTTCTTGCGCAGCTAGAATCTTGTCGACCGAACACAACAACATGTCTAAGCTGGACTGTGTGGAGCCCAAGTATAACTTCAACAACGCGTGTTGACCCTCAACTCTACATGTTGTTGTCTGGCCGAAGCTGTGATATTGATCGGTAATGTACGACACGAACATGCGGTCGTAATGTTGCAGCCAGTTATTAAAATACCGCAAAACGTCTGAGAAAACAATGAATTAATAAAGTGAGAAAACAATTCGAGTAGTAATTTATTAAATAATAATAAAAAAATGTATTAATAGGTAAGTACCCTGTTTTTGGACCAATAAATCCTGTAGGTGCTGATGATAGTGCATGAACACATCTTGGGTCGGAGCTTTAACTATCAAATCCCATGTCCATCTAACGGACGCATACTCCTCTTCCGTATCGAATTTGCGTCTGCAATGCTTGAGCATATTTTGATTGATATGCCATAGACAGAGTAATTTGCTAGCGTTTGGGAGCTCTGCATGCCCCAAGCAACGCTAAATCTCTGTCGGTGACGATAACCCGCGGGTAATATTGTTCTTCTATCACCCTCTTAACACATTCCAACACCCATTTAAAATTTGGCACTTTTTCACAGTTCAAAAAGCTAAACGCCATTGAGAATGTTCTGTTTGTTGAAGTAACTCCAACAATTGTAAATAATGGCAGTTTAAACAACGTGGTGTTGTATGTGGAGTCCATCAGCATGATTTCTGGGAATGTTGTCCATAGGGCATATGACGTCGGGTGAACAAAAAATATTTCCTCAAGCTCATTAGTCCGGTCATTTACCTTGGGGTAATATGTATAACCTTGACGCCTCAAATGTGCTAAAAGGACTTGTATCGGAGTCATATCACCACGAATGGCGCCGCGTATCTTGTTTTATGCATTATATATCGTTTTAATGTTAGACACGTTATTCAGATCGCTCTCTTTTAGTGACGAAAGTATAATTCGTGGTGCTACTTTATGTTTTGTTAATTGCTCCACCAAAACTAACTCATTTTCTTTTAATCGCATTGCCTGTGGAAAACCATGGAGCGAGTCTACAAAATGATGATTATGCCTTAGACACTTGACCCTCAAGATCCAACCATTAGTTTGACCTTTTATATATTTCGCCAGTAATCTGAATGGACAATTAGTTTTAGCGGTACCAGTTTGCCGTTGAAGTTCATCTTCTAAACCTTCACGTGCAGACTTCCCATCTCTTGAACACTTAAATTCGATTGAGTACTTATAGTCCCTATCTGTTTTAGTTCTTCCTTTAACAATAAGAAAACCGTTCGATTGAGCAGTAGATTGCACCCAATTAGTTAGAACAACTCCATCACGGAACACCTAAAAGAATAAAAAAATACAACTTTAATAACTTTCATTTTATAACTTTTTTACATTTTTTAACAACTTTTTTTATTTTTACAAATTTTTAAAAAACTTGTACCTTTTATAAAAAATACAACTTTTATAAAAACACTTTTAACAAATTTTAAAAACTTTTGTATACTTTTTATTTTACAAACTTTTTTATACTTTTTTTTACAAACTTTGTGTATAGTTTTTGTTTTTAAAACTTTTGTATACTCTTTTTTTTAGTTTATATACTTTTTTGTTTTTAAAACTTTGTGTATACTTTTTTTTAGTTCACAAAAAAAAAAAAAAAAAAAGTTTAAAAGGGAAAACGCGTACGCGTGTCCTCTTGTAAAACAATGTGTGTTGCTTGTTTTGTCTCACCCCGGTTTTGTTACTAGTACTAGTCTTACTCTCTCTCACTATCATATCACACTTTCTCTCTCTCTCTCTGAGTTGATTGTTACGAGTAGTATGGGTTTAGATCTAGATCTAAAAACTTTTTAGATCTACCAAGTAAAAATCTTGTTAGATCGTTAGTTACTTGGTTTCGTTGCTTATTTTTTAGATCTAACAGGTTTTTAGATCTGTTTATGTGGTAAAGGCTTATTTTTTATATATATAAAAACTTGTTAGATCTAAAAAAGTGAGGGTGGTGGTATCTGTTTTGTGGTGGTTATGTTTCTGTGAGATAAGTTGTTTGGTTTCGTTGCTTATTTTTTAGATCTAACAAATTTTTAGATCTTGAAAAAAAGATAAAAAGTTGGTGGTATCTGTTTATGTGGTAAAGACTTATTTTTTATGTAGGATCGATATATTTATTGTGTTGATGATTCGGGTGGTCTTGGATGATCAAAATACATGTTATACATTTTAGAGAGAGAAAGTAGAGAGATGGTGTTCTTGGTAGAGAGTTGGTTCAATAAAATGTAAAAGATTAGATTGCCAATTACAAACAATACGTCCTCCTATCGGACTGTGGATCAGGCATACAGTGGGTAAAGACACGTCCTTCCTCCACGGTGTTGCTCTAAACTAAACTACGCTACAAACTAACTAATTAACTGCTAAACAACGTAAATAACTACAAGTCTACGAGCAAACATATGCTAGACTATAATTGGGGTGACCGACACTTTAACATGGAATTTTCAATTCCTAACAATCTCCCCCTAAGGGAGGTCACCCCATGAAATACATTTTGCATCCTAGCATTCTTTCTTTGTCTTTGTTCTTGAGCTCGTAGACTTGAATTCTTCAACATCTGCATCTTTGTGCTTTTGTAGCGATTCTTTAAAGTCCGCATTGAATTGTACTTTAAGTGGAGGCCTTTAACTGATCCACATCATTGATGATCTTTGAGCTTTCTTTGAGATCATCAGCCACAATAAATCTCTGGATCACCCTTTATTGTGTTGCCATCATGTGATGTTGTGACTTTTGGACCGACATGCTCACACTTTTGAATCATGACATCTTTCCATCAGAGTAGCGGAAGCCTTACTGGTTCATGATATTTGCAGCAGCGAAGCAGAAGCATAGTATGAAATATCAGAGCCAGGTTATGTAGATATGCACCAGTCATGATTTCTTCAAATTAAGTGTGGATGCTGTGAGCATGCGGCTTTGGATTGACTGCTCAATTCTGATCAGCTACAACCGTCCAAATGTACCTGCAAACAACAGTTAGCAATAAAACACACGAAAGTGTCTTTGATCACTTTCGTCGAATTGAGGTACACGGCCCACGGTTCCCTGTTGATCAGTACAAGTACTGCCTGTGATCAGGTATAATTCCGAGGAATCTCCTTGACAGGGTTTCGCAGCTGCTCTAGCCGTTCTCAAACCAGAACGTCTCAAAGAAGACAACACGGAGTGAGTGAACCAGCGAATTGAGTTTCACTGATTGATGAAAAATTGATTTGAAAAACAATCGCGTATTGCTTGAAGAAAGAGTTTTGCAATACGACGAAGGTTTTATGAGAAAGATCAATTTTCAATCATAAATACTTTTCGTATTTGAAATGAGTACACATTCGATGTGCTAGATAAAAGAAGAGATTCGCACATCGAACGGTTTTTCCAAAAGTATTATTTCAATCAGAGATACTTTTTGAGTTTGACAACATAAATACACATTCGACGTGCTAGAGAAAAGAAGGTTTGCACATCGAACGGTTTTTTCAAAAGTATTCGTCAAATCCAATCCTGGACCAAGGTTGATTCAAGAATGAATCTCCCCATTGTTTCTATCCAATTGTCACAAGCTTGATCTTTAGAAAAGATCTCACATGTCACCCACCAAGAGCTTGTTTGATGTTGGCTCTAGAAGGATTTCCATCTTCATTGTGAATATTTTTACATATCACTCGGATGTTCTGGCAATACCACAAGGATAATGCGTAGGACTCTTAATATAATCTTACTTTCCACATTGTGTGAAACAACAAGTCTTCATTAATTTAGTGTCCTAATGAGATATTGTGGATGATCTCTTGGCTCTAGACTCAATAGTGCACATTTGATTTCCTATGTCGAAGACTAGGGAGAGGGTCTCCTTCTTCAATATCAACAATCTCTAAGAGAAAGTCGATAGATAATGTCGGTTCCCCGTGAGAATGAAACAAGCCCTTTTAAGAGGAACTTGAGTAGCTTGGGAAGTTGTAGTGCAGTGCGTCACTGGGTCCATGACGTCTTGTCTTCAATACTGGCGTTACCTTAGTAAACACCAGTAGCATATGTATTGAACCCGGTTACTGCCCTAAGGTTGAATTATTGGAGGGCTATTTCTTTTCACCCTTTTCACATTAAATTATTTTTCATTCTTCAACCCCTTCAGTGCTTACCGAGACTTTATTACTAGAACCTTATTGGGTTTATTCCAGTACTAGCTCAGTCTCAGTCCGCACTCTTCCCATTTCTCATTTTTCTCCTTTTTTTCCATCATACCTAAGGACTCTACACTATCTAGTGGATTGTCCCTAGGTAGATCCCTCCGGTTCTGGCGGATCATGGGAACTAATACCTAACCTCACCATCCTTATAACTCCATACATAAAGTAAAATGGTCGGTCTTTTGGTACAGTTCATTCTTCCTTGAAACCAATTGAAAAATCATTTGGAAAAACAATCAAGGTACTTGTGATACGAGATCAAAGCATTTTGTACATTAATAGTTTTGATCATTTAGAAAACCTCCCCCTCAACATGTGCATATGATTTAGAAATTGTTTAGCACATGGAGGCAAGAGGATTTTGAAATATTTTCTTTGATCACAATTTTATAGAAAAAGCCATTTGATTTTCTTGGTAAATTCTCCCCCTCAATATGTGCATAGGATAAGTGAAATCATTTTATCACATAGAGGAAAGAGTTCTTTTGAAGCACATCCACGAACACAAAAGCCATTTAGAAACCATTTGAAAACTCCATTTGAAAACTCAATCAAGGTACTTTATGTTAAAACATAAAAACTTTTGTACCTCGATAGTTTATTTTCTTTTGAAGTGCTCCCCCTCAATATGTGCTTCGAGATTCGAAAGCGTTTAGCACATATGAGAGAGCAGCCTGCACAATTGAATCAAAACGATCATCATTTATCAAATTTCATTATTAAATCACAAATTCTCCCCCGATCAAAAATATCAAACCCTTTGAGATTTTGGATCCCAAGTGATTTAATAAGGTTTAGAAAACATGGGAGAAAATGTGCCTGATTTAAAAACTCATCTTGTTTTTTTGGATAAATGCTCCCCCTCAACATGTGCATTATGTATATTGAAATCATTTGGCACATGGAGGCAGGAGTGCCTTTGAAGGACTAAAATCAATTCCATTTAGAACAGTTTTGAGATTTAAATCACGATCTCTCACCCGATCAAAAATTTCAAACCATTTTGAGATTTGTGATCCCAAAAGATTTAAATAATTTAGAAAATTTTGGGGAAAGACGTGGCAAGATTTGATTTTGAAAAATGACAGATAAGGACCATTTTGAGACATTAAAGATTGTTAGTGTCAGGTATGATTGTTTTAAGAGATCTTTAAGTAAAATAAAACAGTTTCACAATCAAACAAGAACAGAAAGAATTTCATTTTGAAAGACCTTGATTCTAAAGAAAGATCATACCATGACATAACATTAAATCTTTGGATCACCACATTTTAACGTACAAACCAGAACTTTTATGAAGAAATATTGTTTGAAAATATTATATTTTAAATCACTCTCCCCCTCAATCGATGACCGAAGTCGATAATTGAGTGACATAGGTTTTAATAAAAAGAAGTCCGGTGATTTTCAAAATTTAGTCCAATTTATTTTCAAAACAATATTTTCCATTTTCAAAACAATTTATTCAAATTTATTCAAAATTGTTTAAAAATGGTATCCTGCACAAAGATACATTAGCGGTTGAGAAGCTTTTGTTGTTGTTGCTGAGGGTTGGAAGAAAAACCGTCTGCAAATGCAGTGAGACTTCTTACGTTGCATTTTAATGCCAACTGAGGTCAAATTAAGCTCCGTTTCTTCAATCACTTAGAAGAAAACCATCTGCTGATGCAGTGACACCTCTTACGTTGCATTTATGCCAACTCTCCATTGAAGTCCAATTAAGCTCCGTTTCTTCATTTTTCAACCCAAGATATAGTTACCCTTTCCTTTCGGCATCCAATCATCTTTAGTTGTGGGATCCGGATCGGGAACATTCTTTTATACCAATATACCTGCATACGTTAGTGAACACACACACAGATATATGGTGGTCGACATCACCCAAACAGCAATCGACTAATAAAAGTCAATGCAACGTATCAATCAGATCATATAAATGTATGGGAATAATGTGTTCATCAAACTCTAATCATCTAATCCTAGCAATCATATCCTAGGCACCTAGTCCTTCAACATAGGTTAACATCATTTTTAATTAAGCATATTAGGATAATTAGAAAGCCCGTTAGATGATATAGATTTGAAAACATTCTCCCCCTCAATCAATGACTCATTTTCTAAAAAGTTTAAAAGCGCTGAAGTCATTGATTGAGTTTTCAATTATTACTAAAACTCTGATGCTGATTGATTTGTAAGCAACTCATGTTCCACCATTTTGTAAACAACAAATACTTTTCTGAAGAATTTTAGACGGAAAAACATTTGTGTAGGAACAGCAGTCCTTCGACATACTTTCCTCAATATGTTTTAGGATAAGTGCACGGAATATTAAAAAATTGTTTAAGCGCAACACTTTCCTTTCTTGAAGAGCGGGTTGCTATCAGAAATAATAGCAAACCTTAGTTTTAAGCACGGGTTACAGTCTGAAGAAACTGTAAGCCATTTTTGAAGCGCGGGTTACAGTCTGAAATAACTGTAAGCCATAGTTTGAAGCGCGGGTTACAGTCTGAAATAACTGTAAGCCATTTTTGAGACACGTTTAGAAAAAAATATTTACACCTCCTGCTCGAACTTCATCTATGGTCCCGTGCCATTATTGAATGACATTTCTAAGACCGCAGATGTTATCGATACCAGAAGACATGTCTTGAGAAAACATATTTTTGGTCTTTTTCAAATTTTCCTGATTTTTATGGGTTTTTGAAGGTTTTATATTTTTCTATTTTCTTTGGCTGGTTTTATATTTTTGTATTTTGTTTTTGATAAATATATACAAAGATAGAGTAGATGATATAGTTTAAGAAGATGATGATACGAGTACCGAGATAAGGATATCGAGCAGCCCCGTTGTAGAAGATAAAAGTCATCATCCCTAAAACTTTCACCACCAAAGCTTCCGAGGCTCTTGCATTGAAGAAAGAAATTGAACCATCTGAAAGTGAGACTTTGGCAGCTTCCCCCCAAACCGAAATCCTTTAGCTGAGCAGATTCAAAGATTTCTTTCAAGCTTCCCTTAGCCAGGTGTACAAAGAAGCACACCATTATCATCGAACTTGCTGCTCCTATTAAGAATAATCACCGTGATTCATCGTTCGGGGTTATATCATCCAATAGAATAACATCAACATTTCATCCCACGCTTAAATAACTCTTCTCAAATTCCTTTTCCACTGAAGTCTGAAGCAGTCCATTCCAAAAGGTGTCAAGAGAACACTTCCCCCCGAGTAGTTGAAATGATGCAGCCCGTCTCTTAGAATAATGCTCAAGAACTCTCCCGAATACACACCATGAGGGGAATGAAAACACCTCCCCATGTTCACATTTTTCTTCCCTGATGATCGTGTATGAAGCTCAAGAACCCGAAGTACACCAATACCCAAGAGCTCTCCCGAATACACATCATGAGGGGAATGAAAACACCTCCCCATGTTCACATTTTTCTTCCCTGATGATCGTATATGAAGCTCAAGAACCCGAAGTACACACATTCCCACCGAAAGAATAACTGATAACACCTCCTTCATGTTATACATTTATCTCCCCTGAATATGTCATACTTGTGTACCTCTTTCATCTTCAGAAACTTTCTTTTACATCACTTCCCCCACGTCGTTGGAATAATAACACTAAAAGCCTAGATGAGTAAAACCTTGAGATTCTCTGCGGTCATGACATTTGTCTTCCCGGGATATCTTCAATCACTTAGAAGAGTTAAGTTCATCAAGTTTACTCGCCATGAGTCAAATCTTGAGTTTATCTGCGGTAATAACATTTGTCTTCCCGGGATATCTTCAATCACTTAGAAAAACTAAGTTCATAAAGTTTACTCGCTTTGTGTTTAGATGTGTGTCTCCTTCCCCCTTGCTGGTTTTGATACTTCAGAATCAGCAACATATTGTAGGCCCGTATACTAGAAATTTGTTGAGAAGAACACTTGAACTCTTGTGGGAATCAACTTGCTAAAGAATATGATCAAGTCTAATTGGGGATTAAATTCGACATTTCACTCTCCCCCAATTAGTGCTCTCCCCTAAACCGACAATCTGTTTGATAACAGCCCAGATTAAAAAGAAGTCTTTGGATAATCAAATGCAACTCGTCTTTAGTCTTCTAACATGTAGCAGAAAATGTAGAACCGACTGTAGACTCGACCTTCTTCAAGATTGTTCAGTTGGGGAATAGATAGTTAACATCTTCATCTCACCAAAAACAAGAACATCACCAAAAAGCATCCCAATCAACTTACATCTTGCAAATCCCCTTAACTAAAATCCCTCCAAATCAAACAAGAACAGAAAGATGTTCATCAAGGAAATCAGCAATCAGGCCGCAACGAACACATAAGATGGTAACACCAAACTACCAATCACATCAAACAAGAACAGAGAGATTGTTCGAAATCATCATGTTGATGTGTACGTGAAGCATTAACCGGAAGCACTTTGTCAATAAACTCATATCAGCTTGTGAAGATGTCAACTAACGGCTCTTAGAAGAAACTCCATGTAACGATGACCCGATAAGAAGAAGCTTGGTTCTTACATGAGTTAGGAGCCGTAAGACCATATATTCTCAGATGTCAATCCATGCAGAATTATCACACTTCTTCTCCCCCTCAAGAATTGCATACGAAGATGCCATTCTTGATTAAACAAGTGAACATCATCCAAATGTAGTCTATTCACACTTCTCCCCCGCAAAATTAGCACAGGATGTCGCCATCGTCATTATAGTTGAGAAAGTGGAATCAGAAAACAATCAATAGTAGCCCGGTTCACTTGATGACTGAAGCACATGGAAAAAGTATGAAGCGTGTTGATGAGAATGGTCATAATAAGAAGATTTCTCTTCTTCCGAAGATAAAGCGCACTGAAGCGTACACTTTTCTTTTCTTTAGAGTACGAGGTTTGAACTGAAGTATTCAAACGTCATAAGAAGATTTCTCTTCTTCAGAAGATAATGCGCACTGAAATGTATACATTTCTTTTCTTTAGAGTACGAGGCATGAACTGTTGTGTTCATACGTCATGATCTTTCTCTTTTCAGCTCTCTTGGCAAAACATGTAATCCACCCATTATCATTTAGTAGGCTCTTTGTCGTGACAGCTGATGGAGAAAACCCAATATGATGAATTTGACCCTGAAGTAAACTATCCCGACCTCGTGACTTAAACTTGCACATATGTAACAAAGAGCGGTGCCAATTTCCATTAGCATCTCTAAGTACTCTCTATGTACTCTATACTCTTCAACCAACCAACCATCAAGTATAAGACGTACATTACCTCTTGAAAATCCACAATTGAATGTGACACTGAGCACTACAACGTAACTCCTTAAAGTGATAGTTATTTTGTAGTGGTAAGAGCCCAATTCCCCCAAGTGGTAAAAGAAAAGGTAAAAGACACCCAACAATAACTAGATTTTCAAGTCTTCGTTTTTGATAATAAGCTCGAACAAGGATCATGAAGAATCTTCATCCAACCATCCCCGATACCTTCAGATACTAAGTACACTCACCCGTGATATTTCACTTCATCCTCAAATAAATAATAGTGAATTAACCCCGTTGTCACATCTTCTGGTTAAAAGCACAAATCTAGCCTCCTTTGACGTTTTAAGTGAACTATGATAATGGTTTTCATCCCGACCATCGTAAAAGCACATAACCCCGTAAAACCATGTAATAACCAAACTGCCATGAAGAAAATCCAAACAAACACCCAATTCATGAAGTACACCCTTTTATCCTTTCTTTGAAGAAGAAACTGTAGCACCAGCATCGGATAAGACCTCGAAATACACTTTCCTTTCTCCAGGATGGTTCCATCATTACGGGATTTTACAATTGTATGGTTTAAACCAAAAAATAGTATCTTTCGCGAGATTTCACAAAACCAAGAATAAACCGTAAGATAGATCCGGAAATGAACTTTACATTTACCAGGATGTTTTCATTGTCACGGGATTTTACAAGTCTATGATTTAAACCGAGAAATAGATTCTTTCGCGGGATTTTACAATATCAAGACAAAACCGTAAACAATGTCAGCTTGAATGTGGTATGACAACTTTGGTTTTGGTGAATATCTGTTTTAGGGGAACATGCAGTGGTTCATCAACGGTCCATTATCCAACATCATCAACATCATCAACAATCCAATAAATACTTTGATAAACACATCATCCACATATTCTGACGGCTGTTGCTGTGACCACTTGGTGAAGTAAACCCGATATACCAAACTTGATCATGAAGTAGAATTCCCCAGATTTGTTACTTAAACTTGTACTAATCCTTGTGAAAAAGAAACGGTGTACCCAATGTACAAAACCTCTTGACATATTCTCAACTGCGTGAGACACCGAAGTGATAGCTACGTGGTGGGTTAAGCGAGAAAGAATTACAAACGTAACTAAATAGCCAAGTCTTTATCACACTCTATAACTGCCCAAACAAGTCATCTTCGCAGAAGGATAGAAAGAAAGAAGATGAAATAAGTGAACGCGCCCGGAAAACTTCACTTCAAAGCTAAATAAGAGATACCAAACAACAATCCCGTAGTCAATGGTGTTCAACCATTTCTTCAAGCCGTAACATAATATTTATCGTGCAAATGTATACACCAAAGTACAAACCCTTATAGCACAATAAGTCTCATCTTCAAATCACATCATCAAAACTCATCGACAGCTCAAAAAAAATCCAAATCTCATAAGATCAAAGCTCATATATACGATCTAATTTTGAGAAGCCTAACTACAGTTTTGAATGTGATCCAATAAGGAAAAATTAACCCCGATCCAATCAATAAATCCAAATGTTTATCCCGAAACCAAATCTTCTGCCGATACACATCAGTTAGGCCCAATACATTGTAAAGCGCATGTCCATGAAACCTTAAAGCATTAGAAAGCCAATGACTACATATGCTCACATTTGGGTCTAATAGTTAGCTCAAGCCTAAATAATGATATACGGCTTAAATTCATTAAAAACACACTTCATTAATCCAAAATGACCCAAGCCTCACATATATGCGAATAATATCGGATAACACATGTTCACTTGCTTGCAAAATGTGTACATTATTACAAAGTGATATACATTTCCACTGTCCATTCACGAATTTAATAACTCGATCACCACATATATCACAACCGTTTAAAACACATCTCCTCTTGGCCCAACATATAATGCAACAAATTAATACCAAGTCCAAACCATGATTGCGTCCAATTCAATGAAAAACACTGATAGGCCCATTAAACACTCGTAGCACCAGATAAGAAAAAACACTCCACATACCCTAATAATTCGGGTAGTATATAATACCCTTTATCACACATAATACCCTAATCCCAAATCTAAACACTGTCCGCCCTCATCATTTACCAAACCCTAAAATCACTCAATCCTCAAATCTGCTCCCCATCTACAAAAATATCAGCCACCAAAATAAGGGCAAACCCTAATCTTAGTCCGCCTCTTCTTTTCTTCCTAAAGTTATCAGCTGAGATTACTCACCACAGGGATGGTTAGAGAATAATCAATAAAGCCACAGGGATGGTTTAGGGACTAGGACATGGAGAAGAAGTTGAAATCAAACCAAATGGATGTGGGTAAGTGTTGATACGAGCCAATAAAATCGATTTAACATAGATTTGTTGTCTTTATGCATATGATTTTATGAACCGAATAGGTGATAAAGGATAACAAAGTTGTTATTTAATTATCATTTTAGCTTCAGATAACCTTAAAAATCATGGGATTGATGATGATAAATTTATTTCTCTTGATATTGGCCCTTGAGGCTCGATGAAATCCAAAAAAAACAAGAGAAATAAAATGACTGAGATCCTTTGTATATGTAACTTTACTGTGGGACGATTTAAGAAAAAGAAATAACATTGTTGTTATCTACTTTTTCTAATGAATCGAATATTAGTAACAATATAGGATCTGTGATGAATGTTTTGTGGAATATTGGATCTGAAAAAGGTCATTGTAAACTCATTATCCCACAATGAAATATGAGATCTTTAAGTGATTATATGTTAGATGTTGTTAAATCGTGCTTGTGATGTCTTTAGTCGAAAAGAAAGTTATTAACAGGTTTGAGATGAGTATTGGTATATTGTTTAGAGTCAAGATCTGAGTCAAAGTCTTCTTCTTCTTCTTTCTGTCAAGTATGTTAAGGTCACAAGTCGCTAGATAAGTTTCTTGACATAAGTCGCTAAACTGTTTAGATAAGTTGCAACATCGTTAAACAAAACAAGTCGCTACCATGAGGCTTTTGACAACACGTTACGACATGTTAAATAACAAGTCGCTAGGTCTTTTAGGAGTCAAGTCGCTATACCAATTTCATTACAAATCGCTATTGACTCAATAGTCAATAGTCAAGTCGCTACATTTAGCACAAGTCGCTACTTGATACATTGAATCTGGACAGTTTGGTGTACAACTCGCTAACATGATATATGACTTATTCCGATGATTTGTCCGACCATATTCCGACCATATTTCCGACTATGTTCATACTTACCCAGAAAAACTTAGAAAAACTGCATAAAAACTGCATCTTTTTGACAGGTTTGACCATGAATATGACTGTTTGACCACAAGTTAATGGTACAAAAAGGCATATGAATGAATGACATAAAAGTCAGTTTAGACAACAACTTGACACAAAAGCAGATTTTTGAATATCAGGACTTTTTGAATAGCAAGACTTTTGACACAACTTGACACAACAGAATCAGTTATAACATAAAAACTGTTTTCAGAAGAAGTAAGCCAAAAAAAACATTATTCCGACCACTAACATGATGTAAAACCAGTTTTAACAATAACCAAAAACCAACATAACCATGATACTAAACCACACAAATCAACACAACACAACAAACCTTGGCTCTGGTACCATTTGTAGGATCGATATATTTATTGTGTTGATGATTCGGGTGGTCTTGGATGATCAAAATACATGTTATACATTTTAGAGAGAGAAAGTAGAGAGATGGTGTTCTTGGTAGAGAGTTGGTTCAATAAAATGTAAAAGATTAGATTGCCAAGCCACACCCCTTCCATGGATGGAAGGGGTATTTATACTTACAAACAATACGTCCTCCTATCGGACTGTGGATCAGGCATACAGTGGGTAAAGACCCGTCGTTCCTCCACGGTGTTGCTCTAAACTAAACTACGCTACAAACTAACTAATTAACTACTAAACAACGTAAATAACTACAAGTCTACGAGCAAACATATGCTAGACTATAATTGGGGTGACCGACACTTTAACATGGAATTTCCAATTCCTAACATTTTATATATATAAAAACTTGTTAGATCTAAAAAAGTGAGGGTGGTGGTATCTGTTTTGTGGTGGTGATGTTTCTGTGAAATAAGTTGTTTGGTTTCGTTGCTTATTTTTTAGATCTAACAAGTTTTTAGATCTTGAAAAGTTTTTAGATCTTGAAAAAAAGATGAAAAGTTGGTGGTATCTGTATATGTGGTAAATACTTATTTTTTTTATATATAAAAACTTGTTAGATCTAGAAAAGTGAGGGTGGTGGTATCTGTTTTGTGGTGGTGATGTTTCTGTGAAATAAGTTGTTTGGTTTCGTTGCTTATTTTTTAGATCTAACAAGTTTTTAGATCTTGAAAAGTTTTTAGATCTTGAAAAAAAGATGAAAAGTTGGTGGTATCTGTTTATGTGGTAAATACTTATTTTTTATATATATAAAAACTTGTTAGATCTAAAAAAGTGAAGGTGGTGGTATCTGTTTTGTGGTGGTCATGTTTCAGTGAGATAAGTTGTTTGGTTTCTTTGCTTATTTTTTAGATCTAACAAGTTTTTAAATCTTGAAAAGTTTTTAGATCTTGAAAAAAAGATGAAAAGTTTTTACAAGTTGGTGGTATCTGTTTATGTGGTAAAGACTTATTTTATATATATATAAAAACTTGTTAGATCTAAAAAAGTGAGGGTGGTGGTATATGTTTTGTGGTGGTGATGTTTCTGTGAGATAAGTTGTTTGGTTTCGTTGCTTATTTTTTTAGATCTAACATTTTAGATCTTGAAAAAAAGATGAAAAGTTGTTACAAGTTGGTGGTATCTGTTTATGTGGTAAAGACTTATTTTTTTTATATATAAAAACTTGTTAGACCTAAAAAAGCGAGGGTGGTGGTATCTGTTTTGTGGTGTTGATGTTTCTGTGAGATAAGTTGTTTGGCTTCGTTGCTTATTTTTTAGATCTAACAACTTTTTAGATCTTGAAAAGTTTTTAGATCTTGAAAAAAAGATGAAAAGTTTTTACAAGTTGGTGGTATATGTTTATGTGGTAAAGACTTATTTTTTATATATATAAAAACTTGTTAGATCTAAAAAAGTGGGGGTGGTGGTATCTGTTTTGTGGTGGTGATGTTTCTGTGAGATAAGTTGTTTGGTTTCGTTGCTTATTTTTTAGATCTAACAAGTTTTTAGATCTTGAAAAGTTTCAGATCTTGAAAAAAAGATGAAAGTTTTGAGGTTGGTGGTATCTGTTTCTGTGGTTATGACTTATTTTATTATATCTAAAAACTTGTTAGATCTAAAAAAAGTTGTGTGGTGGTATCTATTTTATGGTGGTGATGTTTCTGAGAAGAGTTGTTTGGTTTCGTTGCTTATTTTTTTAGATCTAACAAGTTTTTAGATCTTGAAAAGTTTCAGATCTTGTAAAAAAGATGAAAGTTTTGAGGTTGGTGGTATCTGTTTCTGTGGTAATGACTTATATTTTTTTATATCTGAAAACTAGTTAGATCTTA
Organism: Chrysanthemum seticuspe; assembly: GCA_019973895.1. NCBI lineage: Eukaryota > Viridiplantae > Streptophyta > Magnoliopsida > Asterales > Asteraceae > Chrysanthemum > Chrysanthemum seticuspe. The sequence goes on from BPTQ01000005.1 coordinate 232,759,636, forward strand.
AAAGTTGTGTGGTGGTATCTGTTTTGTGGTGGTGATATTTCTGTGGTAATGACTTATTTTTGTGGTGATGTTTTGCAGGTGATACTCTAATGGGTGCCTATGCAGTTTCATTACTGGATGGTAAAGTGAGCAGTTTTATCTCACTTTGCAACTTTCAATGAAATAAACATATTAAAAAAAAGGCAATGATGATTTTTATAAAAAAAAATAAAGCTTAGAGTTTTGGCATGGCAAATCTGAATGGACGGTAAAGTGAGTTTATATCTCACTTTGCAACATTCAAATTTGCAGCCAACATGATATAAAGAGCTAATAATCTAAGCCTATTCGATAAGTTTTTTTACCTCTTGTGTGTCAAATGGTGAACTAGACATGGTTGTTGTTTGTGGTGCCGTTGCTTGTTGGTGTTGTTGCTTGTTGGTGCTGTTGCTTGTGGTGCTGTTGCTTGTTGTGGTGGACTGTGACACTTGTGTTGTCTGCTTTCTTGTGGTGGACTGAGACCTGTTGCTTTCTTGCTACTTGGTGTTGTTGGTTGTTGCTGGTTGGTGGAATTTGCTAGTTGGTGTTGTTGCTTTCTTGCTAGTTTGTGTTGTTGCTTATTGCTGGTTGGTGTTGTTGCTTTCTTGTGGCATTATAAGCCTGAACTGCCTGCAGTTTGAGAATCTTGTTAACTTTCTTGTGAACTTTGCAGTTTTGGAATCCTACTTACCACTTGGACATTGAAAACGTGTAAACGTGAAATGTTTTGAACTTGTGAGGCTTGTGCAGTTTGAGAATCCTGGAGAATCTTGTGACTTGTGCAGTTTTGGACTTGTGAGACTTGTACAGTTTTGAACTTGTGAGGCTTGTGCAGTTTGAGAATCCTGTGAACTTGTGACTTGTGCAGATTTGAACTTGTGACACTTGTGAGGCAATGATGATAACCGAAATCGAATGGACGGTAAAGTGAGATTTTTATCTCACTTTGCAACCTTCGAATTTGAGCCTTAAAATTTTCCGAGGCGATGATGATAACCGAAACCGAATGGACGGTAAAATGAGATAAAATCTCACTTTGCAACCTTCGAATCTGAGCCTCAAAAATTTTCCGACTACGTTTTTTTTTAAAAAGTTATAAAACTGAAAACTAAAAGTTATAAAACTAAAAAAAACTTGTAAAAAAAGTTGTAAAACTAAAAAAAAACTTGTAAAAAAACATTTTATAAAACTAAAAGTTATAAAAAAGTTATAAACTGCCACAGCAGCCCAAGCACCCCAAAAACATAAACCTTTTAAGACTTTGGCACGAAAATCGAGAAAAAAACATTCCCCCCATCACCTCACCCCAATGATTGGGAAAGTGCAAACACCCCCTATGGGGTGCCTCATTAGCATGACCCTTACATTATTTGTTTACTATTCTCACTATGGGAAACTTTCATAATCTTCTTTTATCATATTGTTAACCGGTTAACCTGATAAAATCTGTAATATTTCCTTATTCAGCCTTTTTAATTTATGAAGAGAGTTATTATACATATCAAACTTTTCTTACATATCAAGGGACTCATCTCCACCATCCATCTAAAAAAATCAATGGCTGAGATTAAAAGCATTTTATTATTTCACATATTTTTTTATAATTTAAATATTTCTTAAACTGTTAATCATTAAGCAAAAATTATTACACCATCGCGACGAGCATTTAGTTATCTTTTCTATAGACTGGCACTTTGATATACTTTCGAAAAAAGAAAAAAAATCGTCTTTTTCACGTTTTTTCGTCTTTTTTTTGTTTTTCTTCGAAACTGGAATTTGCATGAAATATCATATATGATTTAACACTAATTTGAAGATCACATGTGATATTAGTGTTAAATCACATATGATATGTAATATCATATGTGATACTAGTGTTAATCATATATGATAAATCACATATGATATACATATCATATATGATTTAACACTAATATCACACGTGGTATTCAAATTAGTGTTAAATCATATATGATTTTTTCATGCAATTTCTGTAACGTAAAAAACGAAAAAAAGTTAAAAAACTTGAAAAACACGAAATTTTTTTTTGTCGAAAGTATATCAAAATGCCTATCTATAGAAATATAATTAAATGCTCGTCGTAATGGTATATTTCTTTTCGCTTGACGATTAACGGTTTGAAAGATATTTATATTTGAAAAAAAAAAAAGGAAGAAAGTGGGTTTTTTTTTTAATTGTTGGGATTAATTTTATCCATTAGATCTAATAAAAATGGAGGGTGGAGATTGATCCTTTAGTATGTAAAGAAGTTTTTGGTCTCAAATGATCTTAAATCTTATTTTATTTTTATGCTTATTTGGAATTTGTGTATATATATCTTATTCTTTCATACTTTTATCTTTATCTTTTATTCACTTTACAAATGACAAAGACGAACGGTATAATTAACTCTAAAATAATAGAGTTATGACCCTTTTTAACATTTGAAGACACAAAATTAAACTGTTGCCACTTAAAGGGCACGATGCAGTGGTGTATAACACGTAATAAGCTTTTTTTCCCCTTATGACCCTGCCAAATTGCAACATGAGTTATAACGACAAAGATCATGTTGAAAAATTATTACGTTTATACGAATATCAGGAACAATTCCTAGCCTTTGATAACGATGAAGCCAGTAGTTCAAACACTTAAACGCACATACCCCGAGACTATGAAGGAGCCGAACAACGTCTCACGGAAGATTATTTTGGCGATAATCCAAAACACTATGACCGTATTTATCTCATTTGGGCTACTTTGTCAAATCATATACGGTCACACGAAACCAAGTTTGTGGAAAACTAGAAGGGGGGAGGTTGAATAGTTTTGCCAATTAAAACTTCCTTTTTATCTATTTAGATCGACTTATGTCAATCTATTTAGATGTGTGTGTTGGATGTTGATAAACAAGCATATAAAGGCAAGTAATGAAAAGATAAGAGTAAGAAGCACAAAACCACAACGCGAGTATTTATAGTGGTTCGGCTACAAGGACACCTTCCTTGCCCTACTCCACTCCCCGAGTCAACTACTCGAGAGTTCGTAAACACTACACCAATCTCCTTATGGCGGAGAAGCCTTCACAACGTCGCCTACCCTTTTTCCGGTGCTAGGCTAATCACCGGGTTCTTTCACTCCAAGGTGAACCACACCTACACAACGTCGCCTACCCTTTATAAGGTACTAGGCTAAGTACCTAGTTCTTTCACTCCAAGCTGAACTACACCTTCACAACGTCGCCTACCCTTTATTAGGTACTAGGCTAAGCACCTAGTTCCATTGCAATGGAGGAACTACTACCACACTACACCAACGACTAATCCCAAGGGAGATCTACTCCTTTACAACATCATCAAGGATATCAATATCCTTGGATCTAATACTAGTCTATCTTGTACATCGAAACACACCATATCGAATGTACATCTAAGGCACCTTTCACTAATGCCTTTGACTAGATCTACAAGACAACCTTTACTAATGTCTTGTGTCTTGACTTCTAAGCACCTTCAACTAATGCTTCTAGTCTTGACTTCTAAGCACCTACCACAAGTGCTTATGATATAGACGATATATTCCCTTCACTAATATCTTCGTCTTGACACTTGAGACATCTTTCACTAATGTCTTCAACACTACACTTCTTAGAAGAAAGAAAGAAAGGAATCATCAACAAGAAGACTTCAGTAGCCTTGATGATGAGGAAGCATGGCAACTCATGGACTTGAGCTTGCTTGACTTCAAAGGTGGTGATCTTGCCTTTAAGAGGAACCTAGAAGATCACACAAAAACAAACTACAAACATAGATCTCTTGGATCTGAGGTTAGTGAGTTTTTAACTCAGGGAGAAAGTGTGTTAGAAAGGGGTGAGAAACAATGAAGAAATGGCTCACTATTTATAGAAGAAAAAATCTACTGTTCCCCGGATCCCACGGATCCCTTCCACAAGGGATTCGTCTAGCGTTAAGCTAGGGATCCGTGGAACGCTCCCTTTTACCCATGGGTATTTTGGTTATGGGTCATGGGTTGAACCATGGATCTTTAGCTAGATACAATGTATCTTTTGAGTGCAATGCACTTGGTCACTTGGGTATGAGTTGATCCATGGGTTATGGATATTATCCATGTATGATATAAGCATGATGTCATGCAATGGGTTATGGGTCAAGCTCCATGGGTCATGGGCTTTGGGTTGTACCCAACTACATTCAATGTATTTGCCCAATGGGTTGTGATACTTAAGTTTCTACCCATTTATATTACCCAATATACTACATACTAGTTATGTGTATATTTTACCCAAATATGTAAACACTAGTTGTTGTACATATGTAATATTAAATCATAAAATCACTTATACTTGTTTTAGTGTTTTATGTGAAAATGTGAATATGTTAGAAACTATTAGTTCAAACCATTTACGTATTTTATTTGTTTCGTTAACATGATTTTACGTTTGTTATCGACAAAACATTAGAAGATCGTAAAATATAAATAAACGTTTTTACGGCTTATTTGTATTAACAATCTCCCCCTTTTTGTTGATGACAAAACATAAAATTATTTTAAGGAAAAGCTAAAATTCGTAAAAGTTTGAACTTGTAGTTTTACTTTCTTCTCCCCCTTTTTGTCGAAACAAAAAGAGCTTCGAAAGAAAGCAACACATTGTTTTTAAGAAAAACATGTGAAAGAAATAAAAAGAAAAATAGAGAGCAAGTAACGGGAAAGGATCTCGTCTTTACTCCCCCTTGACGAGTCCATCCCTATGTAAGGGCGTCAAGAAAGTGATACTAATCTAGCTTGTTTGCAAGTAAGTTTGCAAAAGATTTCGTCTAAGTGATGAATGTGCTCCCCCTTGATGATTGCAATTTTGCAAGGGGATATCACGAAATGTAAACCTAATATTGCAAGTAATTTGCAATGTATTGCTTTGACATAAAGCTCCCCTAGCTTTAGGATGTCAAAGTCTTCATGTGTAAATTGAATAACTACAAAACAAAGGTTAGATAACAAGTATAATTCACAATTTCCTGCAAATGTGGTCCAAGTTAGTAGAAAATAGTTTTCTGTCACACGGATCCCACGGTTCCCTCCTAGTAGGGATCCGTCTAGGCAATTATGAGGGATCCGTATTAGCTGATGATTAATTTAAGAAAAGGTGATATAACAAGTAATGTTATCACAAAAATGAGATATGAATACAATGTAATCATATGCTCAAAAATATAACAAGTAGCATGTAATTTCATTTAATAAAACTAGAGTTATGATATACATGACTCTAAAAACTAAGAAAATAAGAAAATACATGACTAGGAATTTCTAGACCAACTATCACTTGATGCTAGGACACCACTAAAATCTTCTAACTCAAGTTTTGTTTAGGTTTAATCTAATCGAAACGTTCGAGGAGATGATAGAACATGAAACGTTGGTCTTCTCGTACTTCATGTATCAAATTTTCAACATGTTGACAATGATAGCAATCTTTGTCATGGCTAGGTAGTGGTGGTGGAAGAAATGAAATGGCTTGATGAGAAGGATCAAGTGAAGCGGCTTGTGGAGCTTCAAACGATGGAGGGATTGGAGGAGGCGCATTTGAGAATGGCTCGACCAAGAATGATGGTGGTGGTGGTAGAGAAGTGTCAACTTCCATATGGTCGGGTGGTTGACTTTGATGATTTCTCATAATCCAAATAGGATTATATGATGGAAATGGCGAAAAGGAAGCCGGAGCAAGTGTTGGCTCAACACCTTGATTTTGTACCATTATTCCTCCTAATGAGGAGAATGTTGTCGGCGGAGGCGGATGAGACGGCTTAGGAGGCAAATCCTCTAAATTGTAGAGGTGTGGTGATGATAGTGGCGATGTAAATGAATAGCTCTAGGAACCAATGGTGATGGTTTAGTGGAGATGATATTGTTTGGCCTAGGAGGTATGGTGGTGTTTGGCATAGGTAGTTTTGTGGGTACTATCCTTTTAGGAATTGTTTTGATTGGTTGAGGAAAGATCCTATCATTTGTTGGCTTGACCGGAGATGATTCGGTTGAAGAGATTTCGTGTATAACACGAGCCTTTTTCATGGGTGGTTCTTTGGTGGATAGGTTACTACTTGGAGTTTTCCTCATGATGAGATGACTTCAAGAGGTTTGTAAGGGTTTCTAGAGTGTTGAAAGTTAGGATGAAGGTGATGACTATGGAAGTCCTAACAATGTGGTTTATAAACCAAGAGATTTGGCAAGTGCATTTAAGCCTTAAGCCACTAAGATTCATTGGAATGTGATGATTAACATGCACAAGAGTCAAATTCAGAGTTTGTACTGATCTAGGAACTCATTTAAGATGAGATTGAGTGTTTGTGTTAGAAAGATGAGTTGAAATGATTGTTTTAGCAAGATTTGACATAAACTGTCATCCGGATCCCACGGTTCCCTCATCAGAGGGATCCGTCTAGGCTAATCCTAGGGATCCGGCTATCAGCAGCTATGAAAGAGTGGAAATGATGTTTCTAAGATCTAAGATCTATATCATCTTGAGTGTTTCAGTCCTCCTAAGTGTCTTAAATGAAGGGGTGCTTAAGTACTTGAAGGTAATGAGTAATGTAGCTAATGATTGTCTTTTATGGAAGGATTTGGAACTTTCATGAGTACCAATGGATGAGCAAGGATGACACTAAAGATGAGAGTGTCAATTGAAGCTAAATGATCCTAGAGATCAGTTTGTGACTTAGGATAGTGTTTTGGAAAATATCCTAGAAGCTTTTAGATGGGAAAACTAGAGTTTGATCAACTTTGATCAATTTTGAGGTAGGGATGATTTAGCTTTAATTTTGCCATAATCGAAAAGATTTCTAAGACTAGATGTGAGGGATCAAGTGAAAAATGAAGTGTGAGTTTAAGAGCGGAAGAGTAATGGATTAAAAATGAAACGATAGATCTACAAGCTTCTTAGAGTGTGATCTAGGTGAGTTATGTGTGAGTAGGAAGGATCTACCTATCTTGATAAGGACTTAATTTGCCTTAAGATACTATGTTTAGCTTAGTGTGATGTGTTCTAAGGATATGTTTGAAATATAATGCTTGCAATTGCATTTTCTGTTTGCCGGATCCCACGGTTCCCTAAGTGTAGGGATCCGTCTAGCACAAACTTTGGGATCCGCCCATCTGCTCAGCAGAACCTTTACTAAAGGTATGCAATGATCTTGACAATGCATTATATCTCAAGTTTGGTTTAAATAGGTTCTAACACTAAGATATCAAATGTAAGATGTTTTATTTCATGAAAGAAATTGTATTACATTGGTAAAGCACGAGTACAAAGGGATTGATCCTATTTGAAATACTACTAAGTTCCTTGAGTGTTTTCGCTAGATGGATCATCAAATGGTTGATGAGAGGAATGAAGAACGTCTTCATGAGGGAAATGTTCAGCGGTTCCATCATCTTGTTCACAAGTACGTACAACGGACTTTGAAATTGAGGATGAAAGTGCATGACATTATGATAGAGGCGCGTCAAGAACATTCCATATGGAATGAGTTTATTCTTGGAGCCTTGAAGATTTACAATTCGCCTTGCAAAGAAGTAGGCTAGATTGTATGGTTGTTGTGTTAGCACACAATACATTATGTGAGCACAACAGGCGGGAAGGATTTATCGATTCCCTTTAAGACTCCAAACATTTTCACGTAGGATGAGTGCAAGGGGCTTGTACTCTTCAAGAATATCCCATGTGTGGATGATGTTTGGATTGGAGTGATGGGGTTTGCATAATATGCGAATTAAGTCTTGTGGGGAAGGAATGTGAGAACAATACGGACTATTTTCTTCACGAAAATTGAAAAGAGAATCAAGAGACCAATCTTCAATGAAGGCACATTGTCCATAATTTGGAATTCGGAGAATTTGAGAAAATTGCCCAAGAGTCAAAACAAACTTTTGGTTTTTGATCCAAAACCAAAGAGATAGAGAACGATCCTCTTTACGAACGAGTTCGACTTGACGAAAGAATTCCAATAAAAACCTTGGACATATTTTCTCGTTAATTTCGAGAAGACATTCTAGTCCTATGGCTCGGAAGGAGGTATTGATACCTTCTTCGAATTGTAGAGAGGTGTCTACAATACGTCCTTCATGGAAGTGACAGGTTTTGAGATTGTTGAACCAACGGACATGATTGCCAGGTGTGTTGGGTTCAAGAGAGATGTTAGGAGTGTAGACGCTAGAGAGTGAAGAATCAAACTCATATATGTGTGACATAGTGACACCTATAGAAAAGATGAATTAATAGAAAGTGCAGTCTTTTGAGCATCAACACTACGAAGAATTGGGTTTGGTAATCCTAAGAGGATATATTCCATTGCAAGCTCATCTGCTTCATAGTGTAGAAGTTCTTGAGGATTCAAGTCTGCAACAGTAGCAATGTTCGTTTGTTCATCTCTTGGTGGAATAGCATTTGGATCTCCGGGTACAATGACAGTAGGCATCTCAAATGGACCTTCCAAGATAACCTTCTTTAAGAACTTTCCATGTGGCTTCTTTAGATCACAAAACCTAAAGAACCTTATCACCCATTGATTGTAGTTTCCTGGAGTTAGCATTGGAGGTCTATCAAGTGATCCAGCCTCATGAATTGATTGTTGGCTGCTTAAAGCTTCACACATCTTTGCAAACCAAGTGGGTTCCTTCATAGTGTTCCTTGATGGATGTTGATTGAAATCGTTTGTGTAGGGTTGAACTTGAAGGCTTGGCGGTGTTTGAACCATTTGTGGTGGAGGAATTGCTCCAAGTTGTGGAGTATGTTGTTGATTAAATTGCTTGTTGTTGATTCCATTGTTGATGTTGTGGACTTAGTTGTTGTTGTCGTTGAGAATAAGTGTAAGGGAAATAGTTAGAGTATGGTGGTTGAGACATGTTGATTAACTTGTGTTATAAAAATAAAGAGTGTAGGCGTCCTTTGCTTCTTTTTCAAAGGCCTAGATGATGACTCTGGTTTCTGTACTTGTTTGGGAGAGGTGGGTTGTTGTAGGGGCTCAAGGACTACTTCATCGTCACCACCCGTATACTCAAAGTGTACACCGGTTTTCTGAGTCTCGGACGGTAACTCAGAATCCTGAGGTTTATCAGTAGAAGAGCTAGGAGGAGTTCTTTGTGAGGCTGGAGTCCTTTGGGGAGGAGGTTGCATGGAAGATGATTCACCAGACTTCTTCGGGCGTTTGGGCTCGTTGTGCTTATCCTTATCCTTGTCATCATCGTCTCTAGGACGTTTTGGCCTTTCAGCTTCTTCTCTGCATGCCGTTTTGAGTTGGTATTCCAGGAATGCTTCAAGTAATTTACCTTCGTGCGAGGCAAGTGTTGCAGATCGTTTGGACAGTTGAGCTACCAGCCGGTCAACTAACTCAGCATCTGAGAATATTATGGGATCAACTGGATTGATGTTCACGTGCATCGGTGTTGATTTCATAGTCTGCTTGGCCAGATGAAGTAGATTCGGATAGAGTTGTTTGGTGAATAACTCCTTTGTAACTTTAGGAACAATGTCAAGAAGGTGCTTATGAGTGTACCCTTTGATCATTTTGTTCAATTCCCCTTGCAGATCTTGTTTCAGCTTCTGCATGTACTCCCTTTCACCTATTCTCTTGTCATTCTCGTCATGAAGGTACGTTAACTGGTCAGCAATAAAATTTAGCTTTTTGTAAAGCATGTCTTTCTTTCTAACCTGTTTGACGGCATTCCCAATTCTTTTATGAGCATGAGAAATCCAAGATCGAGTTGGTTTCTTCACTGATTTGGATGTTGATTTGGTTGATCTTTTAGATGGTGGTGGTGAGGAATGAGAAGATGAATCCGATGATGATGAGACATGAGGAGGCTCCGGGTCCTTTGGTGGTTCTGAAGTTTTCTCCGTAGACCGTACGGGACTGTCAAGAAGAAACTTTTCATAATCAATGTCTTCATCATTTCCAGGCTTAGCTTCTTCATCAGCTTTATCTTTCTCAGTCTTATCCTTTTCTGGTTCCTCAATGTTATAATCAGTAGACTCCTCCACAAGCGTTTGTTGTTGTACAAGAGTGGTGGCACCAGCTCCCTTATCGGGTTGATTAACCGCATCAGGAGTTGGTTTAGAGTGGGCAGCACCACTTGATCCTCCGGGCCACCCATTTGGTCTTTTGCAAATTCTTCAGCTTTTTGAAGGTGTCTGACGAATTTAAACTTCTTCTTGTATGATAAATTCAGTTGCTCTTCATCACTTTCAGAGCTTTCTTCATATGGCACAAGTACATGAGTCTTCCTTTTGCCATGTTCAGCTGGAGGACTAGGAGGTTTTGCTACTGAGGGAGGTGGTTTGATTGCAGATTCAGAGTAGTGAACCTCCTCGTCTGATTGTCTATCTTCAGAGCTTTCGTCCAGTAGCTTTCTTGGTGGTTCAGGTGTAGGAATAGGAACAGCTTCCTTAGCAGGAACATTCCTTTTTCTTGGAGGATTCCTTTTGGGTTACTTCCTCTGACTCTCTGTGCTTACTGCACTTCCAGCACTTCCTCTTCTGGTTCTCCGAGTAGGTGTACCAGAAGATTTTTCATCGAGATGACCAACTTTGCCTTCTCTTACTGCTACCCGATACCTTTTGTACGTTTCAAGCTTCTTGATTTCGTTAGTCAGTAGGTGATCAGGTAACACAGCACCCTGTTTCTTTGTTGACGATTCCTTAATTCTGACAGACAGGATGGGCTCAGTCAACATGTCGTGATTGTCGGGGTCATTGAGCCTCTTGGGGATATCAGGATGAAGTCCAAGTGCTCTCTGGATCAACAGTTTTGTGTGTCTGACATAGGGAATCTTTGAGCCAAGCTTTTTGTGAAATGTCATCATGTCATCCCATATCAGAGCTTCAATTTCGATGTCCTTCTTGTTGATTAATGACTAGAAGATTTGCAGTTCCATGAGCTTGGGATGCTCATAGCCACTGTCACGACCAAAGACTGATTTGGTGATGATGATGTAGAGGGTTCTCCACGGTTGAGGAATGTTCTTAAGCTCTACATGAGAGTGCTTAGTGGCAATTCCTGAAGCTTCATCATAGCCAATATCAATCAGGAATTGAAGAACTGTCTCCTCAGTAGGTGTGGCAAAGAAGTCGGTTGGCACGATTTCTGGAATAAGAAGAACAGCCCGTAAGTCTGCATGAGTGATGGTGACTTGTTTGTGATTGAGAGTCACAGTCACTGCACTTTGACCCTTGATCTTTTGCATTGAATTCCAGAATTGTTGAATGTAGATCTCCGGTATTGTAGCAGAGTGAGAGAGCATGTTCTGGTAGGGATGATTCTTTAGAACATCCACAGCAATCAAACAGGAAGATTCAGAGCATGTGAGGGTTTCAAAGTCAACCCTAAGGTTGTTCTTTCCAATCTTTCTTGGATAGCCATTAGGGAAGATGTCAGCAATTGTGAGAACTTCAGGTGCATCCATATTCATTTGAGCAGCCATGTCGTGATCTGAAATACCATTAGCCAAAAGAACCAACATATCGAAAGACATAATGTTAGTCAACAGAAGGTTTTTATTGTCTAATTATTGAATGTACAGTGTTAATGATTGTTACGAGTCCTAAGTCACTTGTTTGTCAAATAGTCCAATGACGTCGTGAAATGTTTCGTGAGTTAGTTAACTTTAAGTTTTAAAGTTTATTTTATCACTTATAGTTCACAACATATCTAACGTTTAAGTTTATTAGTGACATTATTGGATTCGTGACGTTATGATTCATTTATTTACAAGTTTGCACACGTAACAATTCAAAATGAAGGTTTGATCAAGGCTTAAGCGTAGATATGGCAAAGTTACACGTAAACAGAAGAAGTATATGCGTAGGCGCAAGCTTATGCGTAGGATCCTTACTTACGCGTAAGAAATGTTACGTGTAGGAAAAGGGGACCTTAAGCGTAGGGCTTACGCGTAGGCGTATATAAGACCTTACGCGTAAGGCTTACTCGTAAGAGTAGACCTTATGCGTAGAGTCACTGTTTACGCATATCCTTCACAGGATACGCGTAGTCCCATTGTAGAACCTTACGCGTAGAGTAACAAAGACCTTGATTCTGAGTTTTATGCGTAGCAAGCCTGAAATAAAATCGTTATATCATCAATCTTAACATGTATAGTCAATTTAAACACAGATCATGGCATGAAACTCATTTCACAGGTTATGCGTAGAAAGTCATACGCGTAAGTCAAAACCCTAAGGTTCATGAATTACGCATATGATTTCTAGCCATAGGATTTGCACCAAAGTGTTTCTGGGAGTTCTAAGAAGCATATTGAGTATGTTTATCCAAGTTTTAACATCAAAAGTGTCAAGAATCAAGAGTACCCAAACCGTATGAACACAAAACCCTAATTTCCATTTTATGATTAATTAGTGTTTCTGGGTGTAATCTGGGCCTGGATATAATCAATTCAACTTGATAGTAACCTTATACAACAATCTTTTTCACCAAAAACATTCTCGTTTGGAGAAACCCAAATCCACGCATAAACCCTAGTTTTCAAATACATTCAATTCGTGTTTCTGGGTGCGTTTAGATGATTAAAAAAGTATCATTGATGTTTTAAGAAAGTTTTGACACAACCCTTTTAACCATAAACACCCTTTCATGATTTGGTGTTCTTGCGCTTACGCGTAAGACACAAAACTGATGATATCTCAAGATTGAACCGTTGGAATTTAGAAAAATTCAAAACCATTGCTTAAAAACTTGTTATAAACACGAAATCACTTACAAATTGATGATCTGAAACACGGATTTGTCAAACGATTATTAGGCGTAGGATCTTTTTGGTGTAAGTAATAAATGTGATGAAATAGGTAGGTGGAGAGTGTTTTTATTAAAATGACTTTAACATTTTGACAGTTTTGGTCCCTCCACCTTTTCCTTTTTCATACAAAGTCATTTAACTTCCATTATGGTTACCAAACAAAGATTTTAATAAAGAAACTTGATGACACTCCCCCTCGACTTAAGAAAATAATGAAAGGTTATAAATTTTAGTCCGAGGAGTGTCATTGAATCAGAAAAAAATTTGCCATCATTGATAAAAGAAACAACCGGGATATGATAACATGCAAGTACACAGATGTTTTGAAACAGTTAAGTGATTAATTTTCTCCCCCTCAACACTTGATCGGAAAAAATACTGAATTTTGAAAGATTATAATGTTGATGGAAGAAATGTACTTGCCATGTTGAAAGAAAATTAGATTAGAAGAATATTTTTGTTGTTTTATCAGGTTTTATATTTTTGAAAATGTATTTACAAAAGATATTTTGGTGTATGACAGGTTTTTAAGACTGTTTTAGGAGGTCATCCAATTCCTCTTGAGTCAAACACCTCATACCAATCCGGTGGACCAACTCATTAAACCTAGGGGGTGGTAAGGCTTTGGTGAGAAGATCTGCCAGTTGGTATTCTGTACCCACGAAGTATAATTCAACTGTACCCTGTTCCACGTGGTGTTGATGCTCAAAAGACTGCACAGAAAATGTGGGATCATATTCGTCTTCTTATGGAAGGATCTGTACTCAATCAGGAGGATTTGGAATCCAAATTTTACTTGGCTTATGAACATTTCATGATTGAACCTCGAGAGACACTAGAGTCCTATCATCATTGATTTTCAGACATCATCAATGATTTGGATAAACACAACATCATCATGCCAAGAATTGCAGTGAATACTAAGTTCCTGAGTAGTCTTGGTCCTGAATGGGAGAAGTATGTCATTTTTCTCCGTCAAGCGAAGAATATGCATCATTCTACATATGGTTTGTTGTACGATTACTTGAAGCCTCATGAAAAGGAAGTTGATCGGGAAAGGATTCTCCGTGCTCAAATTGCTCCACCTACACATCTGGAAAATCAACAACTTGCCTTATATGCTCAACAAAGTTATCCTCCTCAACAAGCAACTCAACCAACTGCCTCAGTCACACAAAACGATCATTCACAGTGGTATCAATCGCCTACTAGTTGGGTGAATCGTTATTGATTTTGAAGTGGGTTTTTGGTCCTACGCGTAAGGCTAACGTGATACTTTGGTTCGCTTAAAAACACGTTTTTTTACACTTTTTAATCCAAGATTCTTGTACTTTCAATGTTTTAAGGTGTTAAAATAACTGTTTTTGGTAAAAAGTTTCAAACTTTATGCGTGGATCATAGTTTTTAAGCTTGTTTTTGTTCGTGGGTGTCGTTCTACGCGTAACCTGTTTAGCCGTTTTGGTTCATCAAGTTTCACACTTTTGTGTTATTTTGGTGATATTGAAGCTATTCCATAACAAAAATCTGGTTTAGAAACAACTTGGGGCAAAATCATTTTTACGAGTAAAGCTACGCGTATCAAAACCCTAGTTTTACGCGTAACTTTATCCTTGGTTTGATCTTCAGTTTCGTGGTTTACTCCGTGTTTCCTACGCATAAGATTCATCTTACGCCTAAGCCTAGTCTTACACATAAGATAATCCTACGCCTAAGTTTCTACGCCTAACTTACTGTTTACGCATAACTTTAGTGTCTTTTCCCTACTTACGCGTAAGCTAAACCTACGCGTAACTATTGATTGTTACGCGTAACTTTGGTGTTTTCTACGCATAAGTGATACTTGGTTTATTGTGATTTCTACGCCTAAGGATACTTCATCAACTTAGATTCATTCGACTACAAAGATCCATCAACACAAGTTATAAAAAAAAAAAAAAAATTTGAGTAAAATTTAATTTTTAGGGGAGACTAAACGTTCAATTTTTACGCGAGATTCAAATTTTGGTTTAACTGTGAAAAATTTGGTCAAAAATTCAAATTTTTTGGTCCCAATTCGAATTTTTCGGGTCAAATTTTGCGTCAAAATTGTCATAACTCAAAATTTTCTTTCAACCTTAGAATTGAATTTTACAGTGAATTTCAAATTTTGAGAGTCAAAATTTTTTCAAAATTATTTTTGGAGGGAAATTGAAATTTACTATATCAGCCTTCTGTGTGCTATATCGACTTTGCACCTTTTCTTCTCTTTGATTCTTCTGCAGGGGAGTGAAATGGATTCTGATCATAAAGATCCATTTGTGGCATTGAAAGAAGGATACATGGCTCTGGCTCTGGCATTGAAGCGTCAGACATCATCTAATTCCCGATATCCCGCAGTCGTGCAAGGTAAAAGAGTTGATGTACATGAAAGGAATGCTCAAATGGACGTTGAGAATGTTGTGATTACTGCAACTGTCGGTAATGCGGACAATGAGATTGTAGCATTGGAAAAGCAGGATGACAACAACAGATCTGGAGAAGATATCATACTTAACTACGACACCGAGCCCAACTGTTACGAAGAACAAATGGTTGAGGAAGATATCTTACCAACCTATGACACTGACACAGAACAGATGGTCGAGGTACAATCTACTGTTGATCATATTCTGACTGCAAATGCGACACAACATACTGAGCAACCTGAATTTAGTAATGAAGGAGAGGTTGACCAGTGTGTTGCACAATGTCCAGACAACTATCTCATGTCTGAGCCCTTACTTGTTAACAATTCAACTGAAACGTCAAATCAAACTCTTGAATCTGAAATCATTCTTCTCAAAAAGACAATTTCTCAGTTTCAAAAAGATTTTTCAAAATTTGAGGCTCATTGCATCTCTCTTGAACTTAAACTGCAAAACAATGTTTTAAACTCAGAGCCAAAAAGTAAATCTTTGAATGAACAAAGTAATCATGTGGATACATTAGTTAAAGAAAATGAGCATTTAAAGGCTCAACTTCAAGCAAAGGGGCTTGCACATGTTGCTTTACAAAACAAACTGAGAAGATTCACTGACAAGAGTGTGGATACTATTTTTGCAAAGCCAACAATCTTGGGGAAATTGTCTCTACAACCTTTCAGAAAACAATCAGTAGTTAGACAACCAACTGCATTTAAATCTGAACGTTCAAAATCTTTAAAACCACGGTTTCCCTCCCAAGTTGTTGAGAATAATCATTTGATAAAACCAGTCACTCCACATTCCTGGCCTAAGAATAATGCTTGTGTTTCTGTTAAACATGTTTTTGCTAAACCTGTTTCTGTTATACCTGTTTTTGTTAGACCTCAACTTGTGGGTTCTCCTGGCAAATCTAGGATTAGTTCGAACACTGTGTCTAAACTGAGCATTAAAAGTAAAGATTCATATGATTCAAATGACACGTACAAGAACTGTGATCTAGAAAAGGCTAGGAAAAGGGCACTTCTTCAAAAGGATGGAATCTTATGTTCACAACCTAGTGTATCACCTTCGAGTGTATTACTGAACACTACCTGTAGTAACAAACCAAAACCTAAGTTAACTCAACAAACAGTTAGAAATAAACCCGTTGATCTAAATGTAAACTGTCAGAAACCTAATAGGTGGATCCATATAGGACGCAGACTCTTCCTAAAAGAAGTTTCAACATCCCCTAGATCTAACCTTAGATGGATACCAACGGGTAGGATTTTCAAAACTGTTAGTCTTAGGTGGATTCCTACAGGCAAGATACTCAGTAGTTGCACCAAAACAAGTGGGATACCAACAACATCCATCCCTGAGGCAGGAAAGGAAATCATCAAATTAGCATGTTCAGGTGTCAAGAAGATAATTGACACTACATCTTTATGCTTCTAACATCTGGAACCCAGTTACACTTGGGGATCCATGTTTTTCTCTTCCTTGCCCCCCTTCTATTTTTCTATGCAGGTACAACAGCTATGGCTCCTACTGCAAAACAGCGTAGGAACCGTTTCTCACCGTCAAAAATATCATGATCCATCAGCTGTTCCACCATTGTACTTAATCGTCATGAATTGGAAACATTGCTTGCTCCTCTGGTTAAAGATTCTGCCAAAAGTCATGCTTCAGATGTATCGAATGTTTCCGCTGCACAACCGATAATACTCTAATTTCAGATACACCTGAATCTACAACAACAACCGAATCTTCTATAACAGAAGATCAAACTGCTTCCAACAACAATGACACAGCTGATGATCAACATAATGAACAGAGATGTTTTATCAGCAGTTGACTCTCTCGAAATATTTTTGGTACTTCACACTTGTTCGATCAATTGGACATACATGGTTTCGCTGTCTCCTCATACATGGTTTCGTTGTCTTCAATTCATCATCAACATACGTGGTGTATGATTCTGATTCATTGAAAACATCGAGGGGGAGAGAGTGTAGGCGTCCTTTGCTTCTTTTGTTTTTCCACGTGCTTCCTTGCGAAAACCCTATGCCTTCTTGAATTTCTTCAATTAGGGCGAAGAAATGAGACGATCTGTAGTTCAAACGTCTTAATTCAGTGTTATCGTCTCAACTTTCACGGGTAATCTTGTGTGAAGTTACCCAAATATGATGTTATGATGCCTCACACACGGTCTTGGTATCGAGTTATTGCATATTCACAGGTGATGTGTATTCCGAAAGACCACAACATTCAGAGGAAAGTCGTATCATTTCGTCTTTCGTGGTTTGTTTGGTGTGATGCGTCTACATACACGAGAAGATCTTGTTGATTTCTGGCATGTTACCCTCGAACGGATCTTCCGCAATTAGTCAGATTTTCTTTGTGTGGTTTACTGCTCATCTACAAATTTCGCTGCGTACTGAAACCTTCAAAAGTTAGAGGAAATGTAAACTTCATCAAAGTTTCAAATCAGCTAAAGACAGTTATCAGTTTGGGGGGGAGCTAATTTAGAAACATCGTCAATTGGAGAAAGGTTAATTTGTTTCATACTTATTTCATCTTTTCCCTAAAATGGCTTGTGCACACATAACAGTGTACAACCCGTAATTTGCAAGAAAGGACCCTGTGGTACGCTTCAGTGCCACAATCCTTATAAAAGGAGCGAAAGCTTCTTATTTTTGAGTAAAACCTATCAAACCTTTCATTTTTCAAGGTTTTGCTCAAAAGAACAAGTACTTCCCCGTATGATTTTCAAAACCTCAACCGTTTATATCACTTGTTGAGGGGGAGTATTTGAATTAAAACTTTTTTCACAAATTGTTCACAGTGGTCACTCTTCCCGCAACACTCGAAATGGTCATATTTATTCTCAACCGTTCAAAAATAACATTTTTATATGCCATTTTTGAGGGGGAGAAAATTGTGTGATAAGAAATATGTTGCGCAAAATGCAAATGAATCTGTGTACTTCAGACTTAACCAATGAATTGACGATACTTAACCGTTAGTAACTCGAAAAGACTTTTCCGGGACGGGTAATAATTTCAAGCTAGTTCGCTAGTGATGTAAACGTGTCTCGCAAAGGACTTGTCCGAGTAGAATGTACCAATCGAAAAACTCTTGGTAGACATGAACTCTGACGGGTTTGACAACCTTTCGAGGTTTGTCTACACCTTCAAGGTAGTTATTAGAGCTAGTTGTCACCTAAAAGCTGACAATGTAACTCTTTAACTATGCAACGTAACCGTGTCTCACGGGGGATTGTCTATCTTGAGTTGATCAATTCAAAAGTGCGCGCTCTTCCCACACAGTGCAGATTTCCGTCATAACTCTAAAGCACATGTGGAGGGGGAGTATTTCTGCTAAAAGATAAAACTCTCACAGTGGTTCAAACATGTTTTTCATTTACAAACCCTTTGAGAGATTTTCTTTAAAAATTGGTTTTATGGCAACATAGGTTAGTCATGGAGTGATAAGGTGACTAAGGTTAGGAATGACCATCCTATGATCCGCCAGAGCCGGAGGGATCTACCCAAGGACACCACAAATAGTTAGAATTTAGAAGTCCTTAGGTATGATTGTAAAAAGGAGAAAGTGAGAATCGGAGAAAGAAGGAGTTGAAGAATCAAAAAGAAATGCAAAGAAAAGGGTGAAAAGAAATAGCCCTCCAGATTATTCAACTTAGGGCAGACACCGGGTTCAATTCATATGCTACTGGTTGTCACTTGATGACGCCGGTATTGAAGATTAAAAGTCGTCATGGACCCAGTGACGCATGCACTAAACCTTCTTAGCCACTCAAGTTTCTCTCAACAGAAGCTTGTTTCATTCTCACAGGGAACCCTACGTAAACTATTGGCTTTCTCTTAGAGATCGCTGGTATTGAAGAATGAGACCCTCTCCCTAGTCTCCGCTCAGGAAAACCAAAACGCACTATTGAGTCTAGAGCCACGAGATTCATCAAAAGATCTCTTAGGAACACTTGACATTTCATCACTTGTTGATCAACAAATAAGATCATCAGTGGTTCATATCGAGTCCTTCACAGATCTTAGCAATCTGTCGAGAACATTTATGAGAGGGTCACATCTGTGATCCTCAGTGATTGAATGGAAACTCCTGCCAGGGTCAACATCAAACAGCCCTGACAGCAGGTCACTTCGGTAACTCCCCGTGGATTACGCGGAGTGTGTCTCAAACGGTCTACAGTCGTGAGGTGATGCTTCGGTGTACCTCAGCGACTCATCTGAACTGTAGATGTACTTCGGTACATCGCGTTATCTCACTTGTGGGACTCCAGTTCAGGAACGGCCTTTGTAAGAATTAGAGTTGTGTTTTCACACTATGCTGTTAACACTCTCGAAGTTCAAACTTGTAAGTACCGGAATCCGCTTATTACTAACCGTTTGAAATGTTTTCTTCTTATGGAAGCTCCGGAGCGGGATGATCGTGCATATTCTTCTCATGCTCACGCCAACATCATCACTAATGGAAGTTCTATTCAAAAGCAACACAACAGTCAGAATGATTCTTCGTCAAACCAAATAATCTTCAAAGTTAAAGACTTAAAGAACTTCATCAGTACTAAAATCCAACGTCAAAGAGCGTGTGAGCATGTTGAAGAATGACGTGGAGACACTGAAGCAGCGAAGCAGACCTGAGGCAGACTTGATGCAGACAACAACATACTATCACTTTCATCACAAAGAACAATGATCAATGAACAAAGTTAAATATGACGTCAAAGCATAACTGTTCAAAGACAACTATCTCTCTACACTGGGGAGATTGTTCGAATCAAGGCAATTCTTCTCACAAGAAAGAATAATGTCAGAAGACGTCAAAGCTACTATTACATCAACGCCTTCACCGTTTTTCATCACCAACACTTGAGGGGGAGATTGTTGGAATCACTCCTAAACCTTAATTCAAGTGTTTGTTACTCATATGTAATAGGTAGCTTATTATGGCCTTTATGTTTGTTTAAGGTCAAGCTTATGTAGAAGGCCCATAAGCTTAGGCCCATGTCCAATAAGGAAAAGGGAAGGAGTGAGAGTGTTGCCCTAGCTCCTTGCCTATAAATACTCTTGTAAACCTTCACTTGAAGGTTGGTTGTTCAATTTACTCTTTCACTCACATCTCTATGCCTAACCTTTCTTTATTATACGTGTGTGTGTGTGTGGGTAGTTGTTCATCCGCCTCTATCTCTTCTCTATTCTTTCTATTGATGCTTGTGTTGTAAAACTAGTGACCTTTCAATGTTTGTGATCAACCTATGATTATCTAACGTTTTTGTTAGATTTTTATTAACAATGGTTTTTAACAAGAAAGACACTTAACTCACTTATGGTTTTGACATTCTAGTGGAGTATTACTTTTAGAAGAAAAGTGGTTTTTAATTTGCATGAAAAACTGTTCTCCAGTAGGACGGATCCCACGGTTCCTTTTCAAAAAGGGATCCGGCTAGTATAACTTCCGGGATCCGTGGATCTTATAGTAACAGAAACAGATTTGATAAAAACATAGTTTTTACAATTTTATACCACGAAATGTGTTTTATCCTACATTTTCTTTTAGCATGCATATATGGCTTCTAATGTATCATGAAAGAATGTGAAGCATATAAATCAAAAGAAATGACAACCACATTATGATAATAATAACCTAGATAAACTAGACTATTAATAATATTTCATTTCAATGCTAAGAATGATACAAAGGATTGGGTATATAACCCCGATGTAGATTAACAACACAAAGTAAATGTCTCCGTATGTGAACTTCATCATAGGGAACACAAGTGCGATGAGTGTTAAGGCGATGAGCACAAGGGCGATGTAAACCATGTTGAAGAGGATCCTTCTTGGTTTCGGTTGAGACGAAAATGGAGAGGAAGATGAAGTTTTGAATGAGAGAAATTTTTGAAATTGGAAGATTTGAAAAAGTGGGGATAGAGTGATTGACGGTGGGAGTATTTATGGGAAAGGAGGAATTTTTGAAATTCGTGTTTTGTTTTATTATTGGATTAAAAGAGACAAAACATAAGTTTTATATACCACGACTTTAGACGAGAAATAAAACACGTATGTGAGAAAAAAAGTTTCTAATGAAGCTTCATGTAAAGCATGTATATGCACAAAACATAATCATATAAATACCTAAATAGGCATACTTAATTATCAAGCAAAATAAAAAGAAAGTCATACCTCTAGCGTACTTAGGAATGTCTTTACAAATGACACAGCAAATGTCACTTAGACGATTCCCGCTCCTTTGCGTTTAACATACCTTCTTAAGGAAGGTATTCTTGTTACCAAGCGATTCCTATAGCTTGGTGGGTATGAGCTTTGACTAATCAACATGACAAAGAAGATTAGTGCAATTAAATAAAAAGAAAAAAAAATGTTGTTATCAAATCAACATCCAAACATATAATTTTAAAAGACATGGTGTTTGTTTTTATGAAAAAAGAAAAGAAAAACTTCTTTGTAGTTTTCAATTAACCATGGATCGTATCAAGTTTTTAAAGTACAATATACTTCAAGAAACTTGGTAACGAAGCTCTGATGCCAATTGTGGAAAACTAGAAGGGGGGGGGGGTTGAATAGTCTTGCCAATTAAAACTTCCTTTTTATCTATTTAGATCGACTTATGTCAATCTATTTGGATGTGTGTGTTGGATGTTGATAAACAAGCATATAAAGACAAGTAATGAAAAGATAAGAGTAAGAAGCACAAAACCACAACGCGAGTATTTATAGTGGTTCGGCTACAAGGACACATTCCTTGCCCTACTCCACTCCCCGAGTCACCTACTCGAGAGTTCGTAAACACTACACCAATCTCCTTATGGCGGAGAAGCCTTCACAACGTCGCCTACCCTTTTTCCGGTGCTAGGCTAATCACCGGGTTCTTTCACTCCAAGGTGAACCACACCTACACAACGTCGCCTACCCTTTATAAGGTACTAGGCTAAGTAACTAGTTCTTTCACTCCAAGGTGAACTACACCTTCACAACGTCGCCTACCCTTTATTAGGTACTAGGCTAAGCACCTAGTTCCATTGCAATGGAGGAACTACTACCACACTACACCAACGACTAATCCCAAGGGAGATCTACTCCTTTACAACATCATCAAGGATATCAATATCCTTGGATCTAATACTAGTCTATCTTGTACATCGAAACACACCATATCGAATGTACATCTAAGGCACCTTTCACTAATGCCTTTGACTAGATCTACAAGACACCCTTCACTAATGTCTTGTGTCTTGACTTCTAAGCACCTTTCACTAATGCTTCTAGTCTTGACTTCTAAGCACCTACCACAAGTGCTTATGATATAGACGATAGATACCCTTCACTAATATCTTCGTCTTGACACTTGAGACATCTTTCACTAATGTCTTCAACACTACACTTCTTAGAAGAAAGAAAGAAAGGAATCATCAACAAGAATACTTCAGTAGCCTTGATGATGAGGAAGCATGGCAACTCATGGACTTGAGCTTGCTTGACTTCAAAGGTGGTGATCTTGCCTTTAAGAGGAACCTAGAAGATCACGCAAAAACAAAACTACAAACATAGATCTCTTGGATATGAGGTTAGTGAGTTTTTAACTCAGGGAGAAAGTGTGTTAGAAAGGGGTGAGAAACAATGAAGAAATGACTCACTATTTATAGAAGAAAAAATCTACTGTTCCCCGGATCCCACGGATCCCTTCCACAAGGGATTCGTCTAGTGTTAAGCTAGGGATCCGTGGGACGCTCCCTTTTACCCATTGGTATTTTGGTTATGGGTCATGGGTCATGGGTTGAACCATGGATCTTTAGCTAGATACAATGTATCTTTTGAGTGCAATGCACTTGGTCACTTGGGTATGAGTTGATCCATGGGTTATGGATATTATCCATGTATGATATAAGCATGATGTCATGCAATGGGTTATGGGTCAAGCTCCATGGGTCATGGGCTTTGGGTTGTACCCAACTACATTCAATGTATTTGCCCAATGGGTTGTGATACTTAAGTTTCTACCCATTTATATTACCCAATATACTACATACTAGTTATGTGTATATTTTACCCAAATATGTAAACACTAGTTGTTGTACATATGTAATATTAAATCATAAAATCACTTATACTTGTTTTAGTGTTTTATGTGAAAATGTGAATATGTTAGAAACTATTAGTTCAAACCATTTACGTATTTTATTTGTTTCGTTAACATGATTTTACGTTTGTTATCGACAAAACATTAGAAGATCGTAAAATATAAATAAACGTTTTTACGGCTTATTTGTATTAACAAAGTTGATTTAAATTTTAAGAGGGCTCAAGAAAGTGCAAGTAAAGATGTGGAACGAGGTTTTGGTGTCTTTCATGATCATTGGGGGATTATAACACGACCCGCACATGCTTACAACATGAGCAAAATAAGTAGGATTAAGATAAAAAAATCCAAATAAGTGATTTAATGAGATATATGTTACTGTTGTAGCCAATATACAACGCACATGGTTGAGAGATGCGACACACTAAAAAACAAACAAAATGAAGTACGTGACAAAGAGGTGCATACCAACCTTCAACATGATCTTGCGGATCATCTTTGGCAACAACATCAAGGCAAAAATGTAGTTTCTTTATTAATGTATTTTTATTTTTATTGAAATATCGTATTTTATTTTATGTTTTGTAATTTTATTTTTAGTTCAATTAAATATGTTTAATTTTGAAGAAAATGAAAATGAAAAAAAAAGCTACCCATTTACGTCTATAACATATTATAGCAATGAAGGTTGTTTTAGTTATAGAAGTGTTATAAGGTATATACTAAAATGACGATGCCATAATATATTATAGGGTGCAACTGCACCCATCTTTTTTATGTGTATCTAGAACAACATAAAACATAAGTGAGTTAAGATCATTTACATACCAAACATATTTCTTACATACCAAGAGATCAATCTTTACCCTCCATCTTTATTATATCTAATGGATGAGATAAATCCAACAATTTAAAAAACTCACTTTCATCCTTTTCTTTTAAACATTAATATCTTTCAAACCGTTAATCGTTAAGCGAAAAAAATATTACATTACGACGAGCATTTAAGTATCTTTCCATAAATAGGCACTTTGATATATTTTCGACAAAAAAAAAATATCGTCTTTTTCACGTTTTTTTTCATTCTTTTTTGTCGTTACTGAAATTTGCATAAAAAAATCACATGTAATTAAACACTAATTTGAATATTCTAATAATATCACATGCGATATTACATATCATATGTGATTTACACTAATATCACATGTGATATTATTGAAATATTCAAATTAATGTTTAATCACAATGATTTTTTTCATCCAAATTTCAGTAACGAAAAAAAAAAAAAAAAAAAACGTGAAAAAAATGATTTTTTTGTCGAAAGTATATCATAGTGCCCATTTATAGAAAGACAATTAAATGATCGTCACGATTGTGTAATTATTTTCGTTTAACGATAAACGATTTAAAATATATTTTAATTTTAAAAAATATTTGAAATACTAAAATTCTTTTAATCTCAATAATTGATTTCTTTTTAGTTGACGGGTTGAGATAAGTACTTTGGTATGTGAGAAAAGTTTGATAGGTAAAATAACTCTCCTAAAACATAAGTATTATAAAATTAGAGGAAAGTTATTTAAATATCTCTTAAACCGTTAATCCAAAATAATTAAACCCTCACGACGAGTATTTAATTATCTATTTATAAATGGACACTTTGATATACTTTCGAAAAAAAAAAAAAATCGTTTTTCACATTTTTTCGTCTTTTTTTCGAAGCTGAAATTTGCATGAAAAAATCACATGTGATTAAACACTAATTTGAATATCACATGTGATATTAGTGTTAAGTCACATATGATATACATATGGTATGTGATATAACACTAATATCACATGTGATATTCAAATTAGTGTTTAATCACATGTGATTTTTTAATGCAAATTTCAGTAACGTAAAAAAATGAAAAAAACGTAAAAATAACGTGAAAAACATAATTTTTTTTTTTGTCGAAAGTATATTAAAGTGCCTATCTATAGAAAGATTATTAAATGCTCGTCATAGTGGTATATTTGAAAAAAAAAATGAAAGTTAGTTTTTTAAATTGTTGTGATTAATCTCATTTATCAAATCAAATAAAAATGAAGAAAAAATAGAGGGTGAAGATTGATACTGTAAAAAATTATTTGATATATAAATGATCTATACTCATAAAATTATGCACATATATATATGGAATATATTTAATCATCTAATTTAGCCATCAATCAAAAGTGTATATTGAAGATGTGAAGAGTGTACTCATAGCCGACCAGTTTAATATGGGCTGCTAAACCCACTGTCGACATTTAGTCAAGCCCATCAACTATCCTATAAATAGTTTTATATTTGTATTTATAATAATAATCATAATAATATTCGTACATTCTTTATCTTATTGCATTTATGCATACAAGTTTTTATTTATTTAATTTAATTATATTATTATATTTTGTAAATAGTTGATATCGACGGTAAGTACATTCGAGAAGAAAAGAAAGGTTAGACACTATTTTCAACAATTTATTTTTCATTAATAATAAAAGAGAGATTAGTTATTATTTTTAATTAAATCCCAACTCCGTTTACTTATTTATATATTTTACTAGTTTTAGATCTCCATATTGACATGCACGCATGAGGTTTTTAATAAATATTTGTTAGATTCGTTCAAATTTGATTGCTCAGTCATTCAAAGTTTGCAAAATAATCTCCCCGTGTTTTTCATTTTTTTCTTCTTATATATGACGCATATGTATTGGCCAATTGAAGAACTCAATTTCAAAATTGAAAAGCTTAATTTCAAAAATATAATAATTCTTTATTATATAAAAGATTTTAAATATTTCATAACTGTTGCCATTAAAGCAAAATAATTACATTATCATTTAACACATTACACTATCAAATATCCACGAATAAAAAGATTAGTCTCTTTTGATGCTTAAATTACATTATCTGGTTACTATTCTCATCGTTGGAAATTTTCAAAATCGTGCTTTATCATCATTTTGTTAACCGGTTACCCGATAAATATGTAATATTTGCTTATTCGGCATTTTTAATTTATTTTTATGCTTATTTAGAACTTTTATATACATCTTATTCATATTTTATCTTTATCTTTTATTCACTTACAAAGTGCAAAGATAAACGATATAATTAACTCTAAAGTAAAAGAGCTATGACCCCTTTTAACATTCAAAGGTACAAAATTAACTTGTTGCCACTTAGAGGGCACGATGCAGTGGTGCATCACACTTTATAAGGCTTTTTTTTGCCCTATGGCGTCGCCAAACTGCAACATGAGTTATAACAAGGAAGATCGATGTGACAAACCGTTTTTTCAGGTCATTATTTAACTCTAACATTTACTATTCATTCCCAAAAAAGTTACTATTCGTCCTCGTAGTTTTCACTATTCATAGTTTTGCGTAAGTTAAATTTTACGAGTAATATTTACCTATAACTTTATGAGTTAAATCGCGTAACCAAGAAACATCATTTTATGCACAACCAATAGACTAGAGTTAATCTACATATTGTAAGTAAAATCATTTTTAGCTCTTAATTACCTGTGTTTGCTTTTTTATTTATTTATATTTATTGAATAAGTAGACGCTTTTACACGATCTTTATGCATGAACAATATACCCGATACTCACAAAAATGACTATAATATATTTTTACACTCAATACAATGTTATAAATATTCAAGTATTATTTTACCTTGTATTTTGAATCCATTTATTATATATATTTTTAAATATACTAGAATGGTACCCACGCAATGCGGCGACGGATTTTATAGTGATAAAATATTTTTCATTTACATGTTTTTTTTTTAATAGCAACTTTATGAATGAATGACAAATTTTAATTAAAATATATATAAGCAATAGCAATGCAAGTTATTTCATATCCAAATAAAAGTTGTCATTTTATTGCTATAATCCGAGAAGGAAAGCTTGTTTATTTATATTGTAGGTAACCGAACACCAAGATGAGAGTAGACTTATCTAATTTTGTGTGTGTTTTTTTATCAGTGCTCTGAAAAAGAAGAGAGAGCGTGTTTCGTATTGGTTTTTGAGTTTTTAGGTTGGCTTATATACCATTGAGGTTTGGGTTGTTACAAGTCGACACTTAATGGCCTGTATAATATTTGACTGTATTAATGGACTATATAAATATTTGAAGGCTGTTACAAAATGTATGAAGGGATGTTACTATGTATTTATAAAAATTTTCATGGAAGCTATATGGTGAATAACATTAACTAATGACTTATTAATTTCCTATTAAAGAAATATTTTTGGTCTTAAAAATTTTAAGACTTCTTTATTTAAAAAGTCCTAAACACTTTATAAAGTAGTATAAATATAGTTACGATAATTTAAGTAATTACGAAACAATATTTATTTTAAACACCCGATACTTATACAAAATACATGTCCATGAGTTTTTCAAGTTTATTTCACTCTATTTTGTTCCATTAAAATTTATTTCTACCTAATTGAATACCTAAATAAATTATAAATTATAAATATCTAAGATACAAACCAACATTACACTTATTATGTTATTATGATTATTGTAAAACTATATAAATTATTGAAGACATTCGTAGAAGAGACTAAGACAGATTTGGAGTTGATTAGAAAGGGATTTAGTATAGAAAATGGATTATTAAAAAAAAAATGCATAAAAGCGCTGCCTAAATTTCTAATTTTCAGAAAAGTAAGTGATTTTACAAGATTTAGTCAAAGAATGTCGAGTTTGTTAGACTACATGGATCGTTTTGAGCACTAGGAATTACAATAAAAAAGACAATATGTAGCGGATAAATTAAATATTAATTGTTATTGCAACAAGGTTTTCATCATCATCATACAAGCCCTAATTCTACCTTGATCAATGGTAGAACGTGTTACACTCCTTGTAACAGGGATCAAGAACACCTTGATCTTAGGGCTACACTAATCACTCTAATTGACTACATAATGGAAGACATATAAAAACTTGTACCCTATATCTCTTTATATAATAGAGATTAATGTTTACAAAAGACTACAAAGGACTAATAAATAAAATCTTCTTTATCAAGCAAGTCCCTTGTGTTTCATTCATCATTATTTGAAGAATTCTTTCTTTGTCACTTTATGCCCTTCTTGTTTTATATCATCAAATCAACAAACCCAACAATCTTTCCCTATTTGATGATGACAAAATAACCATGAATCTTGTACGAACTTCCCTAGGCGAAGTAGAGAAGTTGAGATAATAAAATCTCACAATGAATGAAACAAGCATGTCTTCTCCAAACAATCTTGTCTTCCCCTTAATTCATGCCATGCCACCACACATAAATAAGCCGAAAATCATATCTGTTGTAGTCTTCTTCCCCTTTTTGTAATCATCGAATAGGGAACGTGTAAAGATATGCAACTTTGATCGTCACTTCCCCTCAAGTGGTGCATGTAGATGGTTAAACATTTAATCAATAAGCTTCCCCTAAAACCAATATGTTTACCATCTCTTGAATCTTCAATTCTGTAGGCTCTATGTAATGATCACTAATGAAGAAAACCGAGTATTACAAATTTGATGTAGAAGTAGAATAACCCAAACTTGCGTCTTATATCCTGTACTATAGATGACATCGAACGTATACACAAAACCAGTGTATAGGGAGACCGCAATCTCTTGACGAAAACCTTCATCTTCTATTCATCAATTCGTTGTCATAATCCTTTAAGCACGAACAAGTTACCTTTAAAGTGTAACACCCACTCTAAGATATGATAAGAACACGTATCCATGATATTCCACCTTGACTTCAAATAAGTAATAATCAACTTTCTTCGTAATCAATTCTTCAAGAAAAACCAAATACGAGCCTTTGAAACGTTTAAGAACATATAAAACCAAACCAAAAACTTCCTGGTGTCTGTAGCAACACTTCTGTCTCAAAACCGTCACAAATCTGTCACTATGGTGTATTCTCATTCCTCCCAAATCTGATAGTGACACTAATGTTGTTGCTGAACTGTTGCTAAACTATCTCAAATCATTCATATTTGTCACAACCTACTGGTAACCTCTATCACAACATGTGAACCTGGTGATATTTTCTATGAGCCATCATCAATCATGTAAACCCTTAACCAAATTCAGATGAACCAATATTAAAACTATTAAGCCACCATATATGACAAAGCTATAAACAAACTCTTTAGCAAATGCATATTTTAATTTAATTCAACTAGGCCATAAGCTTTTCCAACCAATCATATTCCACCGTTGACCATTAATTTTTCATTAGTCAAACGCAAAGCAGTTGATGGCAGCAAATTACATCAAACAATTTTCTTTTCTTTTGATTGGCGGCAACGTGTAACAAAAGCAAAGATTCCAACAAAATCATAAACTACTTTTATTACCTTAGATTAAAATGAGCTAGCAGCGAGCAACACTTTAAATTCTAGCAGTAGTTTCATGTTGCAGCAGCAGCTTCGAGCAGTTTTAAGAATAAAGTAACAGTAGTAAATGTGAGTTCCAACAGCAGATTAATGAACGAGGAGTAGAAACAATCATGCTAGTAGTAGGTTAGTATTAACGAGCAATAGGAACATGCCATGATAGCAGTAGAAGATTTTGAGAGCAGTAGTTAAGGATACTAGCAGTAGTTAGAACAACGAGCAGTAGATATGCTCTAAGATAGCAGCAGATCGTAATACATGTCGAGCAACAGTTACTTAGAGTAACTGAGCAGCATCAGATTCAAAAGTGTAGCAGCAGTAGGAATGTGAACGAGAACATTAACCAATAGTAAATATCATAGAAATCAGTATTAAGTTTCCTCGAACACAACCCCATATCCATATATAAGTCTGATCACAATCCATGAAACTCTAGTCGATTAGTACTAGCAACAATTCCAAATTCAGAATTTTGATCAATGATCAAGCATGCACTAAGTCTTTCAATAAACCGCACTAAGGTTCATGTCGAGCAACATTAAACTTCTCTTTAGTCTAAAAATTTGAAACATAATACCTTCCTTTGCATCAGTTTTTTACACTGAATAACTTTCAATTGAGAGCTCCAATTGAAGATCCCTCCGGTGAAAAGTTATTTTGATATACTGAGATTCCCCAAAAACAATTACAGCCCAATCCAACGGTTAACGAAGAAGTTATCATTGTTTGAAAACTGACCTGCAGAAACATTACGAAATGTTTTCCAAATTCGATTTTTTCTTCTTTTATCCATTCTTCGACAAATAAAACCTTGTGAATCCCTAGGTAACGAGCCTCTTGGCTCTGATACCAATTGTGGAGTTTGTTAGACTCCATGGATCGTTTTGAGCACTAGGAATTACAATAAGAAAGACAATACGCAGCGGATAAATCAAATATTAATTGTTATTGCAACAAGGTTTTCATCATCATCATACAAGCCCTAATTCAACCTTGATCAATGGTAGAATTTGTTACACACCTTGTAACAGGGATCAAGAACACCTTGATCTTAGGGCTACACCAATCACTCTAGTCGACTACATAATGGAAGACATAATAAAAACCTGTACCCTATGTCTCTTTATATAATAGAGATTAGGGTTTACAAAAGACTACAAAGGACTAATAAATAAAATCTTCTTTATCAAAAAAGTCCCTTGCGTTTCATTCTTCATTATTTGAAGAATTATTCCTTTGTCACTTTATGCCCTTCTTGTTTCATTCTTCTTGTTTTATATCATCAAATCAATAAACCCAACAAAGAAATAGAAAATAAATTTTATACGAAAACGTGGTCGTTTGAATGGATAAAAACGGATTTATAACGAATGAGATTCAAGGTTTTAAGGTTTGATAACGAAAACTATTTTTCATAAAATAAATATGTTGCTGTTTGGATTTTCAACATGGTAAAACTGAACTATAAAAGATAAACCAAGTCCCGAGACCTTAAAATGTTAGTATACTTAGATATCTTACTGGGGATAGGTAGAACTTTGAAAACCGAGCTATAACGAAGGAGTTATGACTTAACGAAGATTTTGACGAAAACATTATTAGACAGCTTTCATTAGTGAATAGTAACATGTCGTAATTTTTAGAAATGAATTTTGGACACTTTAAGGGCGGTTTTGGATAAAATGACTTAAACAAAAGTTGTAGTGTTTTGGTTACATATTTTAGTCAAGTCGGAAAATTCTTAAAATATATATTACCAAAACATCATATTGTAATTACGATATATACTTGCTAAAATTCTAAAAATATTATATTTTTCTATTGAGAGAAAATAATGAAGTGACGTTATTTTTATAAATAAACTTACAAACAAACATGTACGGGTGATATAACTTTCATAAATTGCATACATGACATCATTTTATGACGTAAATCATATCATTAATATTAGGTTGCGGTTAGATTATCGAGCCTCATTCCAGGGCACCCTTTTGCTAGTATCATATACCATGTGTTTCAGGTGAGTTTATAGCCCCACTTTTACTTGATTTATTACTCATTTTGAAATACTTTGGGGTGAGAATACCATGCTTGTTTTACATTCAGACGTAAATACAAAATACGTTACATATTGCCTAAGTACGAGATTAGCCATAAAGTCCTCACATTTTAGTGAACCGTTAATTACTTACGTAAGCGCATGTGATGTGGATAGATCTATTGGGTTGACACCACCAT
The DNA here is from genome assembly GCA_019973895.1 of Chrysanthemum seticuspe. Lineage (NCBI taxonomy): Eukaryota > Viridiplantae > Streptophyta > Magnoliopsida > Asterales > Asteraceae > Chrysanthemum > Chrysanthemum seticuspe. The sequence continues at coordinate 232,791,735 of BPTQ01000005.1, forward strand.
CCGGGTTGGTCATACCATCTTGTCAAACGGACGCATATCATTTGTATCATCATTGGAATAAGTGTTTGGCTAACACTTGTTCGGGGTAAAATCTGTGCTTGATTGCATACCTATTACGTTGGGATTCGGTTCACAGGCTTAGGACAAAATGTGTACCTTTTCTGGCTAAATTCTAAACCTTATGGTCCGAACAAATGATTTTGTTACTTAAACCTATGACTCACCAACTTTTTAGTTGACACTTTTAGCATGTATTCTCAGGTACAAGATTATTGACTGACATTACATGGAGCATGAGCATTCGAGTCATAGTTGCAATTACGTCAAACAGAGATTTCCTGCATTACTTATTCGTTTGATTCGTACCAAAAACTTAATTAGCGTTACTTTTGAGAAATACATTTAGTACCTTTCTTTTGTAAACTCTATTATGTTTAAATGAATCAAACAAAGGTTTTTTTTTTTTTTTTTTTTTTTTTTTTTTCAAACGACCCACTTAGCTCATTTGATATAACTGTAACTTTGTACCATGAACTTCATGTCCCTAGAATAACATTCCACTGCGACCCATTTTTGGGGTGTGACAGATTGGCATCAGAGCCCCTAGAATAACATTCCGCTGCGACCCATTTTGGCGGTGTGACAGATTGGCATCAGAGCTAGGGTTATAAAGACCTATATTGCATCATAGACCCTAGACTATAACCACTATGTCATAACACTTACCATAACACTATGTGTGCACGTTTACTATACATTCTTTTACTTACTTACCTTATACGAGTTATTTATATTCATTTTATACTGGGTTTGTCATAAATACATGTCTTCCTCCACCTATCCCAATACCACTTCTTCAGACTCAAATATTGAGGACGCCCTGTTATCCACCACCATACCGATACCACCATCTGACCACATGCCAGGTTCACTGGAGGATGCATCAGATGTAGAGACGGAGCCCTTCGATGAGGGTGAAGTCGCTCCCACTCCCCCTGTTTCACCACCAGCTCGTCGTGCTAGACGCTATCCAAACACTAAGTCCCTAAACCGTCATACATGTTCATACATTTTGATAGTCCTTATAACTATTCTAAGACATTTTGAGCGACACAATGGCCTCATTATTTCCAAGACACTGTATGATGGATATGGACACACACCTTGTGTCAATGATATTTTGTATAATATTATTAAGCACACGGAATTTACTTAGTAATACTTAGAAAATGGATTGTATGATGTATTGTAAGTAAACACAGATTAAACACAAAACTTAAGCTCCAATATTATTAATGAATAATACGAGTGATCTTGTTTATCACTAGGGTTACACCTTGAAGCCTTTGTGAGTAATACGTAGGTAATTAGACAAGTACCTAAGACAATGACCTAGGACCTCCTTTTATACAACAAGGAGTCCTTTACAAGATAAGTATAAAGCTAACAATATAGAATATACACAAGATCTATTCTATACTTATCTAAACACATTTTCCTAATCATTATCTAATAGCAGTGGTAATAATGTACCAGCAGTGGTAATACGTTTCCACTGCTAGTATAATCCAAGCAGTGTAAACCACAACTATCCGTGGTAACAGATTATTCCCAACAATCCTCCCCTAAACTTATGATTTCTCTGCAAATCAATAAGTTTCTTCAATCTGCATCATCTTCAAGGATTTGGGGAATTCAACCAAACACTTTACTTCTTTCTCAAATTCTGAATAGCTCTGGAACATTGATCTTGAAGCCTATGTAACAATGCTCTGACCTTCTCATTGTCTTCATGAACTCTTATTGTTGTACATAACATCACTGTGAGAGTTCCAGCTCTAAGTGGATATTCTTTCTCAGCAAGCATGAATGCATCAACTCCATTTGCTGTAGAAATATGATGAACTTCACATGAGTCATAATAAAACCATTTAGTACCAGGACATGTACATGAGAATTTCCAGAAATCATCATTAACATCTGGTTCATAGAGCCTTCTAAGATTAATCCATAACTGCATCTCCTTCATATCTTTGAGATCTTGAGCATCAAACCTTTCTCGAACTAACTTCCATAATTTGTCAAGGTCATCTCTGTCAAAAGCTTTAATGAGATCTTCAAACGTCATGAATGATGAAGTTTCACCACCTGCCTTGTGATCTTCCATGTTGAAGCAAAATTGCTAGCAGTGTAAACCTCCCAATCAATGATAGGATGTCTTACTTGCAGTGGTTCTGGATAAAAATCTTCTTCTACTATCACAATCATTCCAGTCAGTTGTTCTTCAGTGAATTTCTCAGTAGGAATTTCTTGTTCTTCAGCAACCTTAGTCTTCTTAACAGTCTGAGAATCACTTTCTTTGGCCTTTCTCTTCAATCCAGGAAACCTTCTTGCTTCTTCAGAGCCCATTGAAATAAAATCTCTATCATGTTTTTGAACTCTGTAGTAGATACCTTCAACTTGATTATCAGGCATTCCTTTGAATTGATGCTTTTTCCAACCACCAACATGACAACAATAAGTCTTCATGTATGAAATAATTTGTGCCTTGGTTGGTTGTCTTTGTTTCTTTTGACCCTTTCTAACTGTACTAATCACATCTTGAAGTGCTTGATTGTTCTTCATTTGAATGAAATCCTTCAACTGAGCAGTTCTTTGATCTTCAGTTAAGGATGCATCAGCTACAAGGTCAATTGCCTTTTTCTTGATTATTGGATTATTAGCAATCAAGAACTCAATATCCTCTTCAGAAGGAACATAGCTAAACTCTGGAGTCTTCTCTCTAAGTATTGTAGGTTGAACCGTGGAAAGTGGATCTTCTAGAGAATCTTCCATTCTATCCAGCCTTTTAGCCTCCATAAAGCTTACAATCTCCATTTCTTCAACCTTTTTCTTTTCAGCAACTTGTTCTTCAGTAATCTTTTCAGAAATTTCTCTATCAAGAGCAATCTGTGCTTGTTCTTTCTTTGAGATCTTTCTTCCAGGTTGCTCTTCACTTTCCATAACTGCTTTACCTTTGTCTTTCTTCAGTTTATCAATTTCTTCACTTGGAGTGACAACATTATGTTCATCAGTGGGAATATTTGGCTCTGCAGTGGAAATTGGATTAGTGGTAAAATCTGCAGTTGCAGTACTGAAAATGTCTTGATCATCAAGTTGCTCTTCATGAGTATCAGCTTCCTTTGCTCCTTTACTAGAAACCCCTTCATCTTCAAAATCAAGTTTCCTCCCCTGAGTTTCAGCACTTGTTTTCCTCCCCTGTTTGGGAGAATTACCCAAATCTTGATCAAAACTAGCTGAATCACCATCATTAGGTGAGGATGAAGATGAGATCACCAACTTTGCATTTTTCCTATGCTTTTTCAACCCCTGCAACTCTTTCTTCAAGATCTGAATCTCTTCTTTTAAATGTGTAAGATCCTTGGCATGCTGCTGCTTGACATGTGCCAAGTCCTTCTGTAGAGATTCAACCTGCTTGGCTAACTTTGTACACAAAACCATCAATTCCAATTGTTGCCCACTGCCCTCATCACTTCCAACTGTGTTACCTGTTGGGAGAGGTGAATCATGGGGCATTGGCTCAGATTCCTCCCTAGTTGGACTAGGTTAAAGTCTAGAACCACCACTGCTTGTTCCTAGACCAAAAGGTTCAGAAACATGTTGTGTTGTCATGAAAGAAGGTGGTTGTTTGCTCCTCCTTTCATAGGTCTGAGAAACAGGTGGAGTATAATCAATGTGTGGAACAGAGATTATGGGGTGTTTTGTTCAGTTGTAATCTTTGCAAGCATTTGAGGAAGGAGAGGTGTAAAAATCATGTTGCCATCTTTGTTCATGTTTTGAAAAACTTTAGGCTTAAGGCAACTGATTTTATAAACATTAGTATGGGGTTGTAGTTGAAACTCATTTAGCACTGCTTGCACAAACCTTGGATACATTAAATATTTTGTTGAACTCTTTACATTGCCAATCATACTTGTAAAAATATAATTTGACCAGTTAAAAATCTTATCAGTGGCTAGACAAACCAAAGGGTAAGCCATGGTTGAACTAAATTGCTCATAAGATGTTTTCTTTGGACTGAGACAATGTAAAAGAGTATGTATCAAAAATCTCCATTGGGGACAAAAACCACTCTTTTTTAAAGTAGCCTTTTTATCAGTGGTATCATACCCTATGGATGATAAAGTATCATGAATTTCGGGCATAGGTAATGTGATGAGACCATTGAGATCACCCAATTGGAGAACTCTCCTCAAGGATGCCTCAGTAACATCAATAGTTACCCCATCCACAGTGGCTCTTAGAGCATCCACTGTTTCATGTGTATCTCCATTCTCAAGTGTTATGGACTTAGCAGAAGTCCAAAACTGTTTGATTTGAGAGATATAGATTGTGGGTTTTAAAAGCAAAGCATACCTTATATGGGTAGTATTGAGAAAGTCCACAATCTGATGAAAAACAGGGCCACTCTTCTCGTTAGACTTTTGTAGGTAGGCCACTTGGTTGTGCTCATCTACAAATTTTAATGGTGCCATAGAAACTTTTGATGAAAAACGATATTATGTCAGTAATAATTGAAGTAATAACTAGCCAATTGAGAGAGAAAGATATATAGGGTTAGGGTTTAAGATTATTGCGCAAGAAAAGCTATCTTTAGAAAGTATTTATCTTAAGCGGATAAATAATAATATGGAAAGTAGATAATCTCCTTAAAATTTTAACCCTATATATATGGAAATCAGTGGTTACTTTCAACGGCTAGTAAAAAATAAGTTACTGGCATAATCAGTTGTAACGGCTAGAACAACAGTGGTAAAATAACACTGTCAGTGGAAACTGTGAACTAGCAGTGGTAATTTTTCACAAAAATTTCAAACAGCAGTGGTAAATAAAATTATATAAAAACAAGACTGCTCTTATCATAGTTTTTAGCAAACTACCAGCTATCAACGGACTTGAGATGTCTTTACCATGAGCCGTTTGCTATGGACTAGCCAACTCTTAATCATAAAGAATATGGTGAGTTGATAACCACATAGTTTTTGGTAAACTATCAACCATAAACGGATTTGTCAAGTCTTTACCAGTAGCCGTTTGCTATGGACTAGTTGATTCTTATGTGGATTAGATATGGTGAATCAATAACCATTTGTTGTGTATCTCAGTTATACACCTTTTAAGATCAACTCCCATCTATGCTACATAAAAACTTAAACAGGAATACAAGCAAACATATACAAACTCATACAACAATTTCAGTACCCAACAGCCTCCACTCAACACCAGAGAACATTTTGACAAAAAGTTTATGGATTTAGCATTCCAATACTTGTTACCAAGTACTGAAATCTTCCCACATCAAGGCCTTTTGTTAATAAATCAGCATAGTTGTCATCAGTATGAATTTTGACAACTTGAATTAGTCCATTTTCATAGCAATCTCTAATGAAATGGTGTCTAATTTCAATATGTTTGGTCTTTGTGTGTTGAACAGGATTCTTAATGATGCAAATGGTACTGCTATTGTCAATATGGATGATGGTATTCATGAAATTGTACCCATAGTCCAAAAGTTGATTCTGAAGCCATAGAACTTGAGCACAGCAACTTGCAGCAGCCACATACTATGCCTCGGTTGATGAATTAGCCACCATAGTTTGTTTCTTGCACTGCCATGACACTAATATGTTGCCAAGAAATTGGCATCCACCTGTTGTAGATTTTCTATCCAAGCTAGCTCCAGCATAGTCACTATCTGAGTAAGTAACCAGATCTAGAGGAGAATCTCTGGAATACCACAATCCCATAGTAGGAAATGCTTTAAGATATCTGAAAATCTTCTTCACAGCAGTCAAGTGAGAGAACTTGGGAGTAACTTGAAACCTTGCACAGGCACACACTGCAAACATGATGTCTGGTCTAGATGATGTAAGATACATCAAAGAGCCAATCATAGACCTGTACATGTGAACATCAACTGCTTCACCACTATTTTCCTTCAGGAGTAGATGTGTAGTCTTGTCTGCAGGGGTGCTAGATGACTTTGCATCAGTGAACTTGAACTTCCTTAGTATCTCAGCCACATATTTATCTTGATTGATGAAAATACCATCTGGCCTTTGTAGTACTTGAAGTCCCAAAAAGAATGTGAGTTCACCCATAGAACTCATATGGAATTCTTCTTTCATCAGTTTCTCAAATTCTTTGCACATGTCTGTCTTTGTAGATCCAAAAATGATATCATCAACATACACTTGAACCAGCAAGATATAATTCTTGTCTTTTTTGATGAACAAAGTTTGATCCACTCTGCCTATATGAAACCCATTAGCAAGTAGATAAGTAGTTAAGGTTTCATACCATTTCCTTGGTGCCTGATGCAAGCCATACAAAGCTTTAACTACCCTGTATACTTTGTTAGGATATTCAGGGTCTTCAAAGCCTGGAGGTTGTGAGACATAAACCTCCTCATCAATCTGTCCATATAGAAAAGCACTCTTTACATCCATTTGATAGACTTTAAAGCCCATAAAGGATGCATAGGCTAAGAACAGCCTGATTGCTTCAATTAGTGCAACTGGGGCAAACACTTCTTCATAGTCAATACCCTCCTCTTGAGTGTATCCTTGAGCCACAAGCCTAACTTTGTTTCTGATAGCAATTCCTCTTTCATCTTTCTTGTTTCTGAACACCCATTTAGTACCTATTACCTTCTTACCAGAAGGTAAATCACAAAGCACCCAAACCTTTTGAAGCTTGAATTCGAGCAGCTCCTCTTGCATTGCTTCCACCCAACTTTCATCTTCAAATGCCTTGTAAACATTCTTTGGCTCCATTTGTGACAGAAAACACTTAAAGAGACATTCATTCTTGCCTTCATGAGTCTTAGATTCATATATTTTACTAATGAATCCATGGACATCAGGCAGCTTTATTTGTCTTCTAGTCTTCACAGGTGAATAGACACCCCCAATCACATTTTCAAGAGGATGTGATTTATGAACAGAAGTGTGGGGAGTCTGAGGAACTGCAATCTCACTTGGCATATTTGAAATTTCAACATCATTGGCTTGAGCTTTCTCTGTAACTGGAGTTGTAATTTCCACATCTGGTGTTGCAGTGGAAACTTCTGGCCTAGCAGTGGAATCTGAATTTCCACTGCTTTCAGAATTTTCAGCATTCAAGTTGCAACTTCCTTCCTTTCCAAAATCATTAGAAGGGTAAGCATCTCCAGTTTTTGGTATATCATCATTATCTGCATATGTTAGGAATTAGAAAATTCCATGTTAAAGTGTCGGTCACCCCAATTATGGTCTAGCATAAGTTAGCTCGTAGACGTGTCGTTATTTACATTACTTAGTAGTTTATTAGTTAGTTTGTAGCGTAGATTATTTTAGTGCAACACCGTGGAGGAAGGACGGGTCTTTACCCACTGTATGCCTGATCTACAGTCCGATAGGAGGACGTATTGTTTGTAAGTATAAATACCCCTTCCATCCATGGAAGGGGTGTGGCTTCTTTGAATCTAACCTTTCATTTGTTTAAGCAACTCTCTTCAAGGAACCTCCTCTCAACTCTCTTCATCTCTAAAATGGCTTTCTTGTTTAATCATTGTCCTAGACCACCCGAATCATCAAACAACATAAATATTCACGATCCTACAATTGGCATCAGAGCCCAGGTTGTGTTGTTATTGATGATTCTTTCGGTTTTTGCACTCGCTTTTGTATGCGGTTTATTCGGTTTTTCATGTGGTTTGATGTGGTCATGTTGAATGTTTGATGTTGTCGTTGAACATGGTCTAAAATGGTTACTGGTTGGAAATTTTTGTGGTCACTTTAACAGTTTTTGCAATATTTTAACAAGGTCTTTATAACTGTTTTTAAACATGTTTCTGAAAACTGTGTTTGTGGTCTAATAAACGATGTACTATAATTCTGAAAGCAGTTTTCTTTAAAGCTGTTTGATACTGGTTTTTAAATAATCATCTTGTTACTGAATCTGTTTTGCGCAAGCTGTTTTAGTTTCCTAATGTCTCTACTGGTTTCTGTGTTTTGATATGAGAGTTTTTGTATGCGAGTTGTGGTCAGCTTCTACTGAGCGAGTTGTCATTTTTTTTAAAGCGAGTTGACAGTATTTACTGTCCTGACTCAATGTATTCCTGGATGTGAGTCATAATAATGTCCAGATACAATGACCATTATGCGAGTTGTGTACTAGCATCTTGATGCGTGTTGGTGATGCGAGTTGGAGAAGATGCGAGTTGGGTAAGTTGCGAGTTGAGTCAAAACAAAAGCGAGTTATCTAATCTAAAGAAGCGAGTTGGGTTTACAGAAAATCAAGCGAGTTGTTAACTCTCATGTATGCAAGTTGCTTGATTTAATGAGTTGCCTACTCGCATTATTGAGTGCGAGTTGTTTAAAGGGGGTTTCGTATTGACCAACCCTTGCGGATTGTTACTCGCATCACAGCGGGTTGGTCATGAAGCGAGTTGGTAACGGATGCGAGTTGCTAAGTTTTGAAGCTATTATGTCATGGTTTATATGCGAGTTGACTTGACATAAATGAAGAATGAGAAGAGATACCATAACCTTATACCAGGCTCAAACCATAATCAAACCTCAAAGACTCGTTAAACATAAATAAATCAGAACCAACCTCAGATGTGTCTCATGTTTATTCGTTGCCAAATCAAGACAACCATGGGTCTAGCACACGAAACCACAACATCATAGATCCAAGACAACAGATCAAGACAAAGACAAATCTATATCTAAAACAAGACTCTAAATGAACAGGATTAATTAAATCTCAGATCGTGTGGGGTTTCTTCATGGTTTATCAAAACCAAAAGGGTTAAATCCTCCCAACTTATCATCACTGATTCAAGAACTAGCATTTAAAATACATGTCAACGATCTCAGCTTATGTGTCTCGTGTTACCCTAAAAGTTCATCATGACTTTATGGTTGTCCACACAAAAGATTGCATCATAGATCATAAATCCTCTATATTCGAATTGTAAGAAATGATGTCAACAATATTGTTGAAACAAATTCTTTGGGTCATTAATCTGTGATTATGTACGATTTAAAGAAAATGGTTATAACAATCTTGTTAAATCATTTTTCTTAAGCTCGTATATGACTTAACATTCACATAAATACAAGTGAAACCTACCTTGAAGCCACTGGTTTGTTCTTGATACCATTCACAAGTCTTAACCATCCCTGTGGCAAATATATGAACCCCATGCCATCTCTGTGGCGTTAACGAACACTCGAGCCATCCCTGTGGCAAGTGTAAGATGTGAAGGAGCTTGGATGGTGTTATGGAATAAAGGTGGAAGGCTGGTGAGAATGGGGGCGGATTTTTTTTGAAAATGTATTAGGGTTTGGAGAAATAAGAGTTACAGAGATGGGGGCTGCATTTTGTGTGAGAGAAGTTTTAGGGTTTGAATGTGAGTATTATTGGGGTTAGAAGATTAAGAGGGCCTTTTATACCCCAAAAATTAGGGCAACCAGATATAAAACGAGTTCAGGATTTTTTTTTCTTCTGGACCGGGCCGTGTTTGTAACTACATGGGCCATGGTTTTGGTGACTATATGGGTATATCAGGTCTTGGACTCGTAATTAATTTATGTAGGTATTTCATTTGGATTTAAGGTCGTACGTACAATCTTGGGTATTGGTTCTCTGTTGCTCTTCGTTGGTTAATTGGCTTTTATGTACAAAGTATTTGATTATGAGACTTGACACCAAATTATTTGATATCCAAATAATTCGAAATTTTTGATGGAGTACACAGTCAAATCTTTAGATGATTATTTGTTATGATGGATCGGATTTTGGATGATCATGGGCCGCACTTGGATGTTGGATGAGCTACTTGTCATTTATTGGGCTCAAGGATTTGATTTGATTTGATTGATGGGCTTCTCATAATTGGTTCGTATATTCGAGATTTGAGAGTTAATGAGATTTGAGACGTGCGTGGTATAAATTGATCATGAGATTTGTGTTAACAAGATTTTATGAGATTTATTGATGAAATTTGTCGATGAGACTTGTGATAATGAGTTTTGATGATGTGATTGGGTATGATGATGTGACTTTTTGTGATGAGGCTTGATACTTTGGTATATACATATTCACGGAGAATATTGTTACGGCTTGAATTGATATTTGATCAAGGTTGACTACGGGGTTGTTTGTTCGGTATTTCTTATTTGGATTTGAAGTGACGTTTTCCGGGCTTGGTTACTTATTTTCGTCTTCTTTCTTTCTACCATTCCGCGAAGATGACTTGTTTGGGCATTTTTAGAGTGTGATAAAGACTTGGCTATTTAGTTATGGTTATGATTCGTTCTCGCTTAACCCACAACGTAGCTATCACTTCGGTGTCTCACGAAGTTGAGGATTTGTCAAGAGGTTTTGTACATTGGGTACACCGTTTCTCTTTCACAAAGATTAGTACAAGTTTAAGTAACAAATTTGGGGAATTTTACTTCATGATCAAGCTTGGTATATCAGGTTTACTTCACCAAGTGGTCACTGTAATAGCCAACAAGAATATGTGGAAGATGTGTTTACCAATGTGTTTATTGGTTGGTGGATGATATGGATGATGTTGGATATTGATCCGTTGATAAACCGCTGCATGTTCCCCTAAAACAGATATTCACTGAAACCAAAGTCGTCATAACTCATTCAAGCTGACATTGTTTACGGTTTTGTCTTGATTTTGTAAAATCCCGCGAAAGAACCTATTTCTCGGTTTAAATCATAGACTTGTAAAATCCCGTGACAATGGAAACATCCTGGTATTAGTAAAGTGCGTTTCCGGATCTATCTTACGGTTTATTCTTGGTTTTGTAAAATCCCGCGAAAGAAACTATTTCTCGGTTTAGACCATAGAATTGTAAAATCCCCGTGATGATGGAACCATCCTGGAGAGAGGAAAGTGTATTTCTGGATCTTATCTGATGCAGGTGCTACAGTTTCTTCTTCGAAGAAGGGATAAAAGGGTGTATTTCATGAATTGGATGTGTGTTTGGATTATCGTCATGGCAGTTTGGTTATTACATGGTTTTACGGGGTGATGTGGTTTTAAGCATGGTTGGGATGAAAACCATTATCATAGTTCACTTAAAACGTCAAAGGAGGCTAGAGTTGTGTTTTTAACCAGAAGATGTGACAACGGCGTTAATTCAGTATTATTTATTTGAGGTTGAAGTGAAATATCACGGGCGAGTGTACTTAGTATCTGAAGGTATCGGGGATGGTTGGATGAAGATTCTTCATGATCCTTGTTCGAGCTTATTATTAAAAATGAAGACTTGGAAATCTAGTTATTGTTGGGTGTCTTTTACCTTTTCTTTTACCATTTGGGGGAATTGGGCTCATACCACCGCAAAATAACTATCACTTTAAGGAGTTACATTGTAGTGCTCAGTGTCACATTCAATTGTTGATTTTCAAGAGGTAATGTACGTCTTATACTTGATGGTTGGTTGGTTGAAGAGTATAGAGTACATAGAGAGTACTTAGAGATGCTAATGGAAATCGGCACCGCTATTTGTTACATATGTGCAAGTTTAAGTCACGAGTTCGGGATAGTTTACTTCAGGGTCAAATTCATCATATTGGGTTTTCTCCATCAGCTGTCACGACAAAGAGCCTACTGAATGATAATGGGGTTGATTATAAGTTTGCCAAGAGAGTAGATGAAAAGAGAGAGATTATGACGTTTGAACACAACAGTTCAAGCCTCGTTCCTCAAAGAAAAGAAAAGTGTACGTGTCAGTGCGCTTTATCTTCTGAAGAAGAGAAATCTTCTTATTAATGACCATTCTCATCAACATGCTTCATACTTTTTCCATGCGCTTTAGTCATCAAGTGAACCGGGCTACCATTGATTGTTTTCTTATTCCACTTGCTCAACTATAATGACGATGGCGACATCATGTGCTAATTTTGCGAGGGAGAAGTGTGAATAGAATACTTTTGGATGATTTCACTTATTTAGTCAAGAATGGCATCTCCGTATGCAATTCTTGAGGGGGAGAAGAAGTGTGAATTTTTTGCATTGTTGATTGATATTTGAGAATATAAATGGTCATACGGCTCTAAACTCATGTAAGAACCAAGCTTCTTCTTATCGGGTCATCTTCACATGGAGTTTTTCTCTTCTAAGAGCCGTTGGTTAACATCTTCACTCGGATTGATGAGTTTATCGACAAAGTGCTTCCGGTTAATGCTTCACGTATACATCAACATGATGATTCCGAACAATCTCTCTGTTCTTGTTTGATGTGATTGGTAGTTTGGTGTTACCATCTTGTGTGTTTGTTGCGGCCTGATTGCTGATTTCCTTGATGAACATCTTTCTGTTCTTGTTTGATTGGGAGGGATTTTAGTTAAGGGGATTTGCAAGATGTAAGTTAATTGGGATGCTTTTTGGTGGGATGCTTTTTGGTGTGAGTTGAAGATGTTAACACTCTATTCCCCATTCGGACAATCTTGAAGAAGGTCGAGTCTACTGTCTGTTCTACATTTCCTGCTATATGTTAGAAGACCAAAGACGAGTTGCATTTAATGATCTGAAGACTTCTTCTTAATTTGGGCATTTATCTAACAGATTGTCGGTTTATGGGAGAGCACTAATTGGGGGATAGTTATAAGTCAGATTCAATTCCCAATTAGACTTGCTCATATTCTTTAGCAGTAATTCCTCGAGACCAATCTCCAGTTATTCCTCGAGGCGTTGATATTGACTATTGTAATATTGCAGTTGCACTATTGAATAATAATCCGCTCTTTGGTATTCCTTTACCAAATTTTCACGGATTATTGTGCACTCTATAAATCAACCACATGAACATTAAGGAAAATGACTTCCTCATCCGCTTGAAGACATTGGTGAATCTTCCAGATCAGTCTCTATATGTATATCTTTAGGAAGATGGATTTGATGTTGAGGAATCATTTGTTCCGGTTCATTAAGTGGGTCAATGTACATCCGGTCGACATTTATTCACGTGTTGGACATTTGACACAAGTTGATTACTTCGGAGTTAATCATTTATCACTTATTTGAGATTGAAGTTGACTTTCACAAAGGCATGTTCTTATTTGATAACTTGCTCGGGCTTAAGAATTTGAGTTGAAGACTTGGTTTATCTAGTTACCAGCAGTCGAGGTGAATGGTTGAAGACCTGGTTAACTATCACTATTAGGAGTTACTTTGTTTTACTCAGTGTCACACGCATATGACGGTGTGGATAATCGCAAGAGGTGTTAATGTCTTATACTTTTTGGGTAGTGAGTACTTAGAGATTTGCTTGAAGCATAAATTCTCTACACCGTTCTTCCATAATTAGGTGCAAGCTTAAGATACAAATGTGGGGATGTTGACTTCAGTTTCAAGTATGTTATATCGGGTGTTCTTCTTCAGTGGTCACTTCAAATTGTCTACATAAGGGTTGATAAAAATAGTCAGAGAGAGTCTTCAGCAAGTTGATTCTCACAAGAGTTCAAGTGTTCTTCTCATAAAGATTTCAAGTATTTAGGCTTATTATGTGTTGCTGATTCTGAATCATCAAAACCAGAAAGGAGGAATGAGACACGCATCTAAACGCGAGTAAACTTGATGAACTTAATACTTCTAAGTGATTGAAGATATCCCGGGAAGACAAATGTTATTACCGCAGAGAAACTCAAGGTTTGACTCATGGCGAGTAAACTTGATGAACTTAATACTTCTAAGTGAAGATATCCCGGGAAGACAAATGTCATTACCGCAGAGAAACTCAAGGTTTGACTCATGGCGTTTAGTGTTTATTCCAACTATGTGGGGGAAGAGATGTTAGAGAAAGTTTCTGAAGATAAACGAGGTACACAAGTGTGTGATTCATTGGGGAGAGAGATTGTGTACATTGGGGATGCTCAACTGTTTTCACTTGAGGGCTTAATTAGTGATTTAGAGATATAATCACTTATTCCGGAGTTGACATCCGCAGAGATTGTCATCCGCATAGATAATCAGTGACTTGGCCTGCTTCTTCAATGTTATCAGTCATTCCTTCCTTGTGTAGTGGTATACTTCGGATACTTGAGCTTCATACACGATCATCAGGGAAGAAAAATGTGAACATGGGGAAGTGTTTTCATTCCCCTCATGATGTGTATTCGGGAGAGCTCTTGGGTATTGGTGTACTTCGGATTCTTGAGCTTCATACACGATCATCCGGGAAGAAAAATGTGAACATGGGAAGGTGTTTTCATTCCCCTCATGATGTGTATTTGGGAGAGTTCTTGAGCATTATACAAGGAGACTGACTACATTAATTCAACTACTTGGGGGAATTGTTCTCTTGACACCTTTTGGAATGGATTGCGTCAGACTTCAGTCGTTATGAAATTTGAGAAGATTATTTATGAGTGGGATGATACGTTGCTATTCTTGTTGATGATATAACCCCGAACGGAGAACCTTGATTATCGTTCTTAAATGGAGTAGCGGGGGATTTATGATAATGGTGTGCTTCTTTGTGCACCTGGCTAAGGAAAGCTTGAAATAGAGCTTCGAATCTGCTCATCTAATGGATCTTCGGTTTGAGGGGAAGCTGCCAAAGTCTCTTTTTCTCGAAGGCTCATGTTCTATCTTCTATTCTGGAGCCTTGGAAGCTTTGGTGGTGAATGTTTAAGAGATGACGATTTCTTCTTCAACAACGGGGCTGCTTGATATCCTTATCTCGGTACTCGTATCATCATCTTCTTTTACTATATCATCTTCTCTATCCTTGTATATATTTATTAAAAACCAAATACAAAAATATAAAACCAACAAAAGAAAATAGAAAAATATAAAACATTCAAAAAATCCATAAAAATCAGAAAACTTGAAAATTCCAAAAATATTGTTTTCTCTAGACATGTCTTCTGGTATCGATAACATCTACGGTCTTAGAAATGTCATTCAATAATGGCACGGGACCATAGATGAAGTTCGAGCAGGAGGTGTAAATATTCTTTTCTAAACATGTCTTAAACTATGGCTTACAGTTATTTCTGACTGTAACCCGTGCTTAAACTATGGCTTGCTATTATTTCTGACTGTAACCCGTGCTTAAACTATGGCTTGCTATTATTTCAGGAAGGAAAGTGCTGCTCTAAACCTATTTTCAAAATATTTCGTGCACTTATCCTAAAAACAAAACAAGGAAAGTATGTCGAAGGACTGCTGTTCCTACACAAATGTTTTTCCGTCTAAAATTCTTCAGAAAAATATTTGGTGTTTTAAAAAATGATGGTAAATGAGTTGCTTTAAAAACAATCAGATTCAGAGTTTTTGTAAAATTGAAAACTCAATCAATGACTTCAGCGCTTTTAAACTTTTCATAAAATGAGTCATGGATTGAGGGGGATAATGTTTTTCAAATCTACATCATCTAACGGGCTTTCTTAATTATCCTAATATGCTTAATTAAAAATGATGTTAACCTATGTTGAAGGACTAGGTGCCTAGAATATGATTGCTAGGATTAGATGATTAGAGTTTGATGAACACATTATTCCCATACATTTATATGATCTGATTGATATGTTGCATTGACTTTTATTAGTCGATTGTTGTTTGGGTGATGTCGACCACCATATATTTGTATGTGTGTTCACTAACGTATGCATGCATATTGGTATAAAAGAATGTTCCCGATCCGGATCCCACAATTGAAGATGATTGGATGCCAAAAGGAAAGGGTAACTATATCTTGGGTTGACAAATGAAGAAACGGAGCTTAATTGGACTTCTATGGAGAGTTGGCATAAATGCAACGTAAGAGGTCTCACTGCATCAGTAGATGGTTTTCTTCTAAGTGATTGAAGAAACTGAGCTTAATTTGACCGCAGTTGGCATTCAAAATGCAACGTAAGAAGAAGTCTCACTGCATCAGCAGATGGTTTTTCTTCCAAACCCTACAGCAACAAAAACGGAAGCTTCTGATCCACCTAACGTATCTTTGTGCAGGGATAATAGTGATGATACCATTTTTCTAAAACTTTGTAATATTGTTTTTGAAAATGGAAAAATATTGTTTTGAAAATAAATTGGACTAAATTTTGAAAATCACCGGACTTCTTTTTATCAAAACCTATGTCACTCAATTATCGACTTCGGTCATCGATTGAGGGGGAGAGTGATTTAAAATAAAATATTTTCAATCGATATTTATTCATAAAAGGTCCGGTTTGTACGAAACAAAGTGGTGATCTAAAGATTTAATGTTATGTCATGGTATGATTTTCTTTAAAACTCAAAGATCTGTCAAAATGAAATTTTTTCTGTTCTTGTTTGATTGTGAAATTGTTTTATTTTACTAAAAGATCTCTTAAAACAATCATACCTGACACTAACAATCTTTAATGTCTTTAAATGGTCCTTATCTGTCATTTTTCAAAATCAAATCTTGCCACGTCTTTCCCCAAAATTTTATAAATTATTTAAATCTTTTGGGATCACTAATCTCAAATGGTTTGAAATCTTTGATCGGGTGAGAGATCGTGATTTAAATCTCAAATTTGTTTTAATGGAATTGGTTTTAGTCCTTCAAAGGCACTCCTGCCTCCATGTGCCAAACGATTTCAATATACATAATGCACATGTTGAGGGGGAGCATTTATCCAAAAACTAGATGAGTTTTTAAATCAGGCACATATTCTCCCATGTTTTCCAAACCTTATTAAATCACTTGGGATCCAAAATCTCAAAGGGTTTAATATTTTTGATCGAGGGAGAATTTGTGATTTAATAATGAAATTTGATAAAAGGTGATCATTTTGATTTAATTGTGCAGGCTGCTCTCTCATATGTGCTAAACGCTTTCGATCTCGAAGCACATATTGAGGGGGAGCATAACTATCGAGGTACAAAAGTTTTTTTTTAAAGAGATTTATAATGTACCTTGATTGAGTTTTTCAAATGGTTTTCTTAATGGCTTTTGTGATCGTGGATGTACTTCAAAAGAACTCTTGCCTCTATGTGATAAAATGATTTCAAATATCCTATGCACATATTGAGGGGGAGAATTTACCAAAGAAAATCAAATGGCTTTTTCGTATGAAAATTGTGATCAAAGAAAATATTTCAAAGTCCTCTTGCCTCCATGTTGAGGGGGAGGTTTTCTAAATGATCAAAACTATTAAGGTACAAAATTCTTTGATCTCGTATCACAAGTACCTTGATTGTTTTTCCAAATGATTTTTCAATTGGTTTCAAGGAAGAATGAACTGTACCAAAAGACCAACCATTTTACTTGGTGTTATAAGGATGGTTAGGTTAGGTATTTGTTCCCACGATCCACCAGAACCGGAGGGATCTACCCAGGGACAATCCACTGGATAGTGTAGAGTTCTTAGGTATGATGAAAAAAGGAGAAAAATGAGAAATGGGAAGAGTGCCGACTGAGACAGAGCTAGTACTGGAATAAACCCAACAAGGTTCTAGTTATGAAGTCTCGGTAAGCATTGAAGGGGTTGAATAATGAAAAAGAACTGAATGTGAAAAAGGGTGAAAAGAAATAGCCCTCCATCAATTCAACCTTAGGGCAGAAACCGGGTTCAATACATATGGTACTGGTGGTTACTAAGGTAACGCCGGTATTGAAGACAAGACGTCATGGACCCAGTGACGCACTGCACTAAACTTCCCAAGCCACTCAAGTTCCTTTTAAAAGGGCTTGTTTCATTCTCACGGGGAACCGACATAATCTATCGACTTTCTCTTAGAGATTGTTGATATTGAAGAAGGAGACCCTCTCCCTAGTCTCTGACACAAGAACCAAATGTGCACTATTGAGCCTAGAGCCAAGAAATCATCCACAATATCTCATTAGGACACTATTCTTGAAGACTTGCTGTTTCACACAATGTGGAAAGTAAGAATATATTAAGAGTCCTACGCATTATCCTTGTGGTATTGCCAGAACATCTGAGTGATATGTAAAAGTATTCATGATGAAGATGGAAATCCTTCTAGAGCCAACTTCAAACAAGCTCTTGGTGAGTGACATGTGAGATCTTCTCGTAAGATCAAGCTTGTGACAACTGGATAGAAACAATGGGGAGATTCACTCTTGAATCAACCTTGGTCCAGGAATGGAATTGACGAATACTTTTGGAAAAACCGTTTGATGTGCAAACCTTCTTTTCTCTAGCTCATCGAATGTGTATTCTTTTCAAATATAAAAAGTATTTTTGATTAAAAATTGATCTTTCTCATAAAACCTTCGTCGTATTGCAAATCTCTTTCTTCTATGTAATACGCGATTGTTTTTCAAATCATTTTTCATCAATCAGTGAATCTCGATTCGCTGGTTCACTCACTCTGTGTTGTCTTCTTTGAGAAGTTCCGGTTTGAGAACAGCTAGAACAGCTGCGAAACCCTGTCAAGGAGATTCTTAGGAATCCTACCTGATCACAGGCAGTACTTGTACTGATCAACGGGGAACCGTGGGCTGTGTACCTCAATTCAACGAAAGTAATCAAAGACACTTTCGTTTGCTTTATTGCTAACTGTTGTTTGCAGGTACATTTGGATGGTTGCAGCTGATCATAATTGAGGAGTCAATCCAAAGCCGCATGCTCACTGCATCCACACTTAATTGAAGAAATCATGACTGGTGCATATCTACATAACCTGGTTCTGATATTTTTATACTATGTTTCTGCTACGCTGCTGCAAATATCATGAACCAGTAAAGCTTCCGCTACTCTGATGGAAAGATGTCATGATCCTGAAAGTGTGAGCATGTCGGTCCGAAAGTCACAACTTCACATGATGGCAACACAATAAAGGGTGATCCAGAGATTTACTGTGGCTGATGATCTCAAAGAAAGCTCGAAGAACATCAAGATGTGGATCAGTTAAAGACCTCCACTGAAAGTACAAAATAATCGGACTTTGAAGAATCGCTACTAATGCACAAGATTGCAGATTTGAAGAATTGAAGAATCGCTACTAATGCACATCGTAGACGTGTCGTTATTTACGTTACTTAGTAGTTTATTAGTTAGTTAGTTTGTAGCGTAGATTAGTTTAGTGCAACACCATGGAGGAAGGACGGGTCTTTACCCACTGTATGCCTGATCCACAGTCCGATAGGAGGACGTATTGTTTGTAAGTATAAATACCCCTTCCATCCATGGAAGGGGTGTGGCTTCTTTGAATCTAACCTTTCATTTGTTTAAGCAACTCTCTTCAAAGAACCTCCTCTCAAATCTATTCATCTATCTAAAATGGCTTTCTTGTTTAATCATTGTCCTAGACCACCCGAATCATCAAACAACATAAATATTCACGATCCTACATCATAGTCCCAAAGAGGTAGACTGAATTCATCTTGATCATCTGCATGATCCTTGCTTGGTTCATCATCATCAAGAAACTCTTCTGAACCTTCAAAATCAAAAGAAGATGTTCCTGTAGAAACAGGCACATAATTCATAGTATTTGTTAGAGTATCAAGATCAAACAGCCTTTCTGGACCAGTTCCTTTGAGATTAACTTTGTTTTCCAGGAACTCCACATGCAGATTCTCTTCAATCTTTTGGGTTCTTAAGTTGAATACTCTAAAAGCTTTGCTGACCATGGAATACCCAACAAAATACCCTTCATCAGATTTTTCATCAAACTTGCCCAGATAATCTATGGTATTGAGAATAGATACATGACATCCAAATGGTCTCATGAAGTCAAGGATAGATGGTCTACCCCTAAATAATTCATAAGGTGTATTGTTCTTTGTTTTTACCACTAAAACCCTGTTTTGCACATAACATGCCGTGTTAACTGCTTCAGCCCAAAAAGTGATTGGCAATTTAGAATCTGCCAACATGGTTCTAGCAGCCTCTATCAGTGTCCTGTTCCTCCTCTCAGCAACACCATTTTGTTGAGGAGTTCTAGCAACACTAAATTCTCTTTTAATACCTTTATCTCTGCAAAAATCATCCATAACTCTATTCTTGAATTCTGTCCCATTGTCACACCTGATAATTTTAACTTTCATATCATATTGGTTTTCTACTTCTGTGATAAGATCTTAAGGATGCCAGTTGTTTCATCCTTTGTATTAAGAAAGAAAACCCATGTAAACCTGCTAAAATCATCAGTCACTACAAGACAGTATTTCTTGAGATTCAAGCTTCTCATAGATGTAGGACCAAATAAGTCCATATGTAACATTTGAAGTGGGTGAGCAATAGAGTTAACCAGCTTTGACCTGCAAGAAGCTCTGTGTTGTTTGCCTTTAAGACAAGCCACACATGTTTGATCATTTTCAAATCTTTTTTGAGGTAAACCTCTCACCAAACCATCTTTGACAATCTTGTTAATGGTTTTGAAGTTAACATGACCAAGTCTTCTATGCCATAACATGGATTCATCCACTGTAGCCTTTGCAAGTAAGCAAGCATAATCATCTTTAGCAACAATGTTGTTCATATCAAAGCTATATAGGTTGCCTTTTCTAGGAATTTTAAGAAGAATCTGACTTTCATCAGGCATCTTAAAATCCTTAGAGAGAACAAAGCACATATCTTTGGTAAAAAGAACATTGTTCTTCTTGTCACACATTTGTGACACACTAAAAAGATTATACTTAAGCTCTTTTACATAATACACAGGTTCAAAGTCCAAGTTACCAGTTTTGATCACTCCTTTACCAGCAACCTTTCCTTTAACTCCACCTCCAAAACTGACATACTGTCCATCATAATGTTCAAAATCTGAAAGATAGGACTTGTTGCCAGTCATGTGCCTTGAACACCCACTATCTGTATATCCTTGATCTGATCTTTTTGTTCTTGGATGTTCCTGCACATAAGAGTAAAGAGTTAGTTTCTTTTGGGGACCCAAGCCATGATTGACTTGGATCTGCCTCGTGTATCAATATAGTTAAATCTATCAAAGGTCATTGATACACCATTGGGATTGGTTGTAGAGGTAGTTCCTTTAGGTTTCCATTCCCAACGTGCTGAGGCCTTCACAGTATTGCCCATGTCCTCCCTTTTCTTGTTTATAACCCTTGCAGTGGTAACTTTTGAATGAGCAGTGGAAACTGCTGGTTTGTTTTTAGGTACCCACTGTTGGTTATAATGAACCTTATTATTCTGAAAAGTTCTTTTCGCTGTTTGTGCAGATTTTGCAAAACTTGTTTTGGACTTTGCACTTTTAACAGGTGACTTAGGGTGAGCAGTGTTAACAGTTTTTGCAGTGGCAACAGTTTTGAGACCACTTCTTAGTTGAACTGCTCTTGGGACTATTTTGCAATGTGAATTAGGGTGTACATTATTTTGAAACCTGTTAGACTCCACCCTTTTATTCCCATGGACTTCCCTTCTCCCATTATGATAGTCACAATAAGCATGTAAATGATCAAAACTACCACAGATATAGCATGCCTTATTGTACATCACAAAATCACTACCTAGTTGTTGAAATTTAACATGATTCCAACTCCTCTGGTTACCCCTAGGAGCTGTAGGCTTGTTCTTATACATCTCAGCATACCTTACAGTTGATCTAGGTTTGTTAACTGGTTTCCTAGGTTCCTCTGTAACAACATTAACAACTTTTGGGATAGAAGCCTCTACATTCTTTTTAACATTCTCATCCACAACAGATGAGTCACTAGTACTCTCAAAAATATCATTATCATGCTTAATCTCTTCCTCACTTTTCACCATTGTGTCCTTTAAAGGGCCATATTCACGTTCAAGGTCCTGAAACTCTTCTAAGCCTGTATGAGCTAAATCTATACCTGGAGGTGATGGAACACCTCTTAGTGGTGGAGGCACAGTGTTATAACCCATACCAGACTTAACTTTACTATGTATTTGAGCATTCCAAATTTTATCAATTAACTTAGACTGATGATAACATGTGTCTAAAGTAAAATTGACATTTTCATTTTTCTTTTGAAGTTTTTCAAACTCCTTTTGGTATGCTTCATTCACAGCTGTTGTATGTTCTACCTCTCTTCTAAGAAGAATCATATCATCATTATATTTTGACTCATTTTCTTGATAGTGCTCTAGTTGTTTTTCCAATACAGTTATAGCTCTCCTATGGTTAGACACAGTATAATTAGCAGTATACAACTCTTGTCTTTCATTAGAATATAAATCATTAAGCCTTTCAACTTCTCTAGCAGCCCTACATGTTTTAGAACAACTTTCAAAGTTTTGTACCTCAGAGTCATAGAAAGCCATGAGAGCAAATTCAGTAGCAACAAGAGCAGCATCTAAGGTTCTTCCTCTTGATCATCAGCCATGAAACTCCAATCATAGCTCACACCATCAATAGCCAACATTGCCTTTGGTTCTTCCACAGTTGGTTCCTTCTTTTGCTTGTACCAAGTAGACCTGTTGTCCTTGGTCTTTGGTCTTCTACATTCTCTAGCAAAATGTCCAAACTTGTGGCAGTTAAAGCACTCAACTTTCTTCTTATCAAAGCCTGCAGTTTCATCACCATTGATGTGAATAGGCTTGCCAATCTTCTTGTAGAATTTCTTAGCTCTCATACTAAGCAGAGCTATTTGCCATTTTATGTCCATCTCCTCCAAGTCATCTTCATCAATTTGCTCTATGTCTTCATGAGTTAAGACAAAGCCATTTACTTGAGTGGAGATGAAAGCATAAAAGGTAGGAACTCCAATACTAGCAATCTTCTTCTTTGAACCTGCAGTGGTAACACTAACATTACCAGTGGAAACTTTAGAACCAGCAGTGACAACATCATCATCACTATCATCTTCAGAATCATCATTGTCAACAGAGGTTGACAACAATGCCAAGCTACTAGAGCTTGTACCAAGTTTCCCTGCCTTCTTCAACCTTTGCTCAATAAGTTTGAAGTTGTTGTAAAGGTCATTGAGCTTCATTGTTTCTATGTCTGATTTGTTTTCCCAGACAGTAACATTAGTTTGAAACTCTGAAGGCAAACATCTTAGAAACTTCAAATTGAGGTCTTCCTTTTCTACCTCAATGTCAAACACAGTCAGTTGTGTAACAATCTTCTGGAGTTTGGTGAAGATGCTATCAAGTGAGTCATTGCTTGAAGCAGAGAAGTTTTCATAACTTTGCTTCAATAATGTCTTTTGTGTCTTCTTTGTAGCATCATTACCACCAAACACTGAGCAAATCTCTTCAAACAGTTCCTTAGCAGTTGTGAACTTGCTAAATGCAATGATCTGGTCTCTAGGAAGAGTCATCAGCAACAAACTTCTAGCTTTAAGATCATTCTTCTTTAGTGCTTTTTCAATACTAGATTTAGGCACAGAAACTTTCACAACATCTGTGTCACCAACCTTCTGAGTACTAGTCACAGGCTTGAAAGAATCACCAGTTTGAATGATCTCCCATAGAGCATAGTCCTGAATGAGAAAGTATTGCTCAATCAGTATCCTCCACATCTCAAACTCATTAAGTTTGAGCTTAGGTAGCCTTGGTGTAGAAGAGTTGGACTGATTGTTTTCCATCTCCATTGAATTGAGTGAGTAGGTTAAGCTTATTCCTTGGATCTTCTAAAACAAAATATCAGAACCTTCGCTCTGATACCACTTGATGGATCTGGACACACACCTTGTGTTAATGATATTTTGTATAATATTATTAAGCACGCAGAATTTACTTAGTAATACTTAGAAAATAGATTGTATGATGTATTGTAAGTAAACACAGATTAAACACAAAACTTAAGCTCCAATATTATTAATTAATAATACGAGTGATCTTAATTATCATTAGGGTTACACCTTGAAGCCTTTGTGAGTAATACGTAGGTAATTAGACAAGTACCTAAGACAATGACCTAGGACCTCCTTTTATACAACAAGGAGTCCTTTACAAGATAAGTATAAAGCTAACAATATAGAATATACACAAGATCTATTCTATACTTATCTAAACACGTTTTCCTAATCATTATCTAATAGCAGTGGTAATAATGTACCAGCAGTGGTAATACGTTTCCACTGCTAGTGTAATCCAAGCAGTGTAAACCACAACTATCCGTGGTAACAGATTATTCCCAACACTGTAGGAGATACAGTGGTCTCTAAAACGTTTCATAATAGTACATAACATCGTTTTACATAGAATTCATTATAGTCTGCCGATTTTCCCTGGTTACCTTACTAACCGTCTATAGAGACTAATTTGAACGCTCGTCCCATGTTTCCGTAACACCATACTTTTGGGGCACCTATGTCGCCTCATAAGTCATTACCTAGAAACACATCAGCTAAATTGGAACACAACTTTAACCTATCACATTGTAACATGCCACGTTTCTCAGAACACGGTTTTATAATATCTCATTCTTCCTCACTTATTGTGTTTTTTAATAATCGCGTCGCCAGGAAAGTAACGACGGAGCTTGAAAGAAAATTTTACCCTTACCTAATACTATTTTATGATTTCAAGGACAAGATGGAAGAACTTTTCGATCACCGCTCTGACACCCATATCACTAACCTACTTACTAATGCCCGATAGTGAGACGAAGCCATCCGAGGTCAAGACTATGGAAACCGAAACTGAACCAGAAGATCAATGACACAGATAAGACCTCTTAAAATAATAAGTAGAGGGCCACTAATAGACCTACTCCTGCCACCCGACTAGAATCTGTCACTAGAAAATCCATTCACCACTCCATCCTATTACCAGTGACACGCATGACACATCATGAGGAACATCACGCACAAGTGGAAACAAGCCTTGACAATCAGCCTATAGTCTCGTTTGACCAGAGTAAATCCTGAGAGATTGAGTACGAATATTCTATCCTTCTCGATCAACATTCGTAATACTTATTGAGTTTTCGCTTATTACTTGTTCATAATCATGACACTTATTGTCTTTCTCATTTATTGTTTGCTCTCAGTTACCCTCAATCTACATTCATAAAGCTAAATGTCTTTTTCATTTATTGTTGTTCTTATTTAGCATTCGAGCTGCGAAATGCTTTTCTTGTTTTCTGTCTTTCAGCATTTACCCCTCTTGATTATTATTTTGACACGTTGGTCCTCTTGGTTAAATAATTATTTGTGTTGATATTCTCTATCCCTTCTCTTTACTATCATAATGATTTATGGTTCCTCCATTTGAGTTTATTTGGATTATTGGTCTTTCTTTTACACATTCATTCGTTTGTTTATTTGTTCGTACGGATCTCAAACATGTCTTTTAAGCATCTTTTTTCTTAACATTTAAACTCATTTACTATTTTTTATGATTCATTGACCCTTTCGTTTGCATAAATCAATTGCGTTTTGCTTCTCCGTTCGTACTTCTAATATTCTTTCAAGCATTCTTTGTTTTGACATTTAATTTTACTTACTATTATTTTGATTCATTGATTCTTTCATTCTCGTTAATCAATAGTAGTTTACTTCTTTATTTGTACGGATATCTAATCTTTCTTTTAAATATTCTTGGCTCATACCAGTATGAATGTTCTTTCGATTTACCATTGTTGATCTTTTCATTAGTAACCTTTCCTTGTTATCCTTCTTTGTTCTAAAAATATTATACTTGACATGATTCCTTTGCTATTCTTATGTCTTTCGTTTGTATTGTAATATACTTCTCGTGACTATCACTCCTTTCATATGCATTGACATCTACTTTTTTTGGCTATTAGTACGCTTTCTTGATCATTCCATTTACATTGGTCGTTATTACGTAACAGGGCTTGGAACAGCGCTCCAAGTCAACAGGTTGCAGGCCGTACGTGATCGATAGAAGAGTTTCGTTGATGTGAACTGTAAACCTCTGGAATTTTAAGTCAGAGACATGATTATGTTAAAGGTTTCGCCATGAAAAGACGTAATAACGTTCGAAAAACGAGGAAAGCTGAACTCGTGATAAATTGGATCATTTAAGATTCTAGCTAGAGTTGGCCCGTTGAATTACAGACTTGAGCTTCCATCAGAGCTCAACAGTGTACACAACACATTTCATGTTTCAAATATCAAGAAATCCTTATCTGACGAATCACTCGTCATTCCATTAGAAGAAATCCAACGTGATGACAAGCTTAACTTTGTGGAAGAACCTACAAAAATATGGACCGTGAGGTCAAACAGCATAAACAGAGTCGAATTCCTATCTTGAAAGTCCGCTAGAAATCTAGAAGAGGTACCGAGTACACTTGGGAATGAGAAGACCAAATTCGATGCAAGTACCCACACCTTTTCACCGACGCCACCTCAGAAACCAACATGAACTGAATTCAGGGACCGAATTCTTTGATGGGTGGAAGACTGTGACAAACCGTATTTTCAGGTCGTTATTTAACTCTAAAATTTACTATTTTATTACCGAAAAAGTTACTATTCATCCTCGTAGTTTTCACTATTCACAGTTTTTGCGTAAGTTAAATTTTACGAGTATTATTTACGTATAACTTTATGAGGTTAAATCACATAACCAAGAAACATCATTTTATGCATAACCAATAGACTAGAGTTAGTCTACATATTTTCTGTAACATCATTTTTGTGTTTGTATTTTTATTTATTTATATTTATTAAATAAATAAACGCTTTTACACGATTTTTATGCATGAACAATATACCCGATACTCCCAACAATGGTTCTAATATATTTTTATACTCAATACAATATTGCAAGAATTCAAGTATTGTTTTACCTTGTATTATAAATCCATTTATTAAAAATATATTTTTAAATATATATAGTTACGATAATTTAAGTAATTACGAAACAATACTTATTTTAAACACCCGATACTTATAAAAAATACATTTCCATAACTTTTTCAAGTTAATTTCACTCTATTTTGCTCAACTAATATTTATTTTTAGCTAACTTAATACCTAAATACACTATAAATTATAAATATCTAAGATATTTACCAACATTTACTTACACTTCTTACACAAAATCTAGAAAAAAATCACCAACTCCCTATACCTCCTTGATTTCAGCCGACCTTCCCCCCTTGGTTACTTCATTTGACCAATTTTGCATTTATTACATATTACTTATTTGTTATTTTATTATAATTCTCAGATATTTTTGGTATAAATTCAAGAACTAGCTTCATTCTTTTTTTACACTAACAAAAAAAATAAGAACTCTCTCTACAACCTCAAACATTCGGCCAAGGTGGGAAAAAGCAATAAGAAAAATAGTTTTGATAGTTTCAAGTGTTATTCGATCTTTTACGGGTTATATATTACTTATATATCATTTTGGAGGAATCGGTGGGGTTATATTGTGTGGAAAACTAGAAGGGGGGTTGAATAGTTTTGCCGATTTTAACTTAGTTTCAAAAAATTTAGATTCGATGTTATGTGAAATCGTATGGATGGAGAGAAAGTATAGATCTATAAGTAATGCAAGTAAAGAAAACAAGTAAAGTAAAGGATAAAAATGACACAACCGATTTATAGTGGTTCGGCTACAAGGACACTTTCCTTGCCCTACTCCACTCCCCGAGTCACCTACTCGAGAGTTCAAGCACTATGTCAACAAACTCCTTCAACTCGGCGGAGAAGCCTTCACAATGTCGGTTACACTTTTTCCGGTACAAAGCTAAATACCGAGTCCTTAACATGGAGGATCAAACCAACACTACTATAACACAACAAATATGTGAAATATGAAATACAGGATCTTTGCTACATAAATCTTTTGGAGGAACAAATAAATCAAGGACCACTTGCTTGGATGACTTGTTGAAGCTCGTGATCTCGCCTTAGAGAAGGACCTATATGAGAATCACAACAAAAGAAAGAAGAACTACTATCTAGATCAAGAGATCTGAGAATAGAAGAATGAAAGAATATATGAGAGAGTTTGTAAGAAGAGGGGTGAGTTACAATGAGGAAATGGCTCTCTATTTATAGGCAAAAACTTGCTACTGTCGCACGGATCCCACGGATCCCTTACTTGAGGGATCTGTCTAGTGTATTCTAAGGGATCCGTGGGACGCTCCTCATTATCCATGGGTTATGGGTCGTGGGTCCTAGACTTTGGACCATGGGTATCCAAATAGATACAATGTATCTAGAAGATGCAATGCATCTAGTCTATGGGTTATGGGTTAGCTCCATGGGTTATGGATATGCTCCATGGGTATGGGTCATGGGTTATGGTTTTTACCCATCCTAATAAACTATTACAATAAGTGAATCATTACAACAATTAATGTTAAATGATTATATATATAGATGATTTAAAAAAATAACATGTATCCTTATAATTTTATTTATGATAACTTTATATTTGTTATCAACAAAACACAAAGAGATCGCTAAATATTAATAAAGGTTTTTACGATTTATTTGTATTAACAATCTCCCCCTTTTTATTGATGACAAAATATAATGTTATGATGAGTAAAACGTAAGATTAGATGTATGTTTTAAAAGCATAAGTTTTACTTCTTCTCCCCTTTTTGTCGAAACAAAAAGTGACCCTAACGAAGAAATAAAGTGTGGAAAAATAGTATAAACCACGAAGCACTAACTCCCCCTTGACGGTAGCTCCTCCTAGAAAAGGACGTCAAGTGAGAAAATATAGTACCTACAAAGAAAAAGTTAGTAGTAACATGCAATATAATCTTGTGATTGACGAGAAACAAGATGGAGAGCCAAGGTATGTAAACAAAGCCTTGAAATAAAAAGACAAAGTGTAGTGGTATATAGGCCACATACAAACATGTAAAACTAAGAACACGATTTGTTCTTTAAAATTACTCAAAAGAAAAAATAGAGAAAATAATGATATCATTCCTTCCATGCTTGCATAAGGTTAATGATGGAAGTTTTGGTGAGTGATGATGTTGATGCCATCAAGGATGTGGTTAAGATGCCAAGATAGCTAGAGCTCCTGTTGATAAAGAAAAGTCTTTTGATGCAGATATAGGTGGTGATAGGCAATTTGATACAGAAGATTTTGAATAACAAACTGAGCCTGTTAACCTTCAAGAACAAGACACAGAGCCAATGAACTTTGATGCTCAAGAAAATATTGAAGATACAGCTACAAGTGCAAAATCTCAAGTTAGTACTGCTGGTGCATAGGTTAGTATTGCTGGTGCAGAGGTTGGTACTACGAGGGCTGTGTATGTTAAAAGAAAAAGGCTAGACAAAAGAAAGGGCATTACGACTGCAGAAGACCCACCAA
Organism: Chrysanthemum seticuspe; assembly: GCA_019973895.1. Taxonomy (NCBI): domain Eukaryota; kingdom Viridiplantae; phylum Streptophyta; class Magnoliopsida; order Asterales; family Asteraceae; genus Chrysanthemum; species Chrysanthemum seticuspe. The sequence goes on from BPTQ01000005.1 coordinate 232,820,955, forward strand.
AGAAGGTCAAGAAAAGGGTTCTAGCATAGATCAATTTTGATGAAGAAGTAGCAAACAAAGCACATGAAGAAGAAGTAGCAAAATTTCTTGAAGATCAAAGATTGGAAAAAGAAGCATATGAAGCACAAGAACAAATGGATGCATTGTTGGCTAAAAAGTTCCAAGAAGAAGCACAAGCTAGAATTCATGATGCTGCACAGGTTCAATCAATTATTGATTCTGATGATGTGTTAAATGCTAGACTCAATGAACTTAGAGAAGAGGAACTGTTTTCCATTGAAGAAAAGTCAAGACAACTTGCTGAGTTAATCAATTCGAGAAGAAAGGTTGCTACAGAACAAAAAGCCCAAGAAAAGAGAAGTAAACCACCATCTCCAGCTGAGCAAAGAACTACCATGATGGTGTACATGAGGACATGGCTGATTATACAAGGAAGGATTTCCAAGGTAAGAGCTTTAAAGAAATCAAGACTGAGTTTGAATAGGTGTACAGAAGAGTAAATACTCTTACTCCTGTGGGTACAGAAGAATCTAGTATGACTACAAACAAGACATGTTTATATCATTGGAATCTGAATCTTCAAAGAGACAGAAGGCAGATGAAGAAGCACCTACAACAGAGGAAGAAAAAGAAGAAGAGTTAACTGATGAAAGACTTAAATAAATGATGGTTTTCACCCTAAACTGCACTACTTGGCTTAAACAGGCAATGGACATGCCCCCATGCTCTCAAACAAATACAACAAAAAACAAAATTTAATACATAACTCAACAAATAAAAAAAGAAACTAAAACATAACATAACAAATATATATTAGTAACCTGCAATTGAAACTTCTTTTTATTTACAACAATGACCATTGGTTCTATCATTTTTCCTTTCATCAAATACATTCAGATAATTCTTTATATTCCTTGAATTTAATGTTATATTTTTACAATGTTGGCATTGTACATTTCAAGTGGAGGGAGGAGAATTATAACTTTACTTGTCCTTATTTTTACAAAATATGCCTAATTCAATACTTAAATTTAAAAATTTAGCATGTTTTTGTAAATCATTAGATGAATAACTCGCAGACATAACCCTTACACCTTAGCCTATCCTGTAGATTAAGTCCTTGGTTGGTTTCTAGTTACTTGTATGTAAAGTGTGTATTTCATGTGGTCGTGTGCGTTTTTATTATCTTTGGTTAGGTAAAAAATTACACATTGTAATGGGAACTTGAAAGTTAATTATTTTGTTTTCGTATGTTTACTACTTTCATTATTATTTGTATTTCTGAGATCCGAGTGTTAAAGATGATTTTCCAGATTTATTATGATTGTGAGATGGTGAAATTTTACACCTTTATTAGTATTGCAAGCCTATGTTTGGAAAAAAAAATACAAAAAAAAAAAAAAAAAACATAAAAATACAAAAAAATGTAAGAGAGAAGAAAAGGAGATGATTATGTGAAATCGGTTCGTCTAAACTTAACTGATTTTATTCTTTTAAGCTAATCGATTATTCATTGGGATGTGTTATAAACCAACAATGTAAAGTATTGTTTTAGATTAGTTAAAGTGGTCGTTATTTAACCAACTATGTATTAGTGGTATATATTGCCAATATTTCTTGTATTTTTATGGAATGATTGAGAGTTGGTTGTTATTGGAACGCCAACTAGGGATTGTTTTTCATGGAATGTCGATGATGAATGATCAAGACATATTTGAGTCTAATTCGTGTTTACCAAACAAAGCGTGTGTTTTCCGTGTTAAAGCGTGAGTTAGTCTATGATTTGTTTCTTTTTCAACTTTGTGGTTTGATAAGTAACTAGTAACATTAGTTGTGTGGACTTAATCTATTTGTTTTGTTATTTTTATTTTAGACCAATTATAAATGTTTCCCATGCCTATTTGCTACCCTATATTGTTTTTCATCTTAACCTTTAGTTTGCTCAAATAAGTGAATTGAGCAATCACGTGTATCTTATTCATGGATTTGGATGAGCATGTGTGGTTTTTTCGACTTTGTTGGTGTAATATTATTTAAAGAGATTACTTAATCATATTCTTTAGCTTATTCGAGTTAGGAATTCAGCAATCACAAGTGTCGCGTCATGGATTTGGGTGTGCATTTCTGGTTTTGTCGCCTTTTCTGGAATATTGGTATCGATGAAGATTAAAAAGAATGATCAACAATTAAGCCTTCATCATTTAACACAATTTACCTTTTATATATGTTACTCCTAGAATTTAGTGGTGAATAAGTGTATCCTTGCCAAGATTATGATAGAATACTTGTCATGACTGAGCAATTAATCGAATTACTAAAAGTTACCACATAGATTAGTTGAGTGATTTGAGCATTTTCATTTTCCTATTCGTGAGGTGTTTGGTTGTGCACTAATTGATTGATTATTGAACTTAAAAGATTATTCCTAGACTTATATTTGGGATATGTTTTCATAAGTAAAAATCTAAAGTCTACTTGAGGACAAGTAGAATTAAAGTAGGGGACATTTGATGACATTAAATAAGGACTAAATATATGTATCATTTATCTCATTTATATTGCATCTTTAATATTATTTTATATGAGATTTGGTACTTAATCGTTTACTTTCGTAAATCTCAGTAATATTGGAGCAATTGGCGAAAGTTATGGAAAAAAGACGTGTTTTGGAGCTAAAATGAAGATATTGGAGAAAGACTATTTATTAGAAATTTAATACGGTGTATCGATGCTCGATAGATATGTCGTATACATGCACTTAGATGAAATTAGAGACCTTTCCTGACTTTTAAGAATATGGTGTATCCATATTTGGGTATACGTCGTATATTATACTTGGTCTATGACAATGAAGACAAGTTATTTGAAGAATATGGTTTATTAAGTTCTATGGATACGCCGTATAGGATCCCTAACTATTTGAAGAACCATGACATGATTACATGGAATATGGTGTATCTAATCCCTAGAATATGCCGTATATGAGTCTTAGCCAAGAAACATGTGAAGAATTAAAGTTAAATGAATAAATCACGTTTACATGATGACCTTAGAGGATGCTTCACTATTTTGGTCATAAATTCTTCTTCCGAACTCCGTTTTACTCGATTCAAGTGGCCACGGGAAGAGAAATAGATTCTACAACCTGAGAATTGAATACGATGTATTGAGGTTGGCTACTATGCCATATTTGGGTTCAGAATAGAATGCTTATTACTTAGAGGCTACTATTGCTTAACCCTATAAATAACAAAGACCTCAAACGATTTTTTCATCACTTTTTACGGCCCTTGGGACATTCCAAAGGGCCCCTACACATTCTATAGACAAATCATTACCGCAAGACTCGGTTCCTAGACGATTTTAGAAGGCAAGAAGGTTCTGCAAACTTAATCAATGATTAGGAGAACTTCTTGTAACCTAGTTTTATCATATAATTATTCGGTTAGTGTATCGTATTTACTTTGTTTCATACAATTTACGTTGTGATTATGTTCTCTTGTGTCGGTACTTAGATTATGGCCTAACACCCTTAGGTGTCAGCCAAGTTTATGAAGATTGTGTTTTTTTTATATGTTTTACATCGATTACTAGTTTACCTCGTTGGATATTATTTATGTTCATTGCTTATGCTCGTTTATTTATTTGTTCTTAGCTGTCTTGTAACTAGATATATGGATTATGCCCTAAAATTAGGTAACTTAAATACGACATAAGTGGTTATATAAATTATATACAGATAAGGATTTAAAACATACGCTTTTAGGGGGTCATTTAAGCCCAAAATCGAAATTTTTTATATCCGTTACTACTTAAAATCGTTCCTTTTCACATTTTTGGTATTTTGGAAGCAAAATGATGGAATGAATCACATTTGGAAGAAAATGAGCAAAAGCATGAAGAAAATGGCAAAGTCAAGATCAAAGGCACTCCAGCACATGTGATGGCGTCCCAACCAAAGGGTGATGCCGTCCCTTTATAGAAGACTTGATCAAAAGTGCACGCGACGGATTAGTGGAAATTCTGGTTCTAAAGCCTGACGGCGTCACGCCTAAACTCTAGAAGGCGTCACTCAAACATTTCACACCAAACGCCCAAGAACCAAGACCCATACGACGTCCTACATGAAGATTGACGGCGTCACACTCCTCAACTGACGTCGTCCCAACGATGACTTGGCCCAAATGAAACACTAATGATGACGACCTGACGGCGTCACTAGCAAAATTTGATGCCGTCGCGATTGTAAATCTATATATAGAATTTGATTTTTCTGTATTTTATGAGGTCGAACTTTGGAGAGCAAACGCTAATACAGTTGTAGTCCGAATTAGACAGTAGTCTAGGGTCCCATACCCTATTTTACATCACAAGATAAGTTTGTTTATCAAATTTATCATTATGTCTACCCCATGTTCATTTGTATGTGTGTATGCTTGCTTGTTTAACATGAGTAGCTAAATTATTCTTATGTTTGCTTAGATCTATGAAACCTAGTTATTAATTATTGTTAGGTTGTCTCTTGTCTTAATTGGTAGACGGTAGATTAAGGAAAACTGACTTCTTCTTTCATTGTTGCGAGGTTGAACATCCTAAATAGCAAAAAATCCTTTGAGTGCACTTAGGCCATTCCTTGTGTTTATTGCGTGAATTGTAGCTTTAGGATAGTAGAGTATTCGGGGAAGATACCATTGTACTTGCCGATCCCGGATATTCTAGAGGAGAGTTGCAATTCATAGAACTAGGGAATTAGGCACCACCCATGACCAAACGGAATACAACGCACCAATTAAGATAAAGGAAGTGACAATTCAACCGACCAATAAGAGGTAAATAGGGAGTAATAATATCATAGTAAACACATCTTTAATCATCATACGAGCACACCGACATTAAACATAATCTATTCGTAGTTAATTAGATAATTAGATAAGTAGTAAAAGTAGTAGAAATCGGTAGAAGTACCACCCCCAATATTATACCCCGAGATATTTACCTTTGCTTTCTAAAAAACCATAAAAAAGACTAAAAAGAATCTCCCTCAACCCAACTTCTCATCATATACCTTTTCTAGCATTCCTATTCCCCTAGAGAACGAAATCAATCCCCTGGGCTTATCACATACTACACTACAACGATTAGGTTCACTACCTAGAGGGTTGAAAAACTTGCTCATAGAAAAGGAAGTTTTCTCGACCCCTAACCCACGCATCAAGTTTTTGGCGCCGCTGCCGGAGAATATAATAGCTAGTTAGATTTCTATCTCGTTTAGATCCAGTCGCTTGATTCCTATCAAATGAGCCTTTTTTCTCTTTTTTATAGCTTTCTTGTAGTCTATCCCCCTTCTTTGTGTCTTTGTTCGTAGACTCATCACTTTTCATCATGGAAGGTGATAATCCACCCAACAACGATCCACCACCACATCAACCAATTCCACTCAATCAACCATCACATGACCCGCCAAGAGGTCGTACTCTTGGTGAATACTCTAGACTGAGCCATCAAGGCTATAGGAACACCATTGAGCTCCCACTTCAAGCTCAAACTACTGCCCTGTGATCCGACACCATCCGGTTGGTGCAAAACAGATGTGCATTCTATGGACTTCGTTCTGAAGATCCTAATCAGCATCTAAAGAATTTCCTAAAAATTGTTGACTCCATTGACTTTGATGCCACCACACAGGAGACCATGTGCTTGCGTCTCTTCCAATTCTCTCTACGGGACCAAGCTAGTAATTGGCTTGAGCGAATTCCCGCTGGATCCATCTCAAGTTGGGATGATGATACACTTACACAGCGCGTTCGGGGTCAAAGGAACTTCCTTTTCGTCAAGCAAGTTTTTCAACACCCTAGGCAGTGAACCTAATCGTTGTAGTGTAGTATTAGGTAAGCTTCGGGCATTGATATCGTTCTCAAGGGGAATAGTGTCGTTAGGCTGAAGTGTATGTCGATTTAAGTCTAAAGGTGCGGGATGATTATTTTTGTATTTTTATATTTTATGAATTAAGATATCTCGGTTTTGAAGGGGAGGGTGGAATTAGTTGCTAGTCAACTATCCCAAAAGATACTAACTAAATTATGGGTCTACCAGGAACGTGAAGCGTATCTACTTATGATGTGTTACTCCTTGCTAGCTATCCAATTCTACCTACTGAATTGTCACGTCCTATTGATGGTTGAATTGTCACGTCCTTATTCTTAATGCGTTGTGTCTTCTAAGGTCGTAGGGTATGTGTTTATCCCTAACTCTTTAAGTCTAAATTAAGGTTATTGCCTACGAAATCTCTAGGATTCATAAACTACCTCTAAAGTTATCTTTGGATGTTTAGACTACAATAACTCTAGGTGATTATAAACTAATGTTCACAAAGATTACTCAAGCATTAAAAACACAACGAATGACCTATCGCAATACTAGGTCAATCACAATTAAGATAAGAGACAAACAATCAAACAAGAGATAGTAGGATGCAAGAATTATAAACTAAACCAATTAGATTCATTGAAATTGTCACACCCTAATGATGAACATAGACACAAGCATCATTAAGAAATCAATAAGATCTAATTAATTATACACAAGTTTCATACAATCATAAGCAAACACTAGGTAAATTAGCCAAACATAATTAATGAAGAGCAAGCAATAATTATGATAATTGAAGACATACCATAGGATTGGATTAACAAACAAACCATTACACGATATTTATTGAGTGTTTGAAACCCTTTAAGTTGCTGGAAAAACACCTACCTAAACCCCAGAATCGGACTTAGGGTTTAGGGCTTACAAAAAGTGAAGTTATAATGTTATATTTATAGGCAAATTTTCTGTCGGCAAAGAGTGACGACTTCACACCTAAAGAGTGACGGCGTCACGACCATTTTTTCACCAAACTGTAGATTTTCTCGTTCCGGTCGCGTGGGCTTTTGAATCACTTAAATCCGAGTTCGTATGCAAAAGTTATGGCCAAAACAGTATCAGCTACTTCGCGCGCATGTTGCAGCTTGTGACGGTGTCACCTTATGGTTGTGACGCCGTCGGCTTCATCTTCTGACGCGGTCTGGATCAAATCTAGGTCGTCTGAGCTGCGACGCCCTACTCTTTTAAAACCTGATGCCGTCACTTATAAATAAGCAATTTGGCTACTGAGTCGTCACAAAACATGTTGCGACGGCGTCACGAGTAGAACGTAACGCCGTCCCCTTTCAATTCAGTAGCTTGAGTGTCTCGATTCTTGACTTTGGCCATTTTCTTCGTATATTCGCGCCTTTTCGTCCGAATAAGTGTCATTCCAGCAATTTACCTTCAAGAGACCTAAAAAGTGAAAAGGAACGAAATTAAGTAGTAACGGATACAAAAGTGATCAATTAAGGGCTTAAATGACCCCTCAAAAAGGTACCTTTTAAATCCTTATCAGATGATCTCACCACTCGTTTCCTCGCCCAATTTTTCCCATCGGGGAGAACTACCAAGCTATGGAATGACATCTTGATATTCCAACAACGTCAATGCGAAACTCTCTACGAGGCGTGGACTCGATTCAAGGACTTGCTCCATAAAGTCCCTCATCACGGCATTGATCTTAGGCTTCAAATCCAAATCTTTTATGATTATGTCAATCTCTCAACTAGGCAAATCATCGACCAAGTGGCCGGTGGTAATCTTAGTGAACTTACTGCTAAAGAATCGTGGGGTACAATAGAGGACATTACCCTCTATGACAAAAAATGTTGGAATGACCCCCGTGAGGTGCCCAAAACCGTCAAGGCAATCTCCTTGCCTCCCATTGACTCACAACCTTCCAATCGTAGGATACTGGAACTTGAAGATCAAGTTAAATTCCTAATGAGTTCCTACGAAACTCCTATGCCTTCACGCCAAGTGAACAAAGTTTCTTCCTTGTATGAGATATGTAATGGTCCTCATGACACTCGTAATTGCACGAGACTCCCCGAACAAGCTTCCGTGCACTACGCATCCTCACGTACCAATGGAATGGGAGGAAGATTCCCCACAACACCCGGACCCAGGGCTTACAACGAAGCCCGAGAGGCATGAAGGGGCAAACCTGACTATAATTAGATTCAAACCAAAGAATTCACCTCTAACGACTCTGTTGGAATCACTCCTAAAACCTAAATCAAGTGTTAGTGATTCATATGCAATAGTTAGCTTAATTATGGCCTTTATGTTTGTTTTAGCTTAAGCTTATGTAGAAAGCCCATAAGCTTAGGCCCATGTCCATTAAGGAAAAGAAGGGAGTAGGAGTGTTGCCCTAGCTCCCCTTCCTATAAATACCTTGTAATAACCCTCACTTGAGGGTTGGTTGTTCAATTTATCTCTTTCACTCACTCTACGCATAACCGTATTATTATTTCGTGTGTGTGTGTTTGGTTTATTGTTCATCCGCCTCTCTGTCTCTTCTCTTGATGCTTGTGTTGTAAACTTAGGTACCTAACAGTGGTATCAATCGCCAAATAGTTGGGTGAACGTCTTGTTCTTGAAGTGGGTTTTGGTCCTACGCATAGAATATATGGTTCAGTTTTGATACTTTGGTTCGCATAAAAACGTATTTTTTACACTTTTTAATCCAAGATTCTTGTACTTTCAACGTTTTAAGGTGTTAAAATAACTGTTTTTGGCATAAAGTTTCAAACTTTATGCGTAGATCTTTGTTTTTGAGCTTGGTTTTAAACGAGGGCTTCGTTCTACGCATAACTGTTTTGTGAGCTTTGGATCATCAAGTTTCACACTTTTGTGTTATTTTGGTGATATTGAAGCTATTTCATCACGAAAACCTGGTTTGGAAACATCATTTTACAGAAATCACTTTTGGCTAAATCCTACGCGTAAGTAAAACCCTAAACTTACGCGTAACTTATTCCTTGGCTTGATCTTCAGTTTCGTGGCTTACTCCGTGTTTTCTTGCTTGGATAAGCCTGAAAATACGTCGACTTGGGATATCTTTTGCACTGTGATAGTGTAAAAGATCACTTGGGCTAAAAACCCTAAACTTACACATAAGCTTAAGCTTACGCGTAGAAAATCCTACGCATAAGATTCATCTTACGCCTAAGCTTTGTCTTACGCATAAGGTAATCCTACGCCTAAGTTTTCTACGCCTAACTTACATTTTACGCATAACTTTAGTGTTTTTTCTCCTACTTACGCGTAAGCTAAACCTACGCGTAACTTTTGCTATTACGCGTAACTTTGGTGTTTTTACGCATAAGTGCTACGTGGTTTATTGTGATTTCTACGCCTAAGGATACTTCATCAACAAAGGTTCATTCGACTACAAAGATCCATTTTATAATACAAGTATTTCAACATGTCACAACCACCATACTCTAACTATTTCCCTTACACTTATACTCAATGATCCGTGCCAAACCGTCAAGTTTTATCACTCAAGCCGGCCACTTGTGAATGGCCGACCGTAACAAACTTAAAACGGTTCAGACACGAACTCAATGAAGATCAGGAGAGTATAGTGTTTCCCCGGGTCGTTATGTCCCAGCGAGCTATGTAATGGATCACCAAACGTATAGTGATCGAGAGATTTGAACAGAAAAAGGGATTGTGATTATTATAACTACAGAAATAGCCTATAATTACAAAGGCTTAAATGCAAATTAAAGAAAATTAAAAAGATAAAAACTAGTAAATAAACGCTATCACTATTTGCAAAATGATGTTTTTGATTTTTCTGTTTTTATAAAACTGAATTAAAAACTACGTCACGTACAAATGAAAATGTGAAACTGAATCAGTATTAATCCTAAAAATATGAAAATGATATTTTTACAAACTTAATGATAAAAGAAACTATTAATAAAAAGAAAATTATTTTTATAACTATTTAATTAATTATTATTAATTAAAAACTAATTTTAACTATTTAATAATAGCCTAAAATACAAGAAAATATGAAATAAAGCTAGAAAAATAAAATTATGAATTGGAAAAGTCTAAAATATCAAAAGAGAATTTTCAAAACTATTTTTGTAATTTTCTGATTATTTTTCTATTTTCTACTAATTTAAAACTATTTAAATCTAATTTAAATTGTGAAAAATACCAAATAAAAGGGGAAAAATAAGGAAAAATATTTTTTATGCTTTTTATATTTTTCTTAAACTGGTAAAATTGAAAAATTATTTTTTGGAACTTTTTCTTAACTATTTGCAATTAAAGCTAATTAAAAGTGACTAAAAACTGTTTTTAATTAAGAAAAATACTAAACAGTGACAAAAAATTATGAAAATCTCAGGAAAATTCTAAAATGTTATTCTGGTTCTAAGAAAAATATCAAATATGATGCTTATATGTAAGATAATAGAGCTGCAGTGTTAACTGTTATGAAATAAGCAATTGAAATAAGCTAACTAGAACAATAAGCCATCAAACTATTGAAGCAACTAAATTATACTATAACTACTCTAAAACAACTAATTATAGCTACTCCTAACCTAAAATAATCAGCCTACTCAGATAACATGCTAACTGATTTCTTAAGCAAAACAGTGAACTGGCCCTATGTTTGAGCTTATTCACAAGCTTATCAGAAAAGCTAGAGTGAAAAACAGTTATGTGAACTTAAAGACCACCTAGCAGACTATCACTGGACCAAATATGAGACCCTAACTAGCTGTATTGAACCTTGTGCAGTGTCTGCAAGATCTGTACAAAACTGGTGCAGACATCATTTTGACTTTTTGAAAACAGTTTAGCACTTTGACTTATTTGAGATTTAAGATCAAATGTTGGACTGATTAAGATGAAATAAGATGAAATGAAACTTTAGCAAGCTAGTTCTACTGATTTTATACTTATATGATAGATCTTAGCAACTGCTTAAACAGTTTTGGACTTAAGAACAGTTGAGATGAAAATTTGACTTTTATACCATTTTTATGCAAATAAACTACTAGAATGAGTGTAACTATATTACTAGAGACTACTGCAACAGAATCCAATCAATGACTAATACTCTAACTCAGATAAATCAAGCAATCCAAATACCCTTTTATGACTGTTAAGCAATTAAATTGATCCAAACACTGAACCAATCTTGTTTTAATGATCAAACTAAGTCTACTAGTCCCAAATACAACTAATTAACTGATTAAAAACTATTAATGAATACAAACAAAGATTATGCAAGAACTTGAGAATAACTTACATATGGTCCTTAGCCACAATGGCTTGATACCAATAAAAAACAGAGCACAAGTTTCACTATCCTATTCTAACCTATAAAACAGCTCATTACCAACCCCAATCCATTTCTGATTCACCCATTGTCCATTTCATACCATTTTTGCTCCAAGTTGACTTTTGTTGACCAATATTCAAAGTTGCATGAAATTTAAGTGTGAGCTTATAAAAAGCTATAGTAAGCTTATAGAAGCTTGTTTTAGCTTAAAACTAAGCTACTAACAGATTTGACATAGGATTTTGAGAATGAGAAATTCAACAGTGGACATAAAATATGGAAATTGAACATAGACTTGAATTGATACTTAAATAGAGTTGTAATGCACTGAAATGCTTTACTTTGATACAATGAAACTTTAAAATACAACTAAAAATCTGTTTTAGACTAAGAAATTAGAAAACGACATACATTCTTGAATTAAAACTAAGTACTGCCTTCTCTTCCTTCCTCTTGCTCCTTTTATACACTAATCCTGTTTCTCTCACCTCTCTCTTCAAATCCCAGCACTAATCTTGGCCCTTGGATTGGTAAAATAGATTTTGGCCGTTTAATTGGTTTTGGTGCCAAAACTTGTACAAGCCAGTTGGGACAGGGGAGGGGTGCATTAAATGCATTCTTGGAGGTTGTTGAGGTGGGGGGAACAAGGATGGAGTAGGGTGGCTGGAGGTGAGGGGGAGGGGACATGGTGGTCGGGGAAGACAGGAAAAAGGGGTTAGTGGTTTGGCGGTTTTATTTAAACCGTGGGTGTTTTGGGTGGGTTGGATTCGGGTTAAAGGGTGGACTGGACCGGGTTGTGGGTAAAATGATATTGGGCTTGGGTTGGATATTGGATTTGGACTTAGGATTTATTTTGGATAAATGTATAGTTTTAGGGACCAATCTTGCCAAACTGAAAAACCAGGGACCATGCATGTAATTTCTGAAAAGGTTTTCCAGGGACTATTATTGACATTCTCCAAAAATCCAAGGACCAAATTTGCAAATCTTTAATATTCCAAGGACCAAACCTGTTATTTTAAAAGT
>BPTQ01000005.1:232833214-233043520 GCA_019973895.1 Chrysanthemum seticuspe
TAAAGAGTAAGAGTTTTAGGATACAGTTTAGACAATCATCGAATCAAAATTCGATTTTGTTCGAAGATATTCGAATGATATCGAAAAATATTCGAGTGTGAATTTAAAGTACGTTGAAACTTATAACCAGTTGTTTTCAGTTGAACCTCGTTTTTACCATACTTTACCTGTTACCCACTTAGTCTTTACCTAACCCCAACCATTACTCGACAAAATATCCAATCTTATCCTATCACTTTGAACACGAGACAAAAAATAACCATACATACCATTTTTGCTCCAAGTTGACTTTTGTTGACCAATATTCAAAGTTGCATGAAATTTAAGTGTGAGCTTATAAAAAGCTATAGTAAGCTTATAGAAGCTTGTTTTAGCTTAAAACTAAGCTACTAACAGATTTGACATAGGATTTTGACCTTCTCTTCCTTCCTCTTGCTCCTTTTATACACTAATCCTGTTTCTCTCACCTCTCTCTTCAAATCCCAGCACTAATCTTGGCCCTTGGATTGGTAAAAATAGATTTTGGCCGTTTAAATTGGTTTTGGTGCCAAAACTTGTACAAGCCAGTTGGGACAGGGGAGGGGTGCATTAAATGCATTCTTGGAGGTTGTTGAGGTGGGGGGAACAAGGATGGAGTAGGGTGGCTGGAGGTGAGGGGGAGGGGACATGGTGGTCGGGGAAGACAGGAAAAAGGGGTTAGTGGTTTGGCGGTTTTATTTAAACCGTGGGTGTTTTGGGTGGGTTGGATTCGGGTTAAAGGGTGGACTGGACCGGGTTGTGGGTAAAATGATATTGGGCTTGGGTTGGATATTGGATTTGGACTTAGGATTTATTTTGGATAAATGTATAGTTTTAGGGACCAATCTTGCCAAACTGAAAAACCAGGGACCATGCATGTAATTTCTGAAAAGGTTTTCCAGGGACTATTATTGACATTCTCCAAAAATCCAAGGACCAAATTTGCAAATCTTTAATATTCCAAGGACCAAACCTGTTATTTTAAAAGTCCAGGGATCAAAACTGTTATTTCTCAAAACTTTTGGAACTTTTCACCAAAGGACTAAATATGATAACATATGATTTCAAAAGGACCTTTGGTGACTTTTCTTATAAAACAAATGCCTAGGGACTGATTTTGCCATTTTCTGAAAGTTGGGGGGACTGAAACTGCCAATTATGCAAACTTTGCTCGTTTTTTATCTGATTTTAAACATTTTGCATCTGAAACATATAAAATGCAATTTTGGAATATTTTCAGTATTTTGATGCATTTCTGAGCATTTTTAAACGTTTTGCAGTTCAGATTTTACCAAAAATGATGAATATTTACACACTCATCAATCCCCCACACTAAACTATTGCTAGTCCCTAGCAATCTTTTGAGAAAAACTAATGGATTTCATCTCTTTACCAAAAGCCATTACTTCTGGAGTAGCCAAATGTTTTAGTTCAAGTAAGAACCATGGTACACCGGTAACCATGTGATTTTGAGCAAACCACCAGCTTCCAACGGATTTGATTTGTCTTTACCAGAAGCCGTTTGCTTCTGGACTAGCCAACTCTTAGATAAATTATCAATATTATCTTTGGTGAGTCGGTTACCAATTATGGTTTTTCCACTGCCTTTACCACAAGCCATAAACTTGCGGGCTAGCCAACTCTTCACTTTTAAGGATATGGTGAGCTGAATACCATACAATTTTGGGCAAATTGCAAGCCGTCAACGGATTTGAGATATCTTTACCAAGAGCCGTTTGCTCCTGGATTAGCCAATCCTTTTGTTTATTAGACAAGGCGGACTGATAACCAATTGAGTAAGTGCAAAACACTTACTCCAAAAAAAAAATTTTGGCCAAAAACGGGGGAATTGGGCGGTATAATTACATGATAAAATTCGTGAGAATTCCCCCCCCACACTAGAAATGAATATTTCCCTCAATATTCAAAGTACCGGCGGTTATGCCGAAACAAAGAGCGTAAAAGGGAAATACTACGGCCATTATTTAGCAAGATTTTTTTTTTTTTTTTTTTTTTTTTTTTTTGAGAAAACTTATATACAACATGTGGGGCACCCCCCCCCCCCCCACACTAGGGTGGTAGAAAGATAGAAAGAAGTCAGAAATATGGGTGAAAACCCATATGGCATGCTACTGTTTTTGATTACCGAGTCGCTAGCTTGACTCGATCCCCGCATTCATTGGTTCTTGGGGAAAGTTTGTAAATCCGGGACAACCACAGGAGGTATGTCCTCTCCAAAGTAATGCTTCAACCGATGACCATTAACTTTAAAGTTTGGACCATTGGGTTGAGATAACTCAATGGTGCCATATGGAAAGACTTTAGTGATGGTAAATGGTCCAGACCAGCAGGATTTTAATTTTCCCGAGAAAATCTTTAATCTTGAGTTGAAAAGAAGGAATCGATCACCAACGTTGAAAACGCGGTTCTTGATTTTTGAGTCATGAATCTTCTTTGTCTTTTGTTTATAGATCAAAGAGTTCTCGTATGCTTGATCACGGAGTTCATTTAATTCATTCATTTGAACTTTCCGGTGATCACCAGCTGTCTGAATATCAAAGTTGGCATGTTTCAAGGCCCAGTATGCCTTGTGCTCAAGCTCAACCGGCAGATGACATGCCTTTCCGTACACCAGCTTGTATAGAGTGCACCCGATGGGTGTTTTGTAAGCTGTACGGAAGGCCCAGAGTGCGTCATCTAGCTTATCCGACCAAGAGGCACGGTTTTCGCCAACCGTCCTCTCAAGAATTCTTTTTATCCCCCGGTTAGAAACTTCCACTTGCCCACTTGTTTGGGGGTGGTACGCAGTAGAGAGACGGTGAGTTACACCATACTTCTGCATGACTCTATCAAATTGGTCATTGCAAAAATGCGTACCACGATCACTGATTATGGCTCGTGGAGTTCCAAACCTAGCAAACAGAGATTTTAAGAATTTCACCACAACTCGGGCATCGTTGGTGGGTAAAGCTTTTGCTTCAACCCATTTTGACAAATAGTCAACGGCCACGAGTATGTATTTGTTACCGCGAGAAGAAGGAAATGGCCCCATAAAGTCAATGCCCCAGATGTCAAAAATCTCACATACTTGAATGGCGTTTTGCGGCATTTCATTCCTTTGTGAGATATTCCCGTGACGTTGACAAGCGTCACAGGTTTTGACAAATTCATGGGCATCCTTGTAAATCGTGGGCCAATAGAATCCGGAATCAAACACCTTCTTGGCGGTGTAGTTGGGGCTATGATGTCCCCCAGTAGGTCCAGAATGGCAAGCTTTGAGAATGTCAATAGCTACCTGACCATACACACATCGCCTGATGACTTGATCCGCGCAAATTTTAAACAAGTAGGGGTCGTCCCAGAAGTAATGTTTCACATCTTTAAAGAATTTATTTTTCTGTTGGGACGACATCCCTTTCACCACAAAGTTACCCGCATGGTAATTTGCAAAGTCAGCAAACCATGGGGTAGAAGAGTCTCCACGAAAAGAAACCACATTGAGTGTTTCGAGAGGAAATGTTTCATTTATTTCCTTTTTCTCGAACACATCTTGGTGAGGGTTTTCTAGACGGGGTAGATGATCAGCAGCCAGGTTCTCAGCTCCTTTTTTATCACGTATAATGATATCAAATTCTTGTAGGAGGAGAACCCAACGGAGCAATCTCGGCTTTGCATCTTGTTTTGCAAAGAGATATTTGAGAGCCGAGTGATACGTATACACCACGCATTTGGTCAATATAAGGTATGGCCGAAACTTTTCAAACGCATACACCACAGCTAATAATTCTTTTTCTGTAGTGGTTTAATGGGTTTGAGCCTCAGTCATAGTCTTGCTCACGTAGTGGATAGGCTGAAAATGCTTGGTTTTGCGTTGCCCCAAGACTGCACCGATAGCAAAATCACTTGCATCGCACATGAGCTCAAAGGGTAAATCCCAGTCGGGGGCAACTAGAATGGGTGCTTCCGTAAGCTTTTTCTTCAATGTTTCAAAAGCTTCGATGCACTCAGGAGAAAAGATAAAAGGAGCATCTTTTTCGAGAAGATGGGTCATAGGCCGAGCGATTTTAGAGAAATCTTGTATGAATCTACGATAAAACCCAGCATGACCTAGGAAACTCCTAATACCTTTGACGGTAGTAGGATGAGGCAATTTGGCAATAACATCAACTTTTGCTCTATCTACCTCAATCCCGTTTTTTGAAATCTTATGGCCAAGGACTATGCCTTCTTTGACCATAAAGTGGCTCTTCTCCCAATTTAGACAGATATTGGTGTCTTCACACCTTTTAAGCATTTTGTCTAAGTGGTAGAGACATGTATGAAACGAGTCCCCAATGACCGAGAAGTCATCCATAAACACCTCCATTGTTTCCCCGATCATGTCGTGGAAAATTGCCATCATACATCGTTGGAACGTGCCAGGAGCATTGCATAAGCCAAAAGGCATACGTCTGTAGGCAAACGTCCCGTATGGGCAGGTGAATGTGGTCTTTTCTTGATCCAGCGGATCAATGGGGATCTGAAAGTAACCTGAGAAACCATCAAGGAAACAATAGTATTCGTTCCCTGCTAATCTCTCAAGCATCTGGTCTATGAAGGGTAGAGGAAAATGGTCTTTACGGGTGGCTTAGTTTAACTTGCGATAGTCAATGCACACACGCCATCCCGTAACCAATCGAGTTGGAATTAACTCGTTTTCTTCATTCGTGACAACAGTAATGCCACCCTTTTTAGGAACGCAATGAATGGGACTGACCCAAGGACTATCAGAGATCGGGTAAATCAAACCGGCATCAAGAAGTTTGAGAACCTCTTGTTTGATAACCTCATGAATCTTAGGATTCACCCTTCTCTGATGTTGGACTGCTGGTTTGAAGTCATCCTCCATTAAGATTTTGTGAGTACAAAACTCAGGGTTGATACCCTTAATGTCGGAGAGTTTCCAAGCAATTGCTTGCTTGTGTGACTTCAAGACCTTTATGAGAGCAGTTTTCTCCTCCTCAGTTAAGTCTTTAGCAATTATGACGGGTAATTTATCATCTCCCTCCAAGAATGCATACTCGAGATGAGGAGGTAGGTCCTTAAGTTCAACCTCGGGAAATTCTTCAGTAGAAGTTTGTACTGATTTGATTTCCTCAATTGTGATTTCTTTCGGAGGGAGTGAAGGTAATGGATCTTCATTAAGCAATTGCTCCAGATAAAGGATATCTCCCTCCGAATCATAAACACCATCAATTCCAGGCGGAATTGAGTCATCAGTAGCAAGAAATTCATCGATCTCTTCCAGAAGGAAGTCACCTCCCTCAAATGGAGTGAGAGAGGGGGAAGAGTCGGCAATGATAGGTTGAGAAGATGTGGTGGAATCCCCACTCACAGAATTATGAAGATAACCAAGAAACTCTTGAGAGTACTCCTCTGAAGCAATATCAATTAAATCGACTCGATTAACTGATTCAGTGTCATAATTTGATGAGTACCTCGAAGTCTGATCGAGGTTAAAGGTAACAGCTTCATTACCCACACGTAAAGTGATTTCTTGCTCAAATACATCGATAAGAGCACGACCCGTTCTCAGGAATCCTCGACCAACAATGAGAGGAACCCGATGATCGGCATCGAAATCAACAACCACAAAATCAGCTGGAAAATGGAACTTTCCTACTTTCACGAATACATCCTCGGCGATGCCAAGAGGACGCGATATAGAACAATCTGCAAGCTCAAGAGTCATGCAGGTAGGAATAAGTTCCGGAAGAGAGTTTCTTCCATACTGAATACGGCATCAGATTGATGCTTGCACCAAGATCGGCAAGGGCAAAGCATTCAATCATCCCAGGAAAAACACAAGGAAGAAGAAATTTTCCGGGATCTCCTAGCTTCTCGGGAAGCTTCTTTAACAGAACTGCTGAGCAATTCTCATTCAAAGGAGTCTTAGCCATTTCAAACAGCTTTTCCTTGTTGCTCAACATGTGTTTGAGAGTAGATGCAAACTTGGGCATCAACATGATAGCATCCGCAAAGCTTATGTCAAAGTGTAGCTCTTGAAAAATTTGAAAGAATTTTTCCATTTGATGACTAGCCTTTTCGCGGAGCTTTTGCTCATGTAAACGTGAGGGGTAAGGAATAGAAGTTTTGGACTTGGGGTTACCAACTGGAGGTTCAAAAACAACTCCAGGATTGGTCTTGGGTTTCGGGACAACCTGAGGATGGACATTGCTGGTACCTCCGTTATTGGTAGGAAGTTCCTTTTCCTTTGTCGCCTCAGGTTCACTTTCCACTACCTTCGGGAGAGAAGAAGAAGAGGTAGTAGGAATAGCGGGTCCATCATAAGAAGCACCACTTCTGGTTGTGATCGCCTTTGCATCGCCCCTCGGATTAGCGATCGTGTTGCTAGGTAAAGTACCTGAGCCTGAGGGTCGATCATTTAAAGACTTCTTAATGTCAGAAATCTGGCTGACCAACAACCGATTCATTTCCTCTTGGGATTTCATGAATTGTTTCAACAACTCATCAGATGATGGTCCAGTTGGAACAATGGCTTGATTTTGCACAGGAAAATTCTGGCCTCTATTGTTAGGATTAGGGCCTTGATTCTGAAAATTTCCTTGATTATTTCCATGAAAATACCCTGGGTTGAAATTTCCCTGACCTGGGTTTCTATTGAAATTTCCTTGGTGTTGGAAATTTTGATTTTGATTTTGAAAACCGTTGTTTGGACTAAAATTACCTTGGTTTTGAAAACCTTGGTTTGGTCTATTCTGATTTTGATTACGGTTTTGGTTGAAACCGGGAGGTCCAGGGTAGTGGTTAGGACGGTGGTTCGGGTCTATAGGAGCACGATATTGGTTGCCTCCTGGATTAGAAATCCCGCCCACAGCATTAGCTTCAAAAGGGTTACCATCAGTGGCCATACAATTGTAATAAGCATGGGGGCCACCACAAGTAACACAGACTTCCACTTTCTTAACTTCAGCAAGAGGTGAAGTTTGTGGAAAAGAGACTTTCTTTTGGTTGGAGAGAACCAAAGCTTGAATGGCTTCCGTGAGTTTGTCAATCTTAGCATCGGTGCTAGATTGACTCACGGGCGATGAAGAAGAAGAAGGACCAACACTGACTTGGGAAACAACCGGCTTGCTTCGTGCAGTGCGGAATTTAGACTTGTTTTCAATGATCGCTAAAGCTTCTTTGACAGTTTTGCTTAAGAAATTTCCTCCAGCGGAGGAATTGAGAGAATCTTGATCAGATTGACTCACTCCATTATAGAAAGTATCGAGTTGCATCAACTCGGAGAAACCATGGTGAGGACATTTGCGAAGCAATTCCTTAAAACGATCCCATGATTCACTGAATGGTTTATCAAACTTTTGAGTGAATTTGATGATTTCATTTTTAAGACTCGTGGTTTTGGAAGGTGGATAGAATTCATTCACAAATTTCTTCACCAGATCTTCCCATGTCTCAATTGACTGAGGGGGTTGTTTTTCAAGCCAAATCCGGGCTTGCCCCTCAAGAGAAAATGGGAACAGAAGAAGCTTAACATCATCAGTAGGGACATTCTTGTATTTGATGGTAGATGCAATCTTGTTAAACCATCGAATATGAGCATGAGGATCATCCCGCTCAAAACCGTAGAATTGATTTGAGGTTACAAGATTCAGTAACCCGGTTTTGAGTTCAAAATTTTCAGCCACAATGGCTGGTACAACGATAGCATCTCCATACCCGTCGATGGGTGCCTGGAGAAGCTCACACATAGGGCGTTCTTCCGCCATGATAACGGAAGTAGCGTGAGCAGCCCGGATCTCAGATCCGACTGAAGGAGCAGAAAGTCTAAGGACACGCCTTCTTGGAATCTTGACAAGCTCACAAAATGGGCTAACAGATCTAGAAGAGCGAGTGCGCATACACTAGAGTTAACTCTAAGGAAACTCAGAGTTAAGGAGAGAAATGGGAATTATGAAGGCGTTTTATAAAAATGGGATGAGAAGAATCTTTATGGGTTTTCTGGTTCTGATAAGTAGATATAACAACAAATCCAATTAAAACAAAATCGAGGCAAAACAACAGTGAACTTAACCAATAAACACAAGATGAATGGCTTCTTTGAAAAAGGTACACCAATCACAAAGACACAAAGGCAAGTTTTGAATCTTTAGTTCGGGAACTTATTATGGTCGTACCCCCAGTTAGGTAGTACACTGCCTTGGTTTGCGGTGTTAATCTTTTATGTTGTTATTATTAAAGAAAACGACAAATCTTTTTGTATTTTTATTTTTTGATACATATATAGAAACAAAAGGAAAATATTTTTGTGTTTTATACGTTTTTAGATGTTTTTGGGTTTTTGGATTTTTTATAAGAAAATATGGATATATATATATAGATGGTATGAACAAAGAGTGAATATTCAAACTACTAATCTGCTAAACGGAAGATAATCAGCACAGCTCCCCGGCAGCGGCGCCAAAAATTTGATCCGTGCCAAACCGTCAAGTTTTATCACTCAAGCCGGCCACTTGTGAATGGCCGACCGTAACAAACTTAAAACGGTTCAGACACGAACTCAATGAAGATCAGGAGAGTATAGTGTTTCCCCGGGTCGTTATGTCCCAGCGAGCTATGCAATGGATCACCAAACGTATAGTGATCGAGAGATTTGAACAGAAAAAGAGATTGTGATTATTATAACTACAGAAATAGCCTATAATTACAAAGGCTTAAATGCAAATTAAAGAAAATTAAAAAGATAAAAACTAGTAAATAAACGCTATCACTATTTGCAAAATGATGTTTTTGATTTTTCTGTTTTTATAAAACTGAATTAAAAACTACGTCACGTACAAATGAAAATGTTAAACTGAATCAGTATTAATCCTAAAAATATGAAAATGATATTTTTACAAACCTAATGATAAAATAAACTATTTAGAAAAAGAAAATTATTTTTATAACTATTTAATTAATTATTATTAATTAAAAACTAATTTTAACTATTTAATAATAGCCTAAAATACAAGAAAATATGAAATAAAGCTAGAAAAATAAAATTATGAATTGGAAAAGTCTAAAATATCAAAAGAGAATTTTCAAAACTATTTTTGTAATTTTTTGATTATTTTTCTATTTTCTACTAATTTAAAACTATTTAAATCTAATTTAAATTGTGAAAAATACCAAATAAAAGGGGAAAAATAAGGAAAAATATTTTTTATGCTTTTTATATTTTTCTTAAACTGGTAAAATTGAAAAATTATTTTTTGGAACTTTTTCTTAACTATTTGCAATTAAAGCTAATTAAAAGTGACTAAAAACTGTTTTTAATTAAGAAAAATACTAAACAGTGACCAAAAATTATGAAAATCTCAGGAAAATTCTAAAATGTTATTCTGGTTCTAAGAAAAATATCAAATATGATGCTTATATGTAAGATAATAGAGCTGCAGTGTTAACTGTTATGAAATAAGCAATTGAAATAAGCTAACTAGAACAATAAGCCACCAAACTATTGAAGCAACTAAATTATACTATAACTACTCTAAAACAACTAATTATAGCTACTCCTAACCTAAAATAATCAGCCTACTCAGATAACATGCTAACTGATTTCTTAAGCAAAACAGTGAACTGGCCCTATGTTTGAGCTTATTCACAAGCTTATCAGAAAAGCTAGAGTGAAAAACAGTTATGTGAACTTAAAGACCACCTAGCAGACTATCACTGGACCAAATATGAGACCCTAACTAGCTGTATTGAACCTTGTACAGTATCTGCAAGATCTGCACAAAACTGGTGCAGACATCATTTTGACTTTTTGAAAACAGTTTAGCACTTTGACTTATTTGAGATTTAAGATCAAATGTTGGACTGATTAAGATGAAATAAGATGAAATGAAACTTTAGCAAGCTAGTTCTACTGATTTTATACCTATATGATAGATCTTAGCAACTGGCTTTAACAGTTTTGGACTTAAGAACAGTTGAGATGAAAATTTGACTTTTATACCATTTTTATGCAAATAAACTACTAGAATGAGTGTAACTATATTACTAGAGACTACTGCAACAGAATCCAATCAATGACTAATACTCTAACTCAGATAAATCAAGCAATCCAAACACCCTTTTATGACTGTTAAGCAATTAAATTGATCCAAACACTGAACCAATCTTGTTTTAATGATCAAACTAAGTCTACTAGTCCCAAATACAACTAATTAACTGATTAAAAACTATTAATGAATACAAACAAAGATTATGCAAGAACTTGAGAATAACTTACATATGGTCCTTAGCCACAATGGCTTGATACCAATAAAAAACAGAGCACAAGTTTCACTATCCTATTCTAACCTATAAAACAGCTCATTACCAACCCCAATCCATTTCTGATTCACCCATTGTCCATTTCATACCATTTTTGCTCCAAGTTGACTTTTGTTGACCAATATTCAAAGTTGCATGAAATTTAAGTGTGAGCTTATAAAAAGCTATAGTAAGCTTATAGAAGCTTGTTTTAGCTTAAAACTAAGCTACTAACAGATTTGACATAGGATTTTGAGAATGAGAAATTCAACAGTGGACATAAAATATGGAAATTGAACATAGACTTGAATTGATACTTAAATAGAGTTGTAATGCACTGAAATGCTTTACTTTGATACAATGAAACTTTAAAATACAACTAAAAATCTGTTTTAGATTAAGAAATTAGAAAACGACATACATTCTTGAATTAAAACTAAGTACTGCCTTCTCTTCCTTCCTCTTGCTCCTTTTATACACTAATCCTGTTTCTCTCACCTCTCTCTTCAAATCCCAGCACTAATCTTGGCCCTTGGATTGGTAAAATAGATTTTGGCCGTTTAATTGGTTTTGGTGCCAAAACTTGTACAAGCCAGTTGGGACAGGGGAGGGGTGCATTAAATGCATTCTTGGAGGTTGTTGAGGTGGGGGGAACAAGGATGGAGTAGGGTGGCTGGAGGTGAGGGGGAGGGGACATGGTGGTCGGGGAAGACAGGAAAAAGGGGTTAGTGGTTTGGCGGTTTTATTTAAACCGTGGGTGTTTTGGGTGGGTTGGATTCGGGTTAAAGGGTGGACTGGACCGGGTTGTGGGTAAAATGATATTGGGCTTAGGTTGGATATTGGATTTGGACTTAGGATTTATTTTGGATAAATGTATAGTTTTAGGGACCAATCTTGCCAAACTGAAAAACCAGGGACCATGCATGTAATTTCTGAAAAGGTTTTCCAGGGACTATTATTGACATTCTCCAAAAATCCAAGGACCAAATTTGCAAATCTTTAATATTCCAAGGACCAAACCTGTTATTTTAAAAGTCCAGGGATCAAAACTGTTATTTCTCAAAACTTTTGGAACTTTTCACCAAAGGACTAAATATGACAACATATGATTTCAAAAGGACCTTTGGTGACTTTTCTTATAAAACAAATGCCTAGGGACTGATTTTGCCATTTTCTGAAAGTTGGGGGGACTGAAACTGCCAATTATGCAAACTTTGCTCGTTTTTTATCTGATTTTAAACATTTTGCATCTGAAACATATAAAATGCAATTTTGGAATATTTTCAGTATTTTGATGCATTTCTGAGCATTTTTAAACGTTTTGCAGTTTAGATTTTACCAAAAATGATGAATATTTACACACTCATCACTCAACGTCAACAACAATTAAGTCCACAACATCAACAATGGAATCATCAACAACAAATTTATCAACAACAATTTATTCAACAACATACTCTACAACTTGGAGCAATTCCACCTCAAATGGTTCAACCACCACCAAGTCTTCAAGTTCAACCCTACACAAATGATTTCAATCAACATCCATCAAGGAACACTATGAAGGAACCCACTTGGTTTGCAAAGATGTGTGAAGCTTTAAGCAGCCAACAATCAATTCATGAGGCTGGATCACTTGATAGACCTCCAATGCTCACTCCAGGAAACTACGATCAATGGGTGATTAGGTTCTTTAGGTTTTGTGATCTGAAGAAGCCACATGGAAAGTTCTTAAACAAGGTTATCTTGGAAGGTCCATTTCAGATGCCTACTGTCATTGTACCCGGAGATCAAAATGCTATTCCACCAAGAGATGAACAATCAAACATTGCTACTATTGCAGACCTGAATCCAGCAGAACTTCTACACTATGAAGCTGATGAGCTTGCAATGCAATATATCCTTTTAGGATTACCAAACCCAATTCTTTGAAGTGTTGATGCTCAAAAGACTGCAAAGGCAATGTGGAAACATATTCATCTTCTTATGGAAGGATCTGCACTCAATCAGGAGGATATGGAATCCAAAATTTACTTGGCTTATGAACACTTCATGATTGAACCTGGAGAGACACTAGAGTCTTATCATCATCAATTCTCAGACATCATAAATGATTTGGATAAACACAACATCATCATGCCAAGAATTGCAGTTAATACTAAGTTCCTGAGTAGTCTTGGTCCTGAATGGGAGAAGTATGTCATCTTTCTCCGTCAAGCGAAGAACATGCATCACTCTACATACGGATTGTTGTACGATTACTTGAAACCTCATCAAAAGGAAGTTGATAAGGAAAGGATTCTCCGTGCTCAAATTGCTTCACCTTCACATTCGGAAAATCAACAACTTGCCTTGTATGCTCAAAACAGTTATCCTCCTCAACAAGCAACTCAACCAACTGCCACAGTCACACCACATGATCAATCACAGCAATCTCAACAAACTCAATTGGTTCCTTACAACAACAACAATGATCAGACACATTATAGTCAAGCTAATAAGGAATCCGATCCGTTCGAAGCATTGCAACAAGGATTTGTTATTATTGCTAATGCTTTTGGCCGTTATACAAACAAATCCAACAATCGCATTCGTTCCTCATCTAACACAAGGAATCAGGCTGTTGTGAACAATGGACGAGTTGAAGTTCAGAATCGTGGTTATGGTCGTCAGATGGGCGGTGGTCAAGGGTTTAATGCTATGGGTAGGAATAACAACAGAGCTCAAGTGGTGGAACAGGGAAATGCTCAGAATGGGTTGAATGGTCTTCGATGCTACAACTGCAATGAGAAAGGACACCTGGCTAATGCATGCCCAAAGCCGAGGACTAGGGGCAGTGCTTATCACAAAGAGGCTCTTCTTTTGGCTCTTAAGGATGAAGCTGGTGGAACTCTCACAGACAAAGAACAGAGCTTTATGGCAGATGCAGACTCAGATGATGATATGGAGGACTTGCATGCCAATGCAGCTGTTATGTTGATGGCTAATATGCATGAGTTACACATGAGTGACACAGGCCTAGTGTATGACACTGATGGCTTGTCTCAGGTACCCGAACAAACCATATTTATCTCTGATCTAATATCTCCGCCAACACCTGAATCCGGCAAGGCTCAGAATGTTCAAAATGAGTCGTCCACATCTCATTCCGACGATTTTCAACCAGACCCCGTAGTTACATTTGACGATCAAGATGACCTTACGGTTTCCCTTGATAATCAAATTGACTCTGTGGTTATACTTGAGGATCTAAATAATGATCATGTTGTGACTCACGTTGAACACACCGAACTTTTGCCTCGTCCAGATGTTGATCTGTGGCTTAAAAACCAACAATCCATAGTGGAAGAATGCCGTGCTGTAAATCAGGACTTGAAAAGTAAAAATGCACTGTTAACCAAGGATTTTGAATGTTTACAAATGCAACTCAACTTTTTCAAAACTCAAGAAAAACGTGAAAAAGGTTTTGATGCCGCTTTTGCTAAATCTCATCAAAACGAAAAATATTTAGAGTGACAGATGCGTGATCTAGCCGCTTCAAAGAAT
Organism: Chrysanthemum seticuspe; assembly: GCA_019973895.1. Taxonomy (NCBI): domain Eukaryota; kingdom Viridiplantae; phylum Streptophyta; class Magnoliopsida; order Asterales; family Asteraceae; genus Chrysanthemum; species Chrysanthemum seticuspe. The sequence goes on from BPTQ01000005.1 coordinate 232,847,081, forward strand.
GCTTTGTTGCCTGAAATAGAACAACTGAAACATGAACATAAAAATCAAATTAACGCTCTCACCTTGGAAAATCAAAAAGATAAGGCTGAGTTGTTAACTTGTCAAAAACAGTTCTCTGCATACAAAAAGCATTCAACGAAACGAATAGATGATCATCTTGAAGAAATTATCGGCTTGCAAAACAAACTTAAAGAGTTTAAAACTGTTGTTTACAAACATGGTGAGTCAGTAACTGCTATTGAAAAGTTTACTTTAAAACCCAATCCAAATGGATATGGACCGAATCTTGCTGATTACAAACCTAAGCTTTCAACCAAAGCATTCAAACCAAATCCTGAAGTTTCCAGTGCAGAATATAAAATTGATAATTCTGTTATGAGTGTTGTTGAATATCATCGTCAAGAGGAATTAGATGCAGAAGACGAGAGTCGATCAAAATTAGAAACTGTTGTTTACAACAAACCTTTTAACTATTCAAAACCGGTCACTTTCGTCACCCAACGGATTCTTCTAACACACCAAGGATTATCATAAAAACGTCTGAGACTTCTACTGTTAATCCCCAACCAGATTATGCACAAATTTATGATCCTTTACCTTCCATCAGTGAAGTAAATTCAAAACCTGAAAATCGCAAAATTCTTAGATATTTTGACCTTTTCATGGCTGACCTCAAACTTTTACAACATGAGATAGAATATCATTCTGAAATCAAAGTTCAACACTTTCAATCGCCTCTGGCGCGAGAACACAGAGACATTTTTCGGAAAAATCTTTTACCAAATGTTAAAAATTTGAAACATTGTGCATTGTCTTGGGAACGGGACTTTCATAAGGAACTTGGATTGATGAAGGTCGTTTTCGAGAAAACAGAAACATCTATTTCTAATACTAAACGTAAAAAGAAAATGTTGAGAAAAGATGTTGATCGACTCTTGAAAGATGTTATCTGTGCTGATATCCATAATGTTGTGTTATTCAATTCTTTGCCACATACATCTGATTATATCTCTGCTGATACTGTTGATAATGTTGTAACTGTTGAGAATACTTATAATGTGCTTCAGATCGAGTCTTTAAAAGTTGAAAACGAACGTCTCTTAAATGAGCTTTCAAATGCAAAACGTCGTCTTCAATGGTGTCAAAAAGATTGTCAAAATTGCGAACTTGCTTTGCAAAACAAAATCCACCAGTTGCAATCAAACAATTTTAATCCAAAATTTGAGCAACTGGATGATCAAAACGTGTATTTGAAAAGTCAAATCTCAAAATATGAACAAGAACTTGTAAAAGTTAAACAGGAATATGGTGTCATATTTGATTTACTCAATAAGACTCGTCATGAAGCATCAAACGAACTTGATCATTATCTTGCACACACTAGAGAAGTAATGAATTTTGCTGGTAATATTCGTTCTAAAAATCAAGATTTGATTCACACTATCTTTAAGCTAAGAGAAATGTTAGGAAAGTATGAACAACTTCCGCCTACCGTGATTAAGAGAATAGCACCAGTAACACTTAGTAATCGTGAACCCAGAATGCCTACTGCCAAAACACAAGTTGCTAACGTGCTTCCTTCTACTGAAACAGGAATAGTTGCCTCTTTTCCAAACGTCCGCACTTCACAGCCTAGGAGCACTACATCGAAGAATAGGAAGTTGCGACCTAAGAAAAGATCAATAAGGAATGCTAAAGTAGAAGAACACCCTAGGACTATGAATAAGAGTCACGTTGCTCCCACTATAGATATTACGTCTGGAAAATGTAATAGAAATAGTGATGTAACGAATGTTAAACCTTTAAGTACTTTTGATATTCAGTCTGATGCACCTTGTGTTATTTGTCGTAAAAGTATGAATTATGATTGTCATGAAAAATGTGTTGCTAAAGCTATCATCTCTCGTTTACGGAATCCTAAGAATCGAAATACCTCTAGGCCCACTAATCTCTTTAAGTCTGTGCTTGGTAAACCGCCCTCTTTAGATTCTAGGAAGCGCATTGCTGTCCCTGTAGCTCCAGTTTCACCTCCTAAGAATGTAGTACCACCTAGTGCATTCACTAAGACTAAAGCAAATACTAGTTGGAGATGGCAGAAATGGATATATAACACACTAGGATTTAAATGGATGCCTAAAGTTATTGATGTGTGTATGTCTGCTATAACTGCTCCGAAACCCTCTAACATTTCAGGTTCCACATCTACTTCTATTCCATCTGTGTCGTCTGTGTGTAATGCAGGTGATACAGATCATTCTCTAGATTGTTGATAGCGGATGTTACCGACACATGACAGGCAATCTTAAACTGTTATCAAAATTTATTGCAAAGTTCATTGGCACTGTCAGATTCGGGAATGATCACTTCGCAGCTATCATGGGCTACGGAGACTATATCAATGGGAATATCGAAATTAGCAGGGAGAAATCTTGTTTCATTCGTGATCTACAAGGAAACGACCTTATGTCTGGCTCGCGTAACTCAAGTCTTTACACTATCTCTATGCAAGACATGGTTGCTTCATCTCCCATCTGCTTACTTTCAAAGGCAACATCAACAAAATCCTGGCTATGACACCGTCGTCTCTCACATTTAAACTTTCAAACTATAACCAATCTTGCTCGACACAAACTAGTTGCAGGTCTCCCACGATTCCGGTATTCTAAAGATCACCTTTGCTCAGCTTGTGAACAAGGGAAAAGCACTCATGCTCATTTTCCTTCAAAGGTGGAACACAGCTCTCAGCATGTGCTTCATCTTCTTCACATGGATTTGTGTGGCCCGATGCACGTGCAAACGATCAATGGCAAACGCTACATCTTAGTAATTGTTGATGACTATTCACGATGGACTTGGGTCTACTTTCTTCAAAGCAAAGACCAAGCTCCACAAATGATCATCACCTTTCTCACGAAAATTCAAGTTCAGCTCCGGAACACCGTCCGCCAAATAAGAACAGACAAAGGAACTAAATTTGTTAACCAAACTCTTCGAGAATTTTATGAGAAAGTGGGAATTGAGCATCAGACATCTATTGCACGTACACCAGAACAAAACGGAGTTGTTGAAAGACGAAACCGAACGTTAGTGGAAGCTGCAAGAACAATGTTAATCAATGCTAAACTTCTAGATTACTTATGGGAAGAAGCTGTATCAACTGCATGCTATACTCAAAATCGTTCAATGATTACTAAACGCCACAACAAAACACCTTTTGCGCTTCTCCATAACCATAAACCGAATCTCAAACACTTTCATGTATTTGGATCCCTTTGCTATCCGAATAATGATCGTGATGATTTTGGAAAGCTCAAAGCCAAAGCTGACATTGGAGTCTTTGTTGGATATTGTGAGAATTCTAAACGTTACCGAATCTGGAATCGTCGTACAAAGAAGGTTTTGGAAACGATTCATGCTCATTTTGATGAACTTACGGAAATGGCTTCTGAGTATAACAGCTTGGAACCCGGTCACAACCGCTTAAACTTCCCTCAACCCCCATCATCAGCTGAACTAAGCCCTCAGCTTACTCGTCAACAAATGGAAAGATTATTTGCTCCGCTGTTCAGTGACGATATTGATGAACGTGCTCCAGGTGTATCCGCTGTTTCCGTTGCTCAACCTGATACTACTCTTATACCTGATACACCTGTTACAACAACTACTGTTGAAGAAGCACCACCAGTTGACTCCACCACAACAGTTGAACAAACCGCTTCCAACAATGATGAACCGGCTGATGATGTTCTTAATGAAGTACCCCCACCTGCATATTTTGACCCAAATGCGTTCTTTAACCCGTTTGCTAATGAAACTGCTGCACCTGATGTCGCAGAATCATCCACAAACCATTTGAATCCTCAGAATCTGCACAATGTATACCAACATCAACCCTCTACACATCGATGGACAAAAGACCATCCTCTGGAAAATATTCTTGGCAACCCGAATCAACCAGTCGTTACGTGACAACGTCTTCACTCAGATGGTGAACATTGCATTTATGCACTCACTGTCTGTCAATCTGAGCCTAAAAACATTAAAGACGCAATGACAAAAGACAACTGGATTGAATCCATGCTGAAAGAACTCAACCAATTCAAACGTCTTGAAGTATGGGAACTGGTTGAAAGACCAACAGGGGTTTACGTCATTGGTCTAAAATGGATTTGGAAAAACAAATTGGATGCTGAAGGAAATGTAATAAGAAACAAGTCACGTCTGGTGGCTAAGGGTTATCGACAGGAGGAGGGTATTGACTTTGAAGAATCATTTGCTCCGGTTGCTCGTCTTGAGGCTGTTCTGATATTTCTCGCGTTCGCGGCTTATATGAATATGACGGTCTTTCAGATGGATGTCAAAACTGCGTTTCTAAATGGACAACTGAAAGAAATGGTTTATGTCAGCCAACCAGAAGGTTTCGTTGATCCCGAGTTCCCGAACCATGTCTACAAACTGAACAAAGCTCTGTATGGCCTCAAACAAGCTCCTCGGGCATGGTACGATAAGCTATCATCTTTCCTCATTGCCAATAATTTCACCAAAGGTTCGGTCGACCCTACTCTTTTCATACAATATCACGGGGCACATATCTTAATAGTTCAAATTTACGTGGATGACATCATTTTTGGGTCTACACATAAAAAGTACTCAATCGCTTTTGCAAAACTAATGAAGAAAAATTTTGAAATGTCCATGATGGGTGAACTTACGTTCTTTCTAGGACTGCAAGTTCATCAATCACCCCGTGGTATTTTCTTGAGTCAGTCCAAATATGCCCTTGAATTGTTAAAAAAATTTGGAATGAAAACCTGTGACACTTATGCCACACCAATGGCTCATACCAAGAAGCTAGATGCTGATTTACATGGGAAATTGGTGGACCCTACAAAATACCAAAGTATTATTGGGTCTCTCATGTATCTAACAGCTAGCAGACCTGATATTGTCTTTGCCGTTTATCTCTGCTCCCGTTATCAGTCAAGACCAACTGAAACCCACCTGTTGAACTGGAATTTGTAATGAAACCTACTTCGCATAATTCCCAACAATCCTCCCCTAAACTGGAATTTGACTTGGTTAAGTTCCAGTTTCCTAACCTTGATAAATCTTAGAGACTGCAGTACTAGAGGATTGTTCTCAAACATCAGTAGCAAAGAACCAATAATAGTCTCATCTCTATGATGACCAAACTTTGAAACGCCAGGTCTTTGCAGCAACACATGACATAGTGTACTTCAATACTTATTAGTTGCATGCTATTCTCATCACATCCAGGTGAGTGAACTCCTGTGAGAGGTGAATCATTGAAAATAATGGATTTGATGTCTCTTTACCAATAGCCATCACTACTGGAGTAGCCAAATGTTTAAGTTCGAAAACTATGGTACATTGATAACCATCTGATTTATTAGCAAATCAGCAACTATATAAACGGATTTGATGTGTCTTTACCTGTAGCCGTTTGCTCAGGACTAGTCAATTCTTAGAATTGGTGAATGGATAACCAAATATGGATTCAGTTGCCTTTACCACAAGCCATATACTTGTGGGCTAGCCAATTCTTGGATTACAACAAGGAATATACCATGGTGAATTGATGACCATACAACTCTCAGCAATTAAGCATGGGTGGTTGCAGACCCTATGATTTTGTGCAAATCATTACAGCTATCAACAGATTTGACGTGTCTTTACCAAAGCTGTACCCTTTGGACTAGCCAACTCTTTGATATACACAAGGTATTTCTGGTGAGTTAAAAACCATCAACTATATACAACAAACCTGCAAGAGAAAGTTAGGTTTTTGGATGTAGGAGAAGAGGGAATTGTTTCTTTTGAAGTGGCAGAAATGTGATTAGAGGAATGGTAACCGTTACCAAGAATATAGTCAAAAGTATGAGAACTTTAGTTGACCATATCCTACGTGTATTTTAATTTGACCAACGAAAAAATAGCGCTTCAGCAGAAACAAATAGCCAATCTGCTGAAATAATATACTTCAGCAGAAACCACCCCAAGACTAGAATATCTTCGGTAAGATTCTAGAATTACTGTACCAACTAACTCGCATTAAATTACATTAACCCTTGCATCCGTCTATTTAATCATCCTAATGCATACTTCTCTCACATAATTTTACCCCCAATTACCATCACAAACCCTAGTATCATCACAAACCCAATCAGCCCCAATTAACCATGAATACTACACCAGAGGTTGTAAACCCAACCTCTTCTCCATCATCATCATCCAGTGATTTCCTCTAGTTTTGGTCATGTCCACCTGACCCTCGTCCTTTGACATCCCCATTTCTCCCTTCTTCTGAAGATGATAGTGTAGTGGATCCAAGTGAGTCTTCTGATGACTCAGAGGAACCCACTACTGAGATAACTTCTTACTCCCAACCTCCAGCACCTCAACCTCAACAAAGGCCTCATTCCGAAAGGGAGGTGGTGCTTGCTCTACCTGCGCCATGTTTTGGTGCATCTTCACATATCGTATAGAGGAAGAGCTTATGGAAGGTGGATGGATTGCTTTTTGGTGAAACCAAGTAGATGAAGCATAAAGGACACGCGTGGTCATCTTCATCATCATCGTTTGCATCAATCCATCCTCCCCATTTTGATCCTTAGCATCTTCGTCGTACCGGTCATGCATATCCAGCCATCGAGATAGAAGGAATGGGTGGTTATGCAAGACTTCACAAATGCATATCCAGCAGCCGGAATAGATGATATGAGCGATCATGCATCTTCAACAGCCGTTGGAATATTCTCTATGAACTAGAATAGGATAAGTAGATCATGTATAGTACTTTTCTTGTAGATGCATGGAAGTTGATTGTAAGTTGTAAGCTGTAAGCTGTAACTTGAATGAATGAATGAACAATTTTAACTTCAGAACTTGTCTTCAGTACTTTATCTTCAGTGGAAACAAATTGCTCACTTCAGTACTTAGCTTTCAGAGGAAACAAGCTTTAAGCTTACTTGACCATATACCAAAGGACCACTCTTGAAGAACTTGAACAGAAACAGGGCATACTGCAAAACAAACTCAGAGAAACACAAGAACAAAACAGAGACAAAACAGACTAAAAAATTATTAGCATGTTAGTGATAGCAAACAAAATATACACAAAGTTTACTACAAAATCCTCCCCTGAGGCATATGCCTCCCCTGAGGCCTATGCCTCCCCTTAAACTTTGCAGTTAAGGGTTAAGCATTCCAATGGATCATAAGATTTAGGTCTAGCAGATGAGAAAGATCCACCATTGTTCTTGGGTTTCCATTGAAATTTGGGTCCCTTATTATTCCAAGAACAACCTGCTGAGGACTTGACAGCAGTACCCCAACATCTTTTCCCATTATTCATAGAGTCAGCATATGCAGGCCAATAACCATGTTTAAAGAATGGGCTAGTAGGTTGTCAGCTGATCTCCTCCAAGGAGAGTCAGTATAAGTAGCTTGTGGGACATAAGGTGGAATATTCTTAACATTGGTCCACACAGGTCTAGGTTTCTGCTGAGTAGCACATACACTCAATCTTTGCTCATAGAAATCACAATCCTTAATTAAATGAAATTTACTTCCACATACAAAACATGTCTTCCCTTTGGAAGATTTATTCAACAAAGAAGATGTTCTATTACATGTAGAAGTACTTAAACCAGAAACATTAAAGGAATTGTTTTTAACAGACTTATTATGCAAAGATTTAAAGGACAAGTCTTCAGAGGAAACAGTCTTGGAAGTTGATTCCTCAGCAGCTACCCTAGAAGGTTTGTAGATAGACTTGGGTGCAGGCTTGGGTGTAGGCTCAGGTGAGGGCTTGGGAAGGTCTGACTTATCACTTGAATCACAGCTGGAAGTAGACCCTTGATCCGATGAATTGTCACTGTCAGAGAAAGAGACAAAGTCATAAGATGAAGCATCGGTGTCTGGCAAGTCTTTTGACTTTTTGCCATACAGATGGTGTGATCCATCAAAGTCAGCAGTAATGGACAGGTCAGTGGGCATGAATTCACCTCTAATAGGTCCAGGGACAGCATGCAAATCACCTTTTTTAACAAAATGTTCTAAGCCTGCAGGTGTAGATTTACGCCCATCTTGCCTAGCTTCCAATCCTACATACTTTTGAAAACCTAAACCTATTCCAGAGGTCACTGATTGACTACTATAGAGTGCTCTAGCTAGATTGTCACCTGATATTAACCATTGTTTGTGTCTAGCTATTTCCTCAGCTAGTTTCTCTTTAAGCTCTAGGTTTTCAGTAATAGCATCAGCTTTTTCCTTTTCAGTGCATTTTAAGTTAATGTTTGCAATATCTAGATCAAATTGTAACCCCTTTATCTTTTCTTCATAAGCTATCTGATTCTTTTGAAACCATACTTTTTGTCTTTCTAATGTTTTTAACGAAAGTTTATAAGCTTCATTATCAACATAGCATTCATTGTATTTAGGTTTCATAGTATCATAAGCTTCTTTAAGTTCATTGTATCTTTCACTAAAACCAAATATACAGTTTTGTACCTGAGAAAGTCCCATCAAGGCAAATTGATCGTGCCTATCTTCTGAAGTACATCTTGCCAGCAATCCAAGCTTCTGTGTATCAGCAGCTTCCTCATTCACAGGTTCATGTGCAGCCCAGTTGACCTGTTCATCCAAGGTGACAAGAGCTGCTGAAGTTCTAGCTTCCTTCTGATTCTGCTGATAGGAACTGTAGTTAGCTCCCTCTCCACTCTTCCTATCTTTGCATTCCCTTGAGAAATGACCCATCTGGTGACAAGAGAAACACTTGACCTTTCTCCTGTCAAAACGAGCTGGATCCTTTCCTTTGAAGCCAAACTTTCTTCCTGCCCTCTCCTCAAACCTTTTGATATCTACTGAAAGCATGGCCATCTGCCATTTCAGTTTCATCTCCTCCATATCAAGTGGGTCCACCTGCTCAAAATCTTCATAGACAAGATGCTGCTGAGTATCATAATCAGCAACAAATGAATGAAGAACATCCTCCAATATACTACTAGTTTTAGCTTGAGGGCATGATGGAGTGGGACGATTGTAAGATGATGATGGTAAGTAAGTTGGACTAGGAGCATGTATCATCATATTGGAGTGAGATGTCCCAACAAAGGCTGTATGACCAGAAGAGGATGCACGGTAGGGAGATCTGACATCAGTTTCAAGAGATTTGAGTTTGTTGTACAGCTCATCAAAAGTGAGCATGTCCAACCCACCTTTAGCCTTAAGGGCTATACTTACATGTAACCATGATGGAGGCAAAGATCGAAGGAACTTTGAATTGCAATAATCATTGTCAGGTTTTGCATTCAGCTGGTTTATTTGACTCAAAATCTTATGAAACATGTCGTATCCCTTGTGGATACCTTCTTCTTCTGAGATATTGAATTCTTGAAAGTGTTGTGTCAGCATGGACTTCCTCATTCTCCTGGACTCTTCATTGCCACTGAACCTTGCTTTAAGCGCCATCCATATGTCCTTTGCATCATCCATGTGGTGAAAACCACCCAAGTGATCTTCAGGAATAGCTTGAAGAAGGATGGTTCTTACTTTGTGCTCTCTTTGCACAGATAGAATCTCTTCAGCAGTTTTGGGAGGAGCAATGGTAAACTTACCATCAAGATCTGGGATAGTCTTCTTCAGACTATTTCCTTTCTTCACAATCTCCCAAAGATTCCAATCAATATTGGAGATCCAGTTCTGCATCTTCATTGTCCACAGATCATACTCTTCCTTTTTTAGATAAGGAAACTTACCATTACTGTTGGAAAGACTAAGTTGCTGCATAGAGGTGGTGTTCTTGATGTTGTTGTTGGTGACTGTGACTTCGGATTCATCATCAGTTCCAGGCATGGTGAATGTGTTTTTGGTTGTATGGGGGTGAGGTTAAATATGGTTCTTAGTATCGTAGAGACTCTCCCGAGGCTCTGATACCACTTGTTGAACACACAGACACAAGACCTTGACAGATCTTGAGCACTCGTAGATCGTTAGTGTTGCCTATGTAATCATAAGCAAACTAATAGAAAATCTCTACAACTCGTATTTTATAGCGGAATGTAAATACAAGCTGTTATAACTAAGAACATTTAGATCCTCTATGGATCTTTTATTAACTGAAACTCTATGTTTCGAATGAGTTATCTATTACATACTATGAAGTTCCTTTTATAGACAAGGAACCCTAAACTATAACTACTATATCGACTAAGCATGCAAGCATGCATTTAAGGACTAAACACTAAACAATATTGAGCAGTACAATAATACCCATGCTAACCTCGGGCAGTTCAAGAATAATGATGGGTTAGCATATAATTAATAAAGCTTATGCAGATCCTAGTCAGCTTCCACTCTTCAGCAGATACACGTCACGGCTTTTATACTTCAGCAGAATCTCTTCTTCAGCAGATTCTGCTTCTCCTTCAGCAGAATCCTTCGGCAGAATTAACAGTAGAATTCCTACTTCGCATAATTCCCAACACCACCTCTCTGAGGCTAAAAGAATCCTCCGATACATCAAGGGAACCATTAACTTGGGGATCTGGTATCCGAAGGATTCTGGTTTTGAACTAATCGCTTTTTCATATGTTGATCACGCAGGATGTTTAGATTCACGGAAAAGTATATCAGGAGCACTACAATTTCTTGGTGACAAACTGGTGTCCTGGCAATCAAAGAAGCAGGATTGTACATCGCTGTCATCAACCGAAGCAGAATATGTAGCCATGTCAGCGTGTTGTGCTCAAGTCATCTGGATGAGAACACAACTCAAAGACTATGGTTACGTATTTGACAGAATTCCGATGTACTGCGACAATCGGAGTGCTATTGCGATCTCGTGCAACTCTGTTCAGCATTCGAAATCAAAGCACATCGATCTTCGCTATCATTTCATCAAGGATCATGTGGAACATGGTACAGTTGAATTATACTTCGTGGGTACAGAATACCAATTGCCAGATCTTCTCACCAAAGCCTTGCCTCCCGCTAGGTTTAATGAGTTGGTCCACCGGATTGGTATGCGGTGTTTGACTCAAGAGGAATTGGATGAACTCTTAAAACAGTCTTAAAACCAGTCAAACACCAAAACTTTTTTTTGTAAATATTTTTCAAAAACAAAATTTAAAAATATAAAACCTGATAAAACAACAAAAATATTCTTCTATCTATTTATCTTTCCACATGGCAAGTACATTTCTTCCGTCAACACTCTAATCTTTCAAAATTCAGTATTTTTCCGATCAAGTGTTGAGGGGGAGACAATAAATACTTAACTGTTTCAAAATAACACTGTACTTGCATGTTACCTTATCCCGGTTGTTTCTTTAAATTGGTGGTCACATTTCTAGTTCACCGACACTCCTCGGACTAAAAATTATAACCTTTCATTATTTCTTAAGTCGAGGGGGAGTGTCGTCAAGTTTCTTTCTTAAAATCTTTCGTTTGGTAACCAAAATGGAAGTTAAATGGCTTTGGATGAAAATGGAAAAGGTGGAGGGACTAAAACTGCCAAAAGCAAAAACTCCTTTTTTTTTTTTTTTTTTTTTTTTTTTTTTTTTAATAAAACTTCCACCTAACTCTAACCTTTCACATTTATTATCTTCATCTAACATATCCTACGCACTATAATCGTTCTTCAAATCCGTGTTTCTGATCATCAATCTGTAAGTGTTTTTGCGTTCTTAACAAGTTTTTAAACAATGGTTTTGAATCTTCCATTAATCTAACGGTTAAAACTTGAGATATAGTGATTTTAGTGATCTACGCATAAGCGTATGAACACTTAATTGTGTTTATGTGTTTGTGGTGAAAAAGATTGTGTCAAAACGTTTGTATAACATCAATGAATACATTTTCATCACTTAAACACATCCAAAAACACTAATTGATTTATTTGAGGAATTAGGGTTTATGCGTGGAATTTGGGTATTTTCATATGTGAACATTTTTGGTGATAAAGATTGTTGTATGAAGCTGTTTTCAACATGAATTGATCATATTTTAACCCAGAAATTACCCAGAAACACTAATTGATTAAGAATTGAACTTTAGGGTTTAATGTTCTTCACTTTTGGGTATTTTTGATTCACTGCGAATTGAATGTTAAAACTTGGTCATTACACTCACATGACATCTTAGAACTACCAGAAAAACTTTGGTTCAATTCCTATGGTTAGATTTCATATGCGTAATCTTTGAGCTCTAGGGTTTAAGTCTACGCATAAGTTATCTTACGCGTAAACTGTTTAATGAGTTTTCATGCCATGATCTGTTTTAGAATGAATGAATGTGTTAATATTGATGTTGTGATGAATTTATTTCAGGTTTGCTACTCGTAAAAATCAGAATCAAGGTTGTTAACCATCTACGTATAAGGATCACCTTACGCGTAGCATGTTATGCGTAAGAGAAATCTTACGCGTAAGGTTCTACAAAGGGACTACGCGTATCCTGTGAAGGATATGCGTAAATAGTGACCTCTACGCATAAGGTCTACTCTTACGAGTAAGCCTTACGCGTAAGGTTTTATATACGCTTACGCGTAAGTTTTACGCATAAGGTCCCCTTTTCCTACGCGTAATATTTCTTACGCGTAAGTAAGGATCCTACGCATAAGCTTGCGTCTACATGTATACTTCTCCTGTTTACGCATAAGCTACAATTTCTACGCCTAAGCCTTGATCAAACCTTCATTATGAATTGTTACGCGTGCAAACTTGTAAATAAATAAATCATAACGTCACGAAACCAATAATGTCACTAATAAGATTAAACATTTAATATGTTGTGTTAAATAAGTGATAACAAAAACTTTAAAACTTAAAGTTAACTAACTCACGAAACTTATCATGGCGTCATTGGACTATTGAGCATACAAGTGACTTTGGACTCGTAACAATCATTGACATTGCACATTCAATAATTAGACTATAAAACCATCTGTTGACTAACATAATGTCTTTCGATATGTTGGTTCTTTTGGCTAAGTGTGTTTCAGATCACGACATGGAAGCTCAAATGAATGTGGATGCACCAAATGTTCTCACCATTGCTGATATCTTCCCTCATGGCTATCCGATGAAGATTGTAAAGAATAACCTTCGTGTTGACTTTGAAACTCTCACCTGCTCAGAGTCTTCTTGCTTGATTGCTGTGGATATTCTGAAGAACCATCCATATCAGAACATGCTCTCCCATTCTACTACTATTCCGGAGATCTACATACAACAATTCTGGAATACAATGCAGATAATCAAAGGTCAAAATGCTGTGACGGTGATGCTCAATCACAAGCAACTCACCATCACTCCTGCAGACTTACGGGCTGTTCTCCTCATTCCTGACATCTTACCAACTGAATTCTCTGCTGCACCTACTGAAGAAACTGTTCTACAATTTTTGCTTGATATTGGGTATGACGAAGCTTCAGGAGTTATCTCTAAGCATTAGCACGTGGATCTTAAAAACATTCCTCAGCCTTGGAGAACCCTTTATATCATCATCACAAAATCTGTTTCTGGTCGTGACAGTGGCTATGAGCATCCCAAGCTCATGGAACTGCAAATCTTTTGGGCTCTGATCAACATGAAACACATCGAAGTTGAAGCTCTGATATGGGATGACATGATGACATTCCTCAAAAAGCTTGGATCAAAGATTCCTTATATCAGATATACTAAACTGTTGATCCAAAGAGCACTTGGATATAACCCTGATATCCCCAAGAGAATCAATGATCCCGACAATCACGACATGTTGTCTGAACCCACTCTAACAGTCAGATTTAAGGAGTCAACTACCAAGAAACAAGGTGCTGTGTTACCAGATCACCTTCTCTCTGCTGAACTCAAACAACTATACTCTTACAAAAGGTATCTAGTAGCTGTGGAAGAAAACAAAGTTGGTTTTCTCGATGAAAAATCTTCTGGTACACCTACTAGGAGAACCAGAAGAGGGAGTACAGGGAGTGCTGCAAGCACTGAGAGTCAAAGGAAGTTCCCCAAGAGGAAACCTGGACACAGACGGAGAGTTCCTTCTAAGGAAGCTATTCCTATTCCCACTCCCAAGCCTGAACCACCAAAACAGCTAGTGGATGAAAGCTCTGAAGATACACAATCAGACGAAGAGATCTTCTACTCTGAATCTGCAACTGATACTAATCCTTCAGCAGTCAAACCTCCCACTCCTATAGCTGAACACGGCAAGGGAAAGACTCTAGTGATTGAGCCTGAAGACGAAAGCTCAGATGAAGAGCCACTGGATACAACATACAGGCAGAAGTTCAAATTCATTAAACTCCAACATGTTGCGAAAGAATTTGCTAAAGATGAAATGGGTGGCCCCGGAGGGTCAAGTGGTGGAGTTCAACCTACACCAAATCCTGATGCGGTTAATCGACCCGATAAGGGATCTGGTGCCACCACTTTGGAGCAACAAAAAACGCGCGTGAAAGATGCTATTGAGTATGACATTGAAGAACCAGAAACCGAAAAGACTGAGAAAATTCCTGCTGATGATACTAAGGCTGATGAAACGGCTAGGTCTAGAGATGAAGAAGAAACCGACTATGATCATTTTCTTCTAGACAGTCCCGCACGTTCTAAGGAGGAAACTTCTGAACCACCTAAGGACCCCGAGCCTCCTCACGTCTCATCGTCATCAGACTCATCTTCTCACTCTTCACCACCACCATCAAAAAGAACAACCAGATCCACATCCAGATCAGTGAAGAAGCCAACTGCCTCTTGGATTTCTCAAGCTAAGACACGAATCGTTAAAGCTGTCAAACAGGTCAGAAAGAAAGATGTGCTTTACAAGAAGCTGAATTTTCTTGCTGATCAGGTACAGTACCTTCATGACGAGAATGACGAGATGAAAGTTGAAAGGGAGTATGTCCAGAAGCTCATGAAAGATGATCTTCAAGGGAAAATGGACGAGATGATCAAAGGTTACACTCACAAGTACCTTCTTGACATCGTTCCTGGAGTTACTAAGGAGCTGTTCACCAAACAACTCTATCCGAATCTCTTACACCTGGCCAAACAGACTATGAAATCAACTCCAATGCATGTGAACATCAATCCAATTGATCCCATAATCTTCTCAGATGCTGAATTGGTTAATCGGCTGGTAGTTCAAATGTCGAAACGATCTGCAACATTTGCCTCCTACGAAGGTAAATTGTTTGAAGCATTGCTGGAATACCAACTAACATCAGCATGCAGAGAAGAAGCTGAAAGGCCTAAGCGTCCACGCGACGATGAAGATAAGGATCAGGATAAGAATGACGAGCCTAAACGCCTGAAGAAGTCTGGTGAATCATCTTCTATGCAACCTCCACCCAAACGGACTCCAGCACAACAAAGGTCTCCTCCTCGTTCTTCTACTGAAAAACCTCAGGATTCTTCTGAGTTACCACCCCAGACTCAAAAAACCGGTGATCACTTTGAGTATACGGGTGGTGACGATGAGGAATTCCATGAGCCCCAACAACAACCCGCCTCTCCCGACAAAGTTAAGAAACCAGAATCCTCATCCAAGCTTATGAAAAAGAAGAAGAAGGCGCCTACGACTAACGTCGTATCATGGCTAGACGAAGATAACACAGAGGAATTTGAATGGTTTTCTACACTTGTTAATTCCACTCCCTACCCAGCTGAAGGTCAAGATCTGGTAGACGGTAATACATTGGAGCATGCTAAGATATTGCAAGAAAAATTCCGAGTAAAGAAGATGACGAAATCTGAGTTGAAGCGAATCAAGAATGAAGCATTTTAACTGCTCAAAGACAGCTCGGAAAGTGCTATTGAAGTTGAGTATCGCCTTGATAATATAGCACGATCAATGTCTAACAACATGGATTGGCTCAACCCCGAAGCAAACATCGACTTCACCAAACGGGACAACCCTCCATATTACACCGACTGGTCTAAACCTCTACCAACAATTGGCCAACCAGATCAGCCTAGAATTCCATTCCGATATTTCTTCAACAAAGATTTGGAATTCCTTCTACACGGTGGCGATGGTTCAAGGAAATACGCTACATCTCTGACACTTCCATTCCCGGCAGCCATATACTCTAACTGCATAGCCATCGAGGAAAGGGCTAACCACATGTTCTCCAACAATGTGGAAGAGTATGACCGTGATGCAATGTATGGGATTCAAAATTGGGCGGAACGCCGAAGAATCTACTACAGAAGCTGCCAGGTTCAGAAGTCTCAACATGAAGTGTTCAGTACTAATAGTATCATTGCCATCAAACATTTTGATCTTTCGTCTAAATGGGACTACACTTTCCTAAAAAATACTGTGGTCAAAAGGCAAGACGAAAGGGACTATGCATTCTCTGAAGCGGACTTTGAGAATTTGTCTCTCAACGACATTGAAGACATGTACCTTGCCAAAGTACAGGGACGCATGAGACAATTCTCGACTGAAGTGCAACGTGAATTCATCAAGTCCTTGCTTATCTTCATCAGACGCATAGTTATCAAAGAGCGTGTGGAAGATCTCCAGCTTGCAGTTGAATCATATCAGACCCGTGTCAACTTCACTCCACCTCAGCTAGATCTTCTCGACATCAACCAGCTTTCACAATACACACTCATCAGCCAACCATTCGGAGTGGTTTACCTTAGTGAAACACAACGCAATTGCTTGATGGCGTGTAGAGATCTTCAAAAGTTTGGGGATCATACATTGAAGAAGGTTAGGGACGGATTGGCTTATAGGTAGAAGGATATTCATGAAGGAATTGGGTCACAAAGGCGATGGAATTCTAAGGAAAGACGGGATGTGAGGAGGATCATCAGAAAGATTGATGAAAGGTTGTATCGAAGGGATCAGTTCAGAACTTTGGAAAGCTTTGTTGGTGGTCGACCCAGGATTAACATCACCGGCTATCAACGCCCTGTTCGCATTCCTGTCAACATCACTGGACTACCTGGTACCCCTTGAATTGCTTCTTTATTATAACTTTGGATGTGTGATTTATTATGACCATGGCTTGTGCACACATAACAATGTACAACCCGTAATTGTCAAGAAAGGACCCTGTGGTACGCTTCAGTGCCACAATCCTTATAAAAGGAGCGAAAGCTTCTTACTTTTGAGTAAACCTTATCAAACCTTTCACTTTTCAAAGGTTTTACTCAAAAGAACAAGTACTTCCCCTTATGATTTTCAAAACCTCAACCGTTTATATCACTTGTTGAGGGGGAGTATTTGATTTAAAACTTTGTTCACCTAAATATTCTTTGTGTCACTCTTCCCGCAACACTCGAAATGGTCATATTTATTCTCAACTTTTCAAAAATAACATTTTATATGCCATTTTTGAGGGGGAGAAAATTATGTGATAAGAAATATGTTGTGTAAATGCAAATGAATCCTTGTGCTATAGACTTAACCAATGAATTGACGATACTTAACTGTTAGTAACTCGAAAAGACTTGTCCGGGACGGGTAATAATTTCAAACAAGTTCGCTAATGATGTAAACGTGTCTCACAAAGGACTTGTCTGAGTAGAATGTACCATTCGAGAAACTCTTGGTAGACATGAACTCTGACGGGTTTGACAACCTTTCGAGGTTTGTCTACACCTTCAAGGTAGTTATTAGAGCTAGTTGTCACCTAAAAGCTGACAATGTAACTCTTTAATTATGCAACGTAACCGTGTCTCGCGGGGGATTGTCTATCTTGAGTTGATCAATTCAAAATGTGCGCGCTCTTTCCTCACTGTGTAGATTTCCGTAAAAACTCTTAAGCACATGTGGAGGGGGAGTATTTATGCTAAATATTTATCTCTCAACAGTGGTACTAAAATGTTTTTCATTCACAAACACTTTGAGAGATTTTCATGAAAATGGTTTTATGGCAACATAGGTTAGTCATGGAGTTATAAGGTGACTAAGGTTAGGAATAACCGTCCTATGATCCGCCAGAGCCGGATGGATCTACCCAAGGACACCACAAATAGTTAGTATTTAGAAGTCCTTAGGTATGATTGTAAAAAGGAGAAAATGAGAATCGGAGAAAGAAGAAGTTGAAGAATTAAAAAGAAATGCAAAGAAAAGGGTGAAAACAAATAGCCCTCCAAATTATTCAACTTAGGGCAGACTCCAGGTTCAATTCATATGCTACTGGTTGTCAATTGATGACGCCGGTATTGAAGATTAAAAGTCGTCATGGACCCAATGACGCATGCACTAAACCTTCTTAGTCACTCAAGTTTCTCTCAACAGAAGCTTGTTTCATTCTCACAGGGAACCCTACATAATCTATCGGCTTTCTCTTAGAGATTGCTGGTATTGAAGAAGGAGACCCTCTCCCTAGTCTCCGCTCAGGAAAACCAAAATGCACTATTGAGTCTAGAGCCACGAGATTCATCAAAAGATCTCTTAGGCACACTTGACATTTCATCACTTGATGTTCAACAATAAGAACATCAGTGGTACGTTATCGAGTCCTTCACAGATCTTAGCAATCTGTCGAGAACATTTATGAGAGGTTCACATCTGTGATCCTCAGTGATTGAATGGAAACTCCTGCCAGGGTCAACATCAAACAGCCCTGATAGTAGGTCACTTCGGTAACTCCCCGTGGATTACGCTTAGTGTGACTCAAACGGTCTACAGTCGTGAGGTGATGCTTCGGTGTACCTCAGCGACTCATCTGAACTGTAGATGTACTTCGGTACATCGCGTTATCTCACTTGTGGGACTCCAGTTTAGGAACGGCCTTTGTGAGAATTAGAGTTGTGTTTTCACACTATGCTGTTAACACTCTCGAAGTTCAAACTTGTAAGTGCCGGAATCCGCTTATTACTAACCGTTTTCATGTTTTCTTCTTATGGAAGTTCTGGAGCGGAATGATCTTGCAGATTCTTCACATGCTCATGCCAACATCATCACTAATGGAAGTTCTATCCAAAAGCAACACAAAAGTCAGAATGATTCTTCGTCAATCCAAAGAATCTACAAAGTTAAAGACTTAAAGAACTTCATCAGTACTATTATCCAACGTTAAAGAGCGTGTGAGCATGTTGAAGAATGACGTGGAGACACTGGAGCAGCGAAGCAGACCTGAGGCAGACTTGATGCAGACAACAACAACATACTATCACTACCATCACAAAGAACAATGATCAAAGAAAAAAGTTAAAGATGACGTCAAAGCAAAACTGTTTAAAGAAAACAATTTCTCTACACTGGGGAGATTGTTCAAATCAAGGCAATTCTTCTCACAAGAAAGAAGAATGTCAGAAGACGTCAAAGCTACTATTACATCTGCACCTTCACCGTTTACATTCATTCATCACCAACACTTAGGGGGAGATTGTTGGAATCACTCCTAAAACCTAAATCAAGTGTTAGTGATTCATATGCAATAGTTAGCTTAATTATGGCCTTTATGTTTGTTTTAGCTTAAGCTTATGTAGAAGGCCCATAAGCTTAGGCCCATGTCCATTAAGGAAAAGAAGGGAGTAGGAGTGTTGCCCTAGCTCCCCTTCCTATAAATACCTTGTAATAAGGTTGTTCAATTTATCTCTTTCACTCACTCTACGCATAACCGTATTATTATTTCGTGTGTGTGTGTTTGGTTTATTGTTCATCCGCCTCTCTATCTCTTCTCTTGATGCTTGTGTTGTAAACTTAGTGACCTAACAGACTCCTCATGTCCCAATAACACAATTCAAGCCCTCATGCCCCTAGTCAACACAACTTAGAAGGCATGATGCGACACCTCGTGACATCCCAAGAAGCCCAAATAGCCAAGCTTTTAGACCGCTTTAACCAAAAACAAGTCGATATGGATAGGAAGATAGATAACCTCTTGAAAGCCATTACCAATCATGATAGGACGACCACCAAAAAGGTTAATGCTATCTTGACTCACTCTCTCGAAAAAGCTTCCCTTGTAAAGATTAAGGACCTCAGCAAGTACTTCGCTCATTCACAATTAGGCAATGAAACTAGGGACCCGTCTTCATCAAAGCACGTTTACTTCGTCAATGCCATCACCCTAGTGAGACCAAATAGGAATAGCAATGAAGCAAACCATGAAACGGTGCTTGAGGTTAGTAAGACTCTTAAGGATGAAACAACCAATGAAGTAGACGAAGTAGGTAATGAACACTTCAACAAGTTCTCTACGGATGAGGAACATTCATACCACCCACACCTAGTGCGCGACCTTCGTCCCTTTTATACTAAGAGATGCCCACGAATCACCTTTGGAAATCCTAGAAACCTCAACATACCGTGTTGCATAGTACATCTTTTCGTGGCAAAGGCCTACATTGATCGCTATTCCCCAATAAATATCATGACTAGCACGTACTATAATTGGGTGATGAAAAAACCTATCCCAAATAGGCAAGACCCCAATGATCCTAGAGTGAGATGTAATTTCCTTGGTAGAATTAAAGGATTGCCCGTCTATGTAGGTAGCTTCACGTACCTTACGGATTTCGTGATTGTGGAAGATATTACTACGACTATAGATCCTAGCTTGTCCCATGTAGTTCTAGGAAAGCCTTTCATAGATAGCTCCGGGATGACTTATGATCCGTCGTTAGGGATAGTAAGATTCAAGGATGATACCGATATTGCCTACCAAATGCCATTTAAAATTCAGAAATTCTCATCACTATCCAATAATGAGAAGGAACTTAAGCTATCGGTCTACTATAAGAATGAGGAGGATAAGAGGAGATGAGTGGACTATGTGATGAGTAAGATATTTGGATTCTATAAAGAATGTGTGAAATTAGGACCAGAATATAGAACCAAATGGGGGCAAGATGACTTCTTAGAAAGATGCACAATAGGGCATAACTATGCTATGAAAAACCCAAGAAGAGATCGTCATGAGGAAGAAAATGATGGCAAGGAAGTCACGTAGGAGCACAACTTCGAGTCTAGCTACAAGACCCATAAATAAAGAAAAGCGCTTCGTGAGAGGCAACCCATGCTTAATTGTTTGCTTTTTTTGTTTTTTAGTTTTTGTTTGTGTGTTTATATATCTTTTTCATTATTGTTTATTCTCATGTTAGACTTTGTGAAAATGATTTATTTTGTTTTTAACCTCGTCTTAATTGCATATAAAGGTATTTAAAAAAAAGATAAGTGTAGGGAAGATCAAATATGTTTTTGTTGGGTTCAGTAAATACCCAAACCCCTTAATCTAGGATTTGAATAGAAAATATCCTAAGTGTTTAGTTCGTTAAACACTAACAGGTCACTGAATGCATAGTCTCTCAGTGAGCCATCTTCAGGATACTTAGTAAGAGGCAAAGAAGAAGTCTCTCCACTCAGTAAGGCGGAACTTAAAGGGTGAAGACTGAGTCAAGAAGAAGATGGTGGATTCAGTGAGTGATGACAATAACTCACTGAATCCCTAAAACTCCTCTCCAGCTACTTACACTAAAGACAAGCTGAAATAGAAGACTGAAGGATGTGAAGACTGAAGAATGAGCGGGATAAGGCGGGATAAGTTTGAATCAGATAAGATGAAGTCCTTATCGACCAAAGTCAACTTTCCCTGAATGGCAAATGATCAGGCTCAGTGTCATCACTGACCTTTGGAAAGCAATCTTGTCTCTTACCTAAAATAGTCTTTGTAGACAGAGACAAAATACATCAGTATTTTGTCTTCTGTAAATTGTTAGTTTGTCACTTAGGAAAGAGTTAAAACTCATACTTGTATAAATAGCATAAGAGATGGAGTGAAAGATTAAGCTTGTGAATTGTAAAAAACACACATACACACAAGCCATATTTCACTCCTCCAAATACAACTTAATCCCTGAGATAGCTCAGTGGGTACTTGTAGTTGTGCTCAGACCTAGCCTGAACTTTGAGAGGAGTTACCAACCTTTGTCTTTTCAATCCCAAGTACTATTCTGCAAGTACTTGGGTAATGTATTCTTGTTTGATTCATTTCTAATAAAGAATATTATGTTGAAAATTAATCAGTTTGTTTTACTTACATCTTATCAATCATAGATTCACTATTAACTCGTTTTTAATACTTAACTGTTTTACGATAGTGAATAGGGAACAACAAGTGGTATCAGAGCAAGGCTGATTATGAAACCTTTTTTTAAGTCGCTCTAAAACGTTTTTAAATCAGGATCCTTATGGCTGAAAGTGATGTACCCCAACTAGTCGATAAAAAGGGTGGAGCTTATTCAGCTGTTGCCCCTAGACTTGAAGTTGGTAAATTCAACAAATGGAAAAAGCGTATGCTTTGCTATTTGATTGGGATGGAACCTTATTATATCAAGTGTATAAATGAAGGTCCATTTATCCCAAAGACTGCTAAAGGTTTGCCTAAACCTGAAGCTCAGTGGACTCAGGATGAGAGGAGAGTGGTCAACCAGGAACAAAGACTCAAAAGTATCATCATATCATGTCTTCCTGATGATATTATGGAGTCAGTGATAAGCTGTAGTACATCTAAACAAACCTGGGATGACCTAGTTCATAGCCATGAAGGCCCATCCGATACCAAGGAAAACAGGATAATAGACCTGAAACTTGAGTATAACACCTTCAGGGCTAAGGACTCAGAAACTCTGTCTCAAACTTACACCCGGTACAAAACTCTTTTAAATGAACTGTCAAATGATGGTGTTAAGTTGTCCAAACATGAAATCAATATTGGTTTTGTCAATAGTCTCCCTGACAAGTGGTTGAATTTCTCTCAGGGACTTAGGAATGCTAATCATATCCAGAATCTTGAACTTCCTAAAATTTATGGGAAATTTGTCTATGAGGAAAACCTCATCAACAGACAATACCCTGACTTAAAAAGGTCTCAGGAAGTCAAGAAGTCCCTGACCACCACTTCAACACCAATATCAACTGCTTTCGTTTCTAACAATGTGTTTCAAGATTTCCAAGAAAATTCAGATGATGAGCCTGATGAGAGATAAAGTGAGGAGTACCTAAATGACCTGAACGTTGAATTTCAGGAAAGGGCACTCCTTGCTAACTCTCGGAGGTTTATAAAAAGAAAAAAAAGTTTTTCAACTGCTAAAGCAAATGAGGACACTGAATTCTTTAAGTGTCACAAAAGAGGTCATGTTGCAAAAGACTATTTTTCAAAAACAATTTATGAACCCTCGTATAAACCATTCGGGTCAAATCAGTCCTCAGGCTTTAGCAAATTTCAACCAAAATTCTATCAGTCTCATCAAAATTTTCAAAACAAATCTGATCAAAACAAAGCTGTTGATTTTGAAGCTAAGTATAGGAAAGTCAAAGCTAAGCTTGCATTGCTTGAGGCCAGTCCCTCAGAAACAACAAAAAGTGTTCAATCTGTGCAGGGTAAAAACAAAGGCCTTGTTGTTGAAACCTTTGACTGGGATGAAGAGCCAGTCTTATCTGATGATGAAATGGTGCATGTCAGTGCACTGATGGCCCTCTCAGAAGAGGACAAGCTAGTTGTTGGGACAAATCATGCCAGGAATGGAGAGTGGGTCAACATCACAATGAAGAAGGTAAATATTTTACTTTCTATGGATGATGACTCTGATTGGCAGTCCTATATGAACTATATCAATGTTGACCTTAAGTTTGTAGAAGAGAAACGATTAAATCTTTTTTGAAAATATAACAAGCTAAGTTTTGAACTAAACAAGTGTAGGGATGAACTGCTTCTTTTAAAACAAAATAAGCTTGAGGCCATCACTTTGCAAATTCAAAACACTGAATTAGTTAAAAGAAATCAGGCTCTTCAAGATGAACTTAAGAAAGAAAAGGATATCATTGCTAGTTGGACTGCTAAGAATCCAAGAGTCTTTGATGTTGTGGGAGCCCCCAGCAGCAAAAAGAGAGTCATAGGTGAAAATCATCTCCCTGACTCTCACAACAAAGACCAGTCTTCCAAACCATTTGTGTCTGGACCTGGTAGAACCATCTTAAAAAGACCATCAAAACCAATTCAACAAGAATCTACCCCCACTGAGACTTCCACATCCTCTGTCCCCACTGAAGCTGACCAAATTCAGCAGCTGACTGAACTTGTGAGGAAGCTAACTGATAAGATGGAATCCATCGAAAGAGTTCCTAAACCAGTCAAGGAAACAAAGTCAGCTTCCTCTAGTTTCTCAAAGCCAAAAGCCACCACCAAAACCAAGCAGAAGTGTGATCTATGCCACTATACCAGTCATACCACTGACAACTGTTATAGAATCCTTTTTTGTATGATATGCAAAAAGGATGATCACAGAACTTCTGATCACTTAAAATATGTAAGTTCTCTCAGTAAAGCAAACTATACCAAACTTGGTCATCAGTATGCTTCAACCTCCAAATCTGCTCAAAAGTCTAGAGCAAAACCCTTTCCTCCTTGCCCACACTGTGGCTTTAATGATCATCATCCTGATGACTGTCTCATGAACACATGCTGTGAGATTTCATCCAAGCATGTTAGTGTCATCCAAGCAAGGAGAAGTTCCAAGCAACCCAGAATCACTGAGTCATCCTCAGTCTCCAAATGCAAAACCTGTGGTAGCACAATGCACTCAACCACTGACCATGAGTCAATTGCCAAATTCAAACAGACCTTTAGGCCCAAACCCACTAGTATGTGGGTCAGCAAGAGAAACTAATTCAGTTTACTATTTGTGCAGAGACACGCCAGGGAGCCTATTTGGCATCTAGATAGTGGATGCTCAAGAAGCATGACTGGTGTTAAGGAGTATATGCACAAATATGTAAAGGAACCAGGACCCAAGGTAGTATTTGGTGATAACTCATCATGTCCCACTGAAGGTTATGGTTCAGTATACTGCAATGGAATAGTTTTCTCTAGAATAACTTATGTCAATGGTCTCAAATACAATATCATCAGTGTCAGTCAACTCTGTGATGCAAAGTACATTGTGCAATTCAATGACAAACAAGGCACCATTTTCAATGCCAACAAAGAAGTTGTGTTGATATCTCCTAGAAGAGATGATGTTTATGTCTTAGACATGTCAACACTCTCTCAAAATGGAACTTGTCTCTTTGCCAAGGTCACTGAAACTATCAACTGGCTGTGGCACAAGAGAGTCTCACACTTAAATTTCAAAAACATCAACAATTTGGCAAAACAAAACAAGGTCCTTGGCTTACCATCACTGGATTTTGCAAAAGATAAACCATGCTCAGCCTGTGAAAAAGGCAAACACCAAAGAGCATCTTTCAAAACAAAACAAAATTTCTTAATCAAAAGCTGCCTTCACCTCCTGCATATGGATCTCTTTGGACCAGTAAGTCCTAGATCAATCCAGCATGAGAAGTATACACTTGTCATTGTTGATGAGTTTTCAAGATACACTTGGGTATACTTTCTTTCCAAAAAGAGTCAGGCAGCTGACACTATAATGTCATTCATCAGGAATATTGAAAACCAGAATGACATTACTGTTAAACAAATCAGAACTGACAATGGCACTGAGTTCAGAAATGATGAGCTTTAGAATTTCTGTGATGAAAAGGGAATCTCCCAAAAATTTTCATCTCCTTACACCCCTAAACAAAATGGGGTAGCTGAAAGGAAAAACATAACTCTCATTGAGGCTGCTGGAACTATGTTAAATGGATCAGCTCTATTAAAACATTTCTGGACTGAAGCAGTCAAAACAGCCTGTTACACTCAAAACATGTCAATCATTGTCAAAAGACATAACAAAACCCCATATGAGATATTCAAAGTTAGACTTCTTGATATCAGCTACTTTCATGTGTTTTGATGTCCTGTGTTTATTCATAACCACAAGGATCATCTAGGCAAGTTTGATGCTAAAGCTGATGATGGATACTTTCTAGGTTACTCACTGATTTCCAAAGCCTTCAGGGTATTTAACACAAGGAGACAAAAAGTTGAGGAAACCTTTCATGTCACCTTTGATGAGAGTTCAGAAAGCATCAGGTTCACCAACACCTCAGTGGAGGAAATAGGAATTGATAACTCATCAAGATATCCTCCTGATGAGTATAACACTGAAATCAATTCCTCATACCTAGCTAATGCTGACATCTCATATTATGTCTTACCTCACAACCTGCCTCAACTAACTATCAGTGAATTCATTGATAATCAATCAGTCCCTGCAGGGATAGGTAACACTGAACCAAATGTTCAGGAACCTGTGATTTATGAACCCCAACCTGAACAAGATATCTCAACAGATGTTCTTGATGATTCTGTGGCTCCTGCACCTGAACTCACTCTTGAGTTTCCAGTGACCTCTTCAAGCTCAGATCCTAGACCACAAAGTAAGTGGACAAAATCTCAGGACATTGAGCTTGTAAACATTATTGGTGAACCCACTGAGGGCATGATTACAAGAAGCATGGCTGCTAAACTAACTGCAGCTTCAGCAAATGAATGTCTATATGTTGATTACCTATCAGAAATAGAACCCAAAAGTCTCACTGAGGCTCTAAAACACCCAAGCTGGGTTCAGGTCATGCAAGAAGAACTTCAACAGTTTGATAAAAACAAGTACATGACCTTGATCAAATGTTCTCAGGATGTCATTGTCATAGGAATGAAGTGGGTTTTCAGAAACAAAACTGATGAAAACGGCACTGTCATTAAAAACAAAGCCAGACTTGTAGCCAAAGGTTACAGTCAACAAGAAGGCATTGACTATGATGAGACATTTGCTCCTGTTGCAAGAATGGAAGCCATCAGGATCTTCCTTGCATATGCTACCTACATAAACTTCAAAGTTTACCAAATGGATGTAAAAGTGCATTCCTGAATGGTGAACTCAAGGAAGATGTGTATGTTCAGCAACCTCCTAGCTTTGAGAGTAGTAAATTCCCTGACTATGTCTGCAAGCTTGATAAAGCCCTTTATGGACTAAAGCAAGCTCCCAGGTCATGGTATGAAACTCTCTCAGCCTTCCTGATTCAAAACAAGTTTGTCAGAGGAAAGATAGACAACACATTGTTTATCTACAGGACAAAACAAGATGTGATACTGGTCCAAGTATATGTTGATGACATCATATTTGGCTCAATAAACTACACTCTTTGCAAACAGTTTGAAAAACTGATGACAAAGAAGTTTGAAATGAGCATGATGGGTGAACTCACATACTTCCTTGGACTACAAATCAGGCAAACTGATAAAGGAATCTCCATCAGTCAAGAGAAATACACCAGAAATCTCTTGAAGAAATATGAGATATCTGATTGTGCCTCAGTGAAGACACCAATGGTCCCTCCTAACAACCTTGGACCTGATCTCACTGGCAAATCAGTCAATCAAACCCATTTTAGATGGATTGTTGGCTCACTTATGTATCTCACTGCTTCTAGACCAGACATACAATTCTCAGTCTGTCTAATAGCAAGATATCAGTCCAATCCCAAAGAATCCTATCTCACTGTAGCCAAAAGAATACTAAGATACCTGAAGGAAACTCCAAGCCTTGGACTCTACTATCCAAATTTCTCAGGGTTTGACCTCAAAGGATATTCTGATTCTGATTATGCTGGCTTCAACATGGACAGAAAAAGTACCTCAGGGTCCTGTCAATTTCTTGGAGGAAAACTGGTCTGTTGGAGTGCTAAAAAGCAACAATCAGTGGCTATGTCTTCAGCCGAAGCTGAGTATGTTGCTGGTGCAGGATGTTGTGCCAATGTATTATGGATGAAAAGTCAACTCAGTGACTATGACATCCACTACAAAATGGTACCCATCTTCTGTGACAACACTAGTGCCATTGCTATCTCCAACAACCCTGTCCTTCACCAAAGAACCAAACACATTGATATCAAATATCATTTCATCAGGGACCACATATTGAAAGGAGACATAGAGCTTCACTTCATCCCTACTGAATATCAACTTCCTGATATATTCACCAAACCCTTGGATGAACCTACCTTCAGGAGACTGAAAGCTGAATTGGGAATGCTATACATTGAAAGTCAGCAACCTGAAAACCAATCCCAATCTCAGTATGTTTTCCCTAAAATGGCTCATCCTCCCTGAACAAAACCTCAAAAATAACCCTCTCACTGAATGAGTAAGACTCATTCAGGGACCCTGACTCTTGATATTGAGCATTGAATGAGTAACTAAATGCACCAAGTATTAGTTACTTAAATGTCCTAGGTTGGTAAACACACCAATTAAATATAGGAATATATGTCTCTCTATCTTACTGTCAGGGGCCCCTCAAACTTACCTCACCCCTCTTGGCATTAAATGCCCCCTCTCACATGTAATATCTTGTGGATATTTTATTGTTGCAAAAATGCACTTTTACTGTGCACTGCAACTGTTCCTTGAAAACCGAGATTTTACTGCGGGTAGTGGAGTGGTGGCATTAAATGTGGAAATTCGAAACTTTTTCAAAAACTAACTTTACAAATCCACATTTGTGCATAAACTACCCCTCTCATCACTCTATAAATACCCCTCACAAAATCATTAAAACACACACAAAGTATTTCTGCAACAAAACGCTGTCAAAATACTCTTTCAAATCCAGAAATCTTTGTGTTCTTCAAACCTTTTTCTGAAAAACCTTCTCTATAAACATTTACAAAAGTTTTTCATCACAAACTTGAGAGATTTAAAAACTCTTTGATTGTTCTAGTTCAAATATTCTTTCAAAACCCTAAAAATCTTTAAATGGAAATGGCTAGAACACAATCTCTTCAGTTTGCATCTCAGTGGGTAGGGGATCTCAGTAACGTTGAATTTTAACCAACAATGTCATAGGAAATTTTGAATACCCCAAAATGTCCCAGCCTATAAGGACATAATGAAATTTTTATTCAACTGCCCACTGAAAACGGCCTTTGTCAGTGTCCCTCTATACTGTACCAAAACCTCCTAAGGGAGTTTTAGGCTACAACAGTGGCCTATGACCCGACACCCTCAATTAATGAGACAGACCTAAGACCCCTCAAGGAGTATCTCATTAAGTTCAGTCTTTTTAACGGGGAAAGATCAGTCACCCTGGACTATAAAACGTTCTGTACTGCAACAGGGTTAGACTACAATAAAGGAGTCTATGTTGCCCATCCTGAACCCTCCACAGTGAAGGATGGGTTAAAACAAATCGTTTTGGATCCAAAATTTTTGGACAAGACCCCAGTCACCAAGAGTTCATTTCATGTGGCTTGGAGGATCCTGTTCACTTTTGTGATTCAGGTCCTCGGCGGGAACCACTCATCCACTGAACAAGTTAATTCTATTCAGTTGATGATGGCATACTGTTTGATGAATGGGGTCAATGTCGACATTGGGGAGATCATTTACAGGGATCTCGTAACCAAGCTACTGAGCAAAACTAGGGAGAAATATGTTTCGTACCCTAGGTTTGTCTCATGTGCTTTACATGTGTTACTAGGTTGCAATTATCCTCAGCAACAAAAATATTGTGCTTTACCTGGCATCCTGAGTCAATCTAATTTTCAAAAAGACCCATCCCTTGTCACTAATATTGAATTGACGGCCCATATGGTTGCTGTAAACAACCAGAGGGACTCAGTGTCTCCTAACCCTGCTCCTAAAAAGAGAAAGGGGAAGTGTCAGACTAGGACTAAGACCAAACCCAAGTCTTAGGGCCCTGAGGCTTCAGGAACACAGCCCAAAAGGCAAAATAAGCCCAAGACTGATATGCCACCCACAGGAGACCAAGCAACATCCACCCAGGTGACAACGAAGGACACTGATAAATCACAATCAGTGCCCTTGGTCCCAACTACTACTCCCCAAGATCCAGATGGAAACATACAACCCGCTGGTAGGGGAGCGCCTTCCACAAAGCCCAAGGATGACATTATCAAATCATAT
Source organism: Chrysanthemum seticuspe (assembly GCA_019973895.1). Taxonomy (NCBI): domain Eukaryota; kingdom Viridiplantae; phylum Streptophyta; class Magnoliopsida; order Asterales; family Asteraceae; genus Chrysanthemum; species Chrysanthemum seticuspe. The sequence continues at coordinate 232,876,935 of BPTQ01000005.1, forward strand.
CCTTTGTCTGAGGGCCAACTGAATGATCCCAAAGACTAAGAGGGAACTGAACAACCCGCTGATAGGGATATAACTGCCACCGACTCCGCCAAAAGCACTGGGAAACACCCACCAGTGTCTCAGGGGTCTTAGAGGGACAAAGACTCGGAGGGAAAGAAACAACCCACCGATATGGAACCCATCACCAATCCTGACTCCGGAGAAGATATTGGGGGAAAAACCCATCAGTGTCTGAGGGGTCAAAGGGGGACAAAGACTCAGAGGGATTAATACCACCCGCTGATACGGAACCCATCACCCCCACCTTGTTAACTGTTGTTGATGTTGCTGAGATACTATTTTCTGATGATGAACATGCTGAAAGTGAAGATGAAATTCTATCAGCAGGAGAAGAAGTGGACGCTGATTTTCAAGCTGAACAAGAACATCAGCCAGATCCACAAGAGCCTAATGAGTCACCATTTCAGCCTGAAGATAATGACTCTGACTCCTCTTCATCCAGTTCTGATGAATTCATCCAGTTTGATAATATTCTTCCAAACACTGAAAGGCAACTAGTTATGTGGATCACCAAAGCTTCAAGAAAGATATATTCTGGGGTCACTGACACATTGTGGGATCAACACAATGAAGCTGCTACAAGTTATGCTGATCTAAAGTCCGATGTGCTCACTTTCAATGCTAACACTGATGAACACAGAGATATCATGTACGAGCATCTTCATAGATTGGATGATAACCTGGCTAAGTTTCTTAAACATCTTCAGGGTTGTGGGACAAAAATTGATGAAATCATGGACTCGGTCAAAGAAGACCCAGCACTCAACTCAAAAGTGATGGAGGCTACTGAGGCTTACTTGAAGAATTCCTCAGATCTCACTGAACTAATCAACATGCTCAAGTCTGCTAATGTTCAGGGTCTTCAATCTTCAGTTCAGTCTCTTCAGGCAACACTAGGTTCCTTGGATGCTCAGGTGACCACTCTGGCTAAGGCATCATCTTTCATGGCTTGGAATCTTGGGCCACGGATGACTACTTTAGAATTATCTCAGGCTAATCTAGAGAAACAAGAAACCAGTCTTCAGCAGGATACCACTGGCATCAAGGCTATGCTCACTGAAATTTATCAAGCCTTCAAAGGTTAAGCCACTGAAACTCCCTAGTGTCCGAAGCAACTCTTGCTCTCACTCATGTTGCGGCAAAAGTTGAGGGGGAGAAGACTACTGAAGAGACTTCCTCTCACACTGAGGGGGAGCCAGCTCAACCAGTCCCTGTTGTACCAATTTCATCAGTACCACCAACATCTTCAACAAGAACAACAATGACAGTGATCAAACCTATAACAACAACAACACCACCTCTGGTAGCATCATCTTCGTCAGGCCAGGAAAAAGGAAAAGGCATAATGCAAACACCACCTGAGCCTAAGAAGATTCCCTATATGATCGGCAACACTGAGTACCTGCTTACCCCACAACAGCTAAGTGCCTACCTTGCAAAGGAAGAGAGAAAAAAGAAACTTGTTGAGGAAGAAAGAAAGAGCAGAGAAGCACTGGTAAAAGTTGTCGCTGAGGAAGCTGAGAATATTGGAATTGATCCTACGAAGCTTCAAAAGGGTCAGGCTTGACAAAAGTTCAAGGATGCTCAGGCTGCTAAGATGGCTGAAATGAGAAAGCAGTTGGAAGAAAAGAACAAAAGAACTGTAGCCATCAGGCAAGCAATAATTGATCACTACAACTGGTCAATGACAAATAGAAGGCTGCCTAAGAAAATCACAGATGTCAGAATCATCCCCAAGTCCAAACCACTGGCCATGAATGTTTACAGGGGGGATGACAAAAGACACTTCGAGGTTCATGATCCCCTAAAATTCACTGACTTTGGGATCACTGAACTAGATGAGCTGGGTCCAATAATTGAAAAGAAGCAGAATGCGGTGGTTAAGGAGCTGATGAAAATGCTCAGCAAGGGATGCACCAGCACAACTGGGGATTCAGCCTGCCTTAACTGCACCACAAGGATCTCAACCTCAGTCTTCATAGGGAAAAAGAAAGAGGGTTGATTTCCAGCCTGAGATCAAAGTGCCTGGACTTGAATGCAACAGGGAGCTGCATGAAGGTGTAAAATTTGTCAACTGTCTTGTGATAAAAAAGCCTGAAAGAGGGCTATTTTTCATTGATGTCTATGGAAACCCAGCATTCCAAAGGTGGAGTGATATTGATCAGGCAGGAGTGGCTACAATGCTGAGCTACATACCAGTGGCCTCTCAAGTTCAGACTCCTGCAAATTTCAGGTTCTGTGCTGACTTAAACGCCAAGATAAGAGAGCATCCTGACAAGGAAACACTCATCACTAAGAAATTCAAGCTTGAAGCACTGGGAATCCATCTAGACTGACATCATTTTGATTTATCCTTTTTTGTACTAGTGATAGGAACCATGTAATGTGATCAATAAAAGATGTATGTTTTGGTACAATACTCAGTCTTCCTTATTGTATTCATTAGTACATTCAATGTAAGAAGAAGCCATTTGCTCACTTACACTGATCAAACACTTAGGCTATTTGTATATCCAAATAGGGGGAGACTGTTCGGTTCAGTAAATACCCAAACCCCTTAATCTAGGATTTGAATAGAAAATATCCTAAGTGTTTAGTCCGTTAAACACTAACAGGTCACTGAGTGCATAGTCTCTCAGTGAGCCATCTTCAGGATACTCAGTAAGAGGCAAAGAATAAGTCTCTCCACTCAGTAAGGCGGAACTTAAAGGGTGAAGACTGATTCAAGAAGAAGATGGTGGATTTAGTGAGTGATGACAATAACTCACTGAATCCCTAAAACTCCTCTCCAGCTACTTACACTGAAGACAAACTGAAATAGAAGACTGAAGAATTAGCGGGATAAGGCGGGATAAGTTTGAATCAGATAAGATGAAGTCCTTATCAACCAAAGTCAACTTTCCTTAAATGGCAAACGATCAGGCTCAGTGTCATCACTGACCTTTGGAAAGCAATCTTGTCTCTTACCTAAAATAGTCTTTGTAAACAGAGACACAATACATCAGTATTTTGTCTTCTGTAAATTGTCAGTTTGTCACTTAGGAAAGAGTTAAAACTCGTACTTGTATAAATAGCATAAGAGATGAAGTGAAAGATTAAGCTTGTGAATTGTAAAAAACACACATACACGAAAGCCATCTTTCACTCCTCCAAATACAACTTAATCCCTGAGACAGCTCAGTGGGTACTTGTAGTTGTGCTCAGACTTAGACTGAGCTTCAAGAGGAGTTACCAACCTTTGTCTTTTCAATCCCAAGTACTATTCCGCAAGTACTTGGGTAATGTATTCTTGTTTGATTTATTTCTAATAAAGAATATTATGTTGAAAATTAATCAATGTGTTTTACTTACATCTTATCAGTCATAGATTCACTATTAACTTGTTTTTAATACTTAACTGTTTTACGATAGTGAATAGGGAACAACAGTTATTAAGAACATGAACATGAGATTAACAATAAGTTAAATTGATATATTTCTGTATTTGTTAGAGTCAAATGCTTGTATCGAGTCGTAATGGATGTTTTGCATAAATTTTTCTAGGTTTTAATGAGGTAATTTTTCCAGAAAAACGCAGCATATGACTTTTTGTCAGGACAACCTGACGGTGTTAGGATTAACACCTGACAATCTCAGGCAATGTAGAAACAAAATATCAGTTTTTGTTTTCTGTGTAACTTGTAATTTTTGGAAATTCCCAATTCTTAATTTTCCAGAAAAACTGCAAACATCCATTCCACAAGCATTATATCTTACTTGCTTTCTAGATTAGTTGTGTGTCATATATAGTTTTACCGTCGATTTTACGCGAAGGTTTCATTTGTTTCCTCATAAGTGTGCAGGTTATATTAGACAAGAAGAAGAAACACATATTGGAAGAAGCTTATTACTTATTCATTCTTCTTGGAGGAGGATTTAACCTCAACTTCATACATATCCTACAGAGCTAATCAGGGGAGTACTAGTTTCTTTCTCTTTGAACTTACCTTCCTTTATCCTAACTTTGATACTTTCGAGGAATATTTGGGACAATGTTTAGTTTAAGTGTAGAGAGGGAGAATAAAACGGGAACTTAGAAACTATTCACTCACTTTATTATTTGTCTTGTCCTTGGTAATTTGTGTAATAAACCATAATAAATATTTTTTAGGGCAATTTTAGCACCAAATTAATTTTTTTTTATGACATTTATGAGCTAAACTTTAGTCTTAATAAAACGTCTCATGGATAGGAATTATATGACTAGCACAAAAATCGTATACCACTCAAATTCCACCCCAAAAATATAAGGTTCGCCCCTAGTTCTTTAGGAATAAAAGGATTCATCTTTAATGCTTAGTGAGTGTACTTGTAGTATAATAGATTCTAGAACTTGTGTTATGATGCATTCCGAGATCGCTAGTGAGACTACACTTGTGTAGTTAGGATTAACTAAATGATAAGAGGCATTAGGATAACCCTTATTTTAAACCTATATTATAATTACGTCTTCCACATCGGTTTAGTAATTTTCCCCACACCCTTGCGATATACTCATCTTTAGTACACGATACCACTAGTTAACCCCTCAGAGCCTATCCTTTTCGCAGTTCTCGTGATTTTTTGGTTTTCTGGAATATCAATGAAGAGCATTGTTTACATTACACCCCTAAATGTACTCCCAAATCGCCTTACCTACCTTGTATGCACTCATCTTTAGTGCATTATTGTTATCACTACTAAACCCTTAGTTTAATTATCTAGTTACTTGCATAGTTGCAAAGTCGAGTCATATCTTTTGTATACAGTTTTGGGACGATTGGGACTCATGGGTTAAAGTAATATTTTATAGAGTAACGAGAAAGACCGATAAATTCAAATTCCCTCTGTCTACGTAATTAAATACTCCAAGTGTTTTGATCTTTTCAAATCTGGTCAATTAGTGTTAGTTAAATAAAAACTCAAGTGTATGGATGCTCATATAAATCCCTTATATTTTGATGTTATTGTAAAGGATGGTAGAGTAAAAAGGTATGAAAAAAAGAAAAAGAGTTGTCAAAAAAAATGAAAAAAAATGAGAAAAACATATGGGCTATCATGCTACATCTATCTTTATCTTTATGTTTTTAAGTTTATGTTTATGTTTTGTTTAAAGTTATCTAGTGTTAGTGAGTCGAGTCTTGGCTTAGCAACGCCATGCTTTACATGCTTGAAACATAAGATTTTTGACTTGCCACCAATAAATATCCCTATCCAACAAAACCCTTTACTTCCTTACCCTAAGCCTAACGTTACAACCCGTTGTAAAGACCTCTTAGATAGTTATTCCTAGGTGCTTACGCCAAAGTGGTGAAGTTTGATCTGTTCTCAAGCCTGTGGTAATCTATGTACTATGCCAGGTAATGAGTGTTTATCTTCCATTTCCATTCATATTATATTTCATATAAACCCGAGAGATGAGAGAATCCAAACACCAATTGTAAGGTGCTAGTATATAATTTCCGTGCTTGTTATGACTATTGTGGCGCTTGTACTTGTTGTAAACTATTTTAAACCAATGCTTCATGACCCCTAACTTATGATTTGATTGGCAAAAGCACATTTGCTTTAGGACAAGCAAATTTCAAGTGTAGGGATATTTGATAGGGATTTAAAACACACCTTTTTAGGGGGTCATTTAAGCCCTAAATCGACACATTTTATATCCGTTACTACTTAAAATCGTTTCTTTTCACATTTTAGGTCTTTTGGAAGCAAAATGTTGGAATGAAGCACATTTGGATGAAAAGGAGCAAAAACATGAAGAAAATGGCAAAGTCAAGATCAAAGGCACTCCAGCACACCTGAGGGCGTCCCAACCAAAGGGCGATGTCTTCCCTTTATAGAAGACTTGATCAAAAGCGCATGCGAAGGCTCAGCGGAAATTCTGGTTCTAAAGCCTGACGGCGTCACGCCTAAACTCTAGAAGGAGTCACTCACAAATTTCACACCTGACGCCCAAGAACCAAGACCTAGACGACGCCCTGCATGAAGACTGATGGCGTCACTAGAAAAAGGTGACACTGTCGTGATTGTAAATCTATATATAAAATTTTATTTTTCTGTATTTTATGAGGTAGAACTTTGGAGAGCAAACCATAATACAGTTGTAGTCCGACTTGGATAGTAGTCTAGGGTCCCATACCCTATTTTACATCATAAGATAAGTTTGTTTATCTAATTTATCATTATGTCTACCCCATGTTTAATTGTATGTGTGTATGCTTGCTTGTTTAACATGAGTAGCTAAATTATTCTTGTGTTTGCTTAGATCTATGAAACCTAATTATTAATTATTTTTAGGTTGTCTCTTGTCTTAATTGGTAGATGCTAGATTAAGGAAAATTGACTTCTTCTTTCATTGTTGCGAGCTTGAACGTCCTAAATAGCAAAAAATCCTTTGAGTGCACTTAGGCCATTCGTTGTGTTTATTGCGTGAATTATAGCGTTAGTATAGTAGAGTATTCGGGGGAGATACCATTGTACTTGCTGATCCCGGGTATTCTAGAGGAGAGTTGCAATTTATAGAACTAGGGAATTAGGCACCACCCTACGACCAAACAGAATACAACGCACCAATTAAGATAAAGGAAGTGACAATTCAACCGACCAATAAGAGATAACTAGGAAGTAATAATATCTATGTAAACACATCTTTAATCATCATACGAGCACACTTACATTAAACATAATATATCCGTAGTTAATTAGGTAATTAGATAAGTAGTAAAAGTAGTAGAAATCGGTAGAATTACTACCCCCCCAATCTTATACCCCGAGATATTTACCTTTGCTTTCTAAAAAACCATAAAAAAAAGACTAAAAAGAATCTCCCTCAACCCCACCTTCTCGTCATATATCTCTTTCTGGCATTCCTATTCCCCTAGAGAACGAAATCAATCTCCTAGGCTTATCACATACTACACTACAACGATTAGGTTCACTGCCTAGAGGCTTGAAAAAATTGCTCATAGAAAAGGAGGTTTTCTCGACCCCGAACCCACGCATCATATACTTTAGATCCAAATCGTAATAATTGGATGTAGAAAGCCAACTGCATTGGCACTAGCTTAGGAGCATAAGTCGGAAAGATTCTCTAACTAGGTTCTTATATTGTGACTAGTACGTGTAATATTGCTAAGTAGATAATTACAAGAATGAGTCAAAAAAGTTAGTAAAACTCATAGAAGTTTAGGTTGCATTTATTTCACATAAATAGATTATAAATAATAGTTTAAAAACATTACACGGGCTTCGTTAATGGTGATAGCATTAACCCTTGCCAGAGCCTAGGATTAAGGGAGAAGGTCCACCCTGTTTACATTAGTAAATCACAAACGAGGGATGGTACCTAACTATAATAATTGCACTAGTAAGGCATATCAGTAATAATTAACTGGAATAGACTTGGCCAGCACGTTCTTCCTATCCTGATTTAGTGTCTTTTTACTTCTATCGTTTGTCTTATTTTATTTATTTATTTAACTACTTTCTTAGTTTAATTAGAAAACAAAACTTGTGCCAGTCTCACAGGCTGAAACCACCTTTGCGTTACTTTAATTTAGTTAGATATTGGAATTTAGGATTAGTATATTAGTAATTCACTCTTGACGAACGAGTTGTACTTACCCTACTATTGATCGGGTACACTGCCCATTAGTGTTAGTCTATAGGTTAGTTCGGCAAAATATAAATATTAAAATTTGGTTAAAAATATATAGACCTATAAATATACATCAACAGGGCTTTTGCCAAAATAAAATGATGTGATGAAAGTTTTTTGTTATGCAAAAAGTGTTGGTATGAGGGTTTTCGTGTTTTGTAACAATAAATGGTTTAGATATGATATTTTAACGCCAGAAAATGGAAATTTGTGAGGCAAACAACTTTATTTGTGATTATTGATGAAATATAACGAAGTTTTTTGGTTGATAAAGTTTTCCAGTGAAACAAAAACTTTTCATGTAAACGGAAAAATGAAAATAATGGCTTGTTATTATGTTGCGTGTAGAACGAATAGCGCTATGTTTACGTAAGGTACATATTGGGGTTGGGTGATGGTAATCGTACGATTAGTTTCTCAAGCTCGGTAAGGACCCCAAGCTATGACCGGAGTCAAGTGTTGGGGTAACACTCATGTGCCGACTACAAGTTGTGTAATGTGTGTGTGTGTATGCATTTGTGTTATGTGTATGTGTGCGTGTGAAGATGAATTAGCTTCACGATGAGAATGAATTGGTCCATTTCGTAGGAATGGACCTCTCTTTATAGGGATACATTTAAGGTTTTGTGCCACCCATGGATGCAATCCAATGGTTAAAGATGGTCTACATGGTGGACATCCAATAAAGGAGACAGAGTGACACATGGTGTGATATTCTTGGCTCTCTAATGTGTATGGAATGTTCCATGCACGTATTAGTGAGATGTTCGCAATATTACCTCTAAGTAAACGAGGTAGTGACACTTGTTATATGTTGTAACGACCTTTTGGGATAAGATCCCAGTCAGGCATTTTCCTGGAGGTATCATCCAGGCTTGCTTCGACTTTCGTGAGGCTTGATAACTTGCTTCCCAGGCATAGCGTGTTAGTTATAGGCATGTCTTGAGCCTGCTCTAAGTGCGTGGATTCTAGCTATTTGGGCTACAACTCTTGTACGCTATCAGACTCTAAGAAAACGAGAGCCCAAAAAAGTCGATGGAAGAAGGCATCGTATTTGACATGTAAAGAGACCAAGAGCCAAAAATATCTCAATAGTGCTTCTAGCGAGTATTAGGGTGATTTTTCAGGAATAAAAAGGTTACCCAACACCATGCCTCTCTCTAAACAAACCCAAATGTCGACTTATCATGAAATGACGTCTCCAGCGCACACTACATGTAGTGATCAAGAATTGCGAAGAAACAAGATGAAGTTTGCATTGTTTGATGTTAAGTGATGAAGACTTAGGTTTAAAACCAATTCGACAGCCTGACCTTATAGCCAGAAGTTTATTACATGCAAACATCATATTAGTAACATTGCGGATGTGACATGTGCATTGGAAACATTGAATTTGTTACGCCCCGTGCCCGATTTGACTAAAAATATAAAACTTTATACGGAAACGACATGACTCGAAACTTGACGCTTGTTACTCTTTTATGAACTGACAACAATCTGAAAGAGACCGAACCTTGAGACTATTTTTAAATTTAACTAGACTCAAATACTTTTAAAACGACGGGTGGCACCCTAAACTGCACTATGACCCGTCTTGTGCACTAAGGACCCCTAAAATGCACTATAACCCCTCTTTTGCACTGAGGACCCTTAAAGTGCACTAGAACCCCTCTTGTGCACTAAGGACACCAAAAGTGCATTATTTTCTCAAATCGACCCATAACACTTTTAAACATTAAATCAACACTTCAGACTTGTATTTAAACATATGTAATATATCTTAACTAAAAATATACCATATACATTGTTTCATAGAATTCTTGACCCCTTTGACCCAAAATGGGTTAAAATAGACCTTGTCGCAGACACCCCTTTTTCTGCGTGACCCTTTTGTGCACTTTTGACCCATTTTTCAAAAAACGACTTCTATAACATGACATAACACCAAAACATCCATAAATCATTAGGACATTATAAACATCAAATATATACATAAACTTGGTCATAATGACCCGTTTGCATACACCCACTCTTTAACATTTTGACCCGTTTGTTCACTTTTGACCCATTTTTTTGAAAACGACTTCTATAACATGACATAACACCAAAACATCCAGAAATATTCAACCATGCTTTAGGACCTGTAAAATGATTCTTAAACCATTTCAAAGACTTTACATTACAAACATTTAACCCATTTAAAACTCCCGGGGAACAACTTTGACTTCGAGCTCGGTATTCTTCCTAAGCTCCTATTTGTATACAAACCTTCTAATATACACTCTTCCAATCCTTAAGTCTTTTCCAATCGCTTTACCTTCTTCACAATTGAACCTACAAAAAGGTTAAACAACTAAACCGTAAGCTTTCGCTTAGTAAGTAAAAGACATAACAAGTTATCCTATATTATTAATCACAATTTGCATCATAAGCTTCACTTAACCCATCATTCAGAACATATAAAATTCTACATACCTTGGTAACTTCACAACTAGGCTAATCATATCTTTGCTAAACACATAATCACTAAATACACATCAACTCTTAAACTCCAAATGTCATCAATAGCATATCAACTATGCTAAACTCATTTAGCTAGTTTAACCAACTAGCCACATCTTCCTCTTAGCCAAGAATAGTTGTCATTAGGCCATTCATAACCTTAACACAAACAATCATTTAACACGAAAAACAAAATACAAATATGATAAACTCAATATAACATCTTGTTATAATCAATTTAATTACCTTAAATTCAAGCTATATAAACCAATAGCATCATCATCATCTGTAAAACCCTAAAAATATAAACGCATATAAGACTATTTTACCCTTGAAATCAAAATTTTAAAATACGTAAAATATAATAACGTTCATTTAACGAAACTAAAAACTTAACTTATGAATATTTAAAACATAACGTGTATATAAATTAACGACGTTGGTACGACGAAAATAAAAGTCACGCGTATGAACTTTGGACCTCGTCTCTTCCCCTTAGTCGAGTATGCAACTAGTAAAAGCCTTGAGCCATTTGTTTTGTGATCCGATTTATTTCCTCAAAACCCATGGGCCTCGTTTTCCTTCTTTTGCCAGCCGAGGGTACACTTGAGCCCATGGAGTCCGGTTCGGGTTGCAAGCCGATCCACACCAAAAGCCATCATAACCGATCGGTATATATACCTCATGAAAACATCAAAACTGAAACCCTAGCTTCTACAAAGTCACGGCAAAAGTTTTCCCTGCTTTCTTTTTCTTTCCAATCCGTCCGCTGTGGTTTTCTTTTGGTTCGGTGCAATCTGTTCGAACATAGCCAATGTATGATCGGCCTCCTTCTTTAGTCTCAAACTTTGCATGATAATCGTATAAAGAGTGAGCCGTGTAATATGATTAATATACCATTCGAATTGATGCTAAGCCGTGTGACATGTAATAAACCATTCGATTGAATAAGGGATCATGCGTTAGGGTTTTGTGTAGTCATGTGATCGTATCACACATATATGTGCCGCGCCTTTGTTGTGCATGTGTGACTTCAGAAACCTACATACTTGTACCGATCATATAACATTAAACGCATAATAAGTAACATATACGTAGTCGCATGAAATCATAAACATGTATTATATATGTAAGAGTTAACACATGGTTAGGTAATAAGTTAGGTAGTTATAAGTTAAACGTGAATAAACATCGATCATGAAACTTTGATTTGCGTTAAGAAGGTTGTGGCGATTTGCATGCATGGTTAAAGTATATATGAGCTTGGTTTGACTTGAGAATGGTTAAACGTAGGTGTATGTGTGTGTGTCGATTTGCTTATGAGTCAGGAAAACAACGTAGGGTAAATTGGATTTGCATAAGTTGCGTGTATTTTGAAACAAGGGAAGAAGAAACGGTGTTGGCTTGGTTAATCATGTAAGTTATGAAGGCTTGTGTAAACTATTTTGGAAGAGAGTCCTAAAATCCGTTCTTGACATTTATAAACCCTATACTTTGAAAGATGATCATATAAGCTCTCAAATAAGATATTTGTCATATTAAACCCTTAAGTTTACCATTTGTCATTTGTAACCCATAAGTTTGGCTAATTAATGATTAATACTCTAAAATGTCATAATTCCGTCCATCACTAAGAATAAGAATATACTTACAACTCTAAGAATGTTAATGCGATGAATCCGTTATAACTTAATGATGCTAACAAGTATTAAATAAATCATAATCCGTGTAGATTCATTGAAGGAGACGCGACGTTATATCTTCGTGATTCACTCGTTCGTTTGCTTTTCTCTCATTTGCTTTAAGGTACAGATATTCTGACCTTTTCAGTAAAGGTTCCTTATGACGTTCTTTTCGTTAGCTTTCCTATTTTACTTATTAGGGTTTCCGATGCCATTGCTATGAACCCTTTTCGGATTGTTTGATCTGTTGCTTATATGAACTTCTGTTTTATTGAACCATGCAATATCTGATTTGAACTTGTGTTATGAAGACTCTGATATGCACATTTGTTGAACCTTACTATGTTTAATTATGAACTTCTAATTATGAATGTATGATATATGACTGTGATATGAACCTTTGACTTCTGAACATTTGATATGAACCCTTTCTGATTTGTTTGATCCGTTGTTTATCTGAAACATCTGTTTAGTGAACCATGAAATATCTGATTTGGACTTTATGATATGAAACTTCTGATATATATATCTGTTGACTTTATGATGAATTATGATCTGTGTCATTTATGACAATCTGTTTGACCTAAGTTAGTTTGACACCCGAGCCAAATATTTCACTAGTCATGGGGGTTCCATGTCCGTGTCGGGGATGCACCTCTACCATGACTCTAGGGCAGTAGAGTGATGTTCTGCCACGTCCCTTTCTGTTATCTGTTTATGAGCTCGAATTATGGAATATGGCCGCTATCTATCTGTTGGGACGTATGGATGCATCCTAGATCTGATCTGTTATCCGATATGATTTCTGGTGAATGATGTCATGTGCAATACGCGTCTTCACAAAATTCTGAGAGCTAGCTACTCCAATTAGTTTATGAGGTTACCTTCTGAAGAAGAAAGATATTTCTGATATGATATGTTCTGGGCTCGTGGTAGTTAACTAAATCTTTATCTGTTATTTCTATGTTAAGTATTCTGATTATGATTCGGTATGTTCAAGTGTTAATAATTATGTGCTCGGCTTATTATATGTTATTATATGTGTTTATGCTTTTGTATGTTTATGTGACTACCGTCTACTATGCTAGGTTATGATTAATATGTTTAAATATGATTCGCATGCTGTCATCTGATGTTATGTTATTTTATCGTTATGTGAATTCGTTGATCTGTGAGATGAATGTGATAGTGTGAAGGTAAGTATCCTGAAAGTTAGTAAGTATGATTGTTCAGTTAATCTGGTGAACTTTGCCTATACGTTAGGGTATCTATCTGCTTATGTTTGATCTGCTATGTTAAAACTCTGCTGATGTTAAGATTTGATCTGAGAACTGGTTTAGCTTATGATATATGTTCTGATAATTGCTAATGGCTATGTTATGTCTTTGTCTATTGAGTTATAGTTTGTCTACTGTGTTTTTTGTCTGTATGCGTGACCTGCCATGTTTAAATTCTGCTTATACTAAAGTTTGATCTGGGAAAATGGTTTAATTTATAATATCTGGCCTGTTAACTTACTATCTGCTATGTTATGCCTCTAGTTCATTTAATTATAGTTTTTGTAAGGTGTTTTCATTGGTATGTGTGACTACTATGTGTTGACTGTTGTTTTTCGCTGCTACGACACTGGTTAAGTTTATTAAATGTAACTTATCTGATTTGTGTGAATGTCATGTTTACTTCATAGAAATTGTTTCTGTTAGTTTTGATATTTCGTTTGGCTTATATGCACTTGAATTTCTTGATTTAGTTAAGGTCTGGTTATTTTAATGTGTTTGCATTTGTGTCAGCAATGTGCTATGTGTTTGTTCTTATTTGTTATTTGTTCTTCCAGATTTCTATGTAATTGTGTTTCCGCAGAATCCTCCGTGATTCATTGAATCTCATTCCGTTACGACTTTGTTATTCGTTTCTTTGTTTAAATTTTGTATTTCTGTTTTTGTTTAGTTTTTGTTCTGTTATATCTGTTCACTGGGCTTTGTAAGCTCAGCCGCATTTTCTTTTCCTGCGGCAGGTATTAGGCATTCAAGATGAGCTTCTGGGATGGCTGATCTGGGTTGAGAGTAGAACTGAGAGCAAGTTGTGACTATAGAGATCTTAGATTTATTTTGATTATTAAGTTATTATGTTTTCTTTTGATTATTTTGTAAAGGCTTCCGCTATTGTATATTATTTAAAGTTCTGATATGAAACCGTATTGTGATATCTTTACCCTTGTCGGGTTGGGGTGTTACAATTTATGGTTTCAGAGCCTAGGTTTTAGGACCCTTAGAGCTTAGGCTATGACCTGTGAGGATTGGGTAGACATTAGGTTTCCGTCTGTTCAGATATCTTTTGATTCCTTTTGACTGTCGTTCAGATTTGACTTCGATATTCTTTTGTCTTCACTGAGTTGGCACTCCTCTTTTCGCATCGAATTTTATTATTTTGTCTTCGCACATCCGTTTTCGATCGTTAGATGGAGACTACCCGCGAAGCCGAAGAAGTTGGGGCCGACCCTGCGTTGCTGCAACGGTCCCTGAGCTGGAGAGGTTCGTGAAGCAGAAGCCACACCCGACTGCCGTGCTACTGGAGGCATCAGGATGCTGCTGGAGGAAGTTGGACGGACCAACCAGAGGCGCAAAAGACGGAGACAAGATTCAACCGGTGGCTGAGAAGGTTCATCTACTTCATATGATTTGGGCGCGACTTATGTCACTCTGATTCGTTTGTCATGCGTTTTGAGACGGTTTGATATTCTGTTAAGTGATTCTGATCTGTATTGCTTTTCTCTGATTTGTTCGGAACTCGGTTCGAGTCGTGAAGTTTTATCGTTTAGCATTCTGGTATATCTCAGCTTTTCTTTCTGGATCGTCAGTAATGAGTCATGAGGAGCCGTTTTATGCAAGATGGTGGCTTCGTTTGTTTGGTAATATGGTAAGTTGTCTGATGTGTTATATGCTGCATGAATGTGTATCTGGTCTGTTTTGGTATGTTACTTGTTACCTATATGTTATCCGTTTTGTTCTGATATTAGTTATGTGGTTTTGTCATGACCCGAGACAAAATATGATGACAATAAGAACTTGTTATGTGATGCAAGTATTATGACGCCTGATCAACGTGATAATACCGAGATCATATAATCTGAACTTATTGAAATCATATGACGTCTGGGGAAATGCCTGTGGTTGATACGTGAATGGACTTTGACTTGTATCTGTTAATTGGCACTCCTCATGTTCGTTTGAAATTCTGTACCTAATTGTGAGATTTTCGTCGATATCTGTTACGTATAAGTTTTGTGCGCGTTGGACCGAAATTATTATGATTTGTGTGAACTATGGATTGCTATGTTTGCTCTAAATGCGTACGTCTCCGTGTACCCTTATTGTAGTCATAGGATTTTCGTGAAGCGTTTGAGAAATATTAAATCCTTTTAGTTTGAGTATCTGCGACTAGTGAGACCGTTAGGATTCGTTTTGTCTATGTATATGTTTATTCTCCTCATTAGATATCTGAATAAGTTAGAGCGTGTTGTTTGATTTTCGGCATCTCATCTGTTATCTGCCATTACTTTGATAAGTATATGATTATCTGTTATAAGTATTTGATTATTGATTTGATTTCTGAAAGTAGGAGTTTGTAGATTCTGATAAGAATCCGTTTGTTCTGAGATGAGTTCCGTGTTTGTTTTAATTTCCTCGAAACTCTGAAATCCGCATTTGTTGCTGTCCTGTTCCGTCTTGTCCAATTTTGAGGACGAAATTTTCTTTTTAGAAGGGGAGAGTTGTAAAACCCTAAAAATATAAACGCATAATAAGACTATTTTACCCTTGAAATCAAAATTTTAAAATACGTAAAATATAATAACGTTCATTTAACGAAACTAAAAACCTAACTTATGAATATTTAAAACATTACGTGTATATAAATTAACGACGTTGGTACGACGAAAATAAAAGTCACGCGTATGAAATTTGGACCTCGTCTCTTCCCCTTAGTCGAGTATGCAACTAGTAAAAGCCTTGAGCCATTTGTTTTGTGATCCGATTTATTTCCTCAAAACCCATGGGCCTTGTTTTCCTTCTTTTGCCAGCCGAGGGTACACTTGAGCCCATGGAGTCCGGTTTGGGTTGCAAGCCGATCCACACCAAAAGCCATCATAACCGATCGGTATATATACCTCATGAAAACATCAAAACTGAAACCCTAGCTTCTACAAAGTTACGGCAAAAGTTTTCCCTGCTTTCTTTTTCTTTCCAATCCGTCCGCTGTGGTTTTCTTTTGGTTCGGTGCAATCTGTTCGAACATAGCCAAGGTATGATCGGCCTCCTTCTTTAGTCTCAAACTTTGCATGATAATCGTATAAAGAGTGAACCGTGTAATATGATTAATATACCATTCGAATTGATGCTAAGCCGTGTGACATGTAATAAACCATTCGACTGAATAAGGGATCATGCGTTAGGGTTTTGTGTAGTCATGTGATCGTATCACACATATATGTGCCGCGCCTTTGTTGTGCATGTGTGACTTCAGAAACCTACATACTTGTACCGATCATATAACATTAAACGCATAATAAGTAACATATACGTAGTCGCATGAAATCATAAACATGTATTATATATGTAAGAGTTAACGCATGGTTAGGTAATAAGTTGGGTAGTTATAAGTTAAACGTGAATAAACATGGATCATGAAACTTTGATTTGCGTTAAGAAGGTTGTGGCGATTTGCATGCATGGTTAAAGTATATATGAGCTTGGGTTGACTTGAGAATGGTTAAACGTAGGTGTATGTGTGTGTGTCGATTTGCTTATGAGTCGGGAAAACAACGTAGGGTAAATTGGATTTGCATAAGTTGCGTGTATTTTGAAACAAGGGAAGAAGAAACGGTGTTGGCTTGGTTAATCATGTAAGTTATGAAGGCTTGTGTAAACTATTTTGGAAGAGAGTCCTAAAATCCGTTCTTGACATTTATAAACCCTATACTTTGAAAGATGATCATATAAGCTCTCAAATAAGATATTTGTCATATTAAACCCTTAAGTTTACCATTTGTCATTTGTAACCCATAAGTTTGGCTAATTAATGATTAATACTCTAAAATGTCGTAATTCCGTCCGTCACTAAGAATAAGAATATACTTACAACTCTAAGAATGTTAATGCGATGAATCCGTTATAACTTAATGATGCTAACAAGTATTAAATAAATCATAATCCGTGTAGATTCATTGAAGGAGACGCGACATTATATCTTCGTGATTCACTCGTTCGTTTGCTTTTCTCTCATTTGCTTTAAGGTACAGATATTCTGAACTTTTCAGTAAAGGTTCCTTATGACGTTCTTTTCGTTAGCTTTCCTATTTTACTTATTAGGGTTTCCGATGCCATTGCTATGAACCCTTTTCGGATTGTTTGATCTGTTGCTTATATGAACTTCTGTTTTATTGAACCATGCAATATCTGATTTGAACTTGTGTTATGAAGACTCTGATATGCACATTTGTTGAACCTTACTATGTTTAATTATGAACTTCTAATTATGAATGTATGATATATGACTGTGATATGAACCTTTGACTTCTGAACATTTGATATGAACCCTTTCTGATTTGTTTGATCCGTTGTTTATCTGAAACATCATTTTAGTGAACCATGAAATATCTGATTTGGACTTTATGATATGAAACTTCTGATATATATATCTGTTGACTTTATGATGAATTATGATCTGTGTCATTTATGACAATCTGTTTGACCTAAGTTAGTTTGACACCCGAGCCAAATATTTCACTAGTCATGGGGGTTCCATGTCCGTGTCGGGGATGCACCTCTGACATGACTCTAGGGTAGTAGAGTGATGTTCTGCCACGTCCCTTTCTGTTATCTGTTTATGAGCTCGAATTATGGAATATGGCCGCTATCTGTCTGTTGGGGCTTATGGATGCATCCTAGATCTGATCTGTTATCTGATATGATTTCTGGTGAATGATGTCGTGTGCAATACGCGTCTTCACAAAATTCTGAGAGCTAGCTACTCCAATTAGTTTATGAGGTTACCTTCTGAAGAAGAAAGATATTTCTGATATGATATGTTCTGGGCTCGTGGTAGTTAACTAAATCTTTATCTGTTATTTCTATGTTAAGTATTCTGATTATGATTCGGTATGTTCAAGTGTTAATAATTATGTGCTCGGCTTATTATATGTTATTATATGTGTTTATGCTTTTGTATGTTTATGTGACTACCGTCTACTATGCTAGGTTATGATTAATATGTTTAAATATGATTCGCATGCTGTCATCTGATGTTATGTTATTTTATCGTTATGTGAATTCGTTGATCTGTGAGATGAATGTGATAGTGTGAAGGTAAGTATCCTGAAAGTTAGTAAGTATGATTGTTCAGTTAATCTGGTGAACTTTGCCTATACGTTAGGGTATCTATCTGCTTATGTTTGATCTGCTATGTTAAAACTCTGCTGATGTTAAGATTTGATCTGAGAACTGGTTTAGCTTATGATATATGTTCTGATAATTGCTAATGGCTATGTTATGTCTTTGTCTATTGAGTTATAGTTTGTCTACTGTGTTTTCTGTCTGTATGCGTGACCTGCCACGTTTAAATTCTGCTTATACTAAAGTTTGATCTGGGAAAATGGTTTAATTTATAATATCTGGCCTGTTAACTTACTATCTGCTATGTTATGCCTCTAGTTCATTTAATTATAGTTTTTGTAAGGTGTTTTCATTGGTATGTGTGACTACTATGTGTTGGCTGTTGTTTTCCGCTGCTACGACACTGGTTAAGTTTATTAAATGTAACTTATCTGATTTGTGTGAATGTCATGTTTACTTCATAGAAATTGTTTCTGTTAGTTTTGATATTTCGTTTGGCTTATATGCACTCGAATTTCCTGATTTAGTTAAGGTCTGGTTATTTTAATGTGTTTGCATTTGTGTCAGCAATGTGCTATGTGTTTGTTCTTATTTGTTATTTGTTCTTCCGGATTTTTGTGTAATTGTGTTTCCGCAGAATCCTCCGTGATTCATTGAATCTCATTTCGTTACGACTTTGTTATTCGTTTCTTTGTTTAAATTTTGTATTTCTGTTTTTGTTTAGTTTTTGTTCTGTTATATCTGTTCACTGGGCTTTGTAAGCTCAGCCGCATTTTCTTTTCCTGCGGAAGGTATTAGGCATTCAAGATGAGCTTGTGGGATGGCTGATCTGGGTTGAGAGTAGAACTGAGAGCAAGTTGTGACTATAGAGATCTTAGATTTATTTTGATTTTTAAGTTATTATGTTTTCTTTTGATTATTTTGTAAAGGCTTCCGCTATTGTATATTATTTAACGTTCTGATATGAAACCGTATTGTGATATCTTTACCCTTGTCGGGTTGGGGTGTTACATCATCAAAACCTATTTTGCACACAAAAATCAATATCAATAACAAGGGTTTATGCAACCCAAAATTCATCCTTAATCGTCATATGATCATATCTTGATCATATAATGAATTTCCAATTAATTCCTCATGAACCCTAATTTCAATTTCATCAATTAACTCAAATTTTGATCACTTACTTATGTTGTAATGATCACCAGGCTTAACCATTAACATAGAAACATTAATCTTCCTTCACTTGATCATCAAGCTCATCTTCCCTCTCTTATTTCTTTCTAAACCGACATATACACACATATTTTAGAAATTGATAGAACCTTTTAGAAAACCTGGGGATTCGTTTAACTTAAGTTAGCTACTACTTTGGCCCATTGTCACCTATAGTCCCTCAAGTCCTTTCTCTTCTAATTTGGCCACATTAACTTCATAACACCTTTACTACATGAAAATACTAGTCCTTTAAGTATATGTATCATGTTTCTATAACCACATTACACATTATTTTACTATTAGTTTGACTATTGGATTTGACTACAACTTAACTTTCCTTGACTAACCAATCATATCAAGTCTCCCGACTCATAAAAGTCTTAGTCAAACTATTTCAATGGCATTCTCATTATTTAATACTTTAAACTTGGTTTTGGGTGTAATAATTCTACCCTCCGTACTTAGATTTCGTCCCCGAAATCTTACTTGCTTAATGTTCTCGAGCATTCGTAAACTTTTCTACTCAAGCTAGCAATCTCAATCCAAGCTAAGTCATAGTCAAATATGCTAAAAACACATTTAAATCACATAATTTCATAAAATTTCAAGTATTTCTAATGACACCGCGCCATTAGTATCACATCACAATATGGAAATCATCCATTTACCCTACTCTACTATAAATAACACTTCACATCACAATTTTATCTAAAATTTACAACAATGACTACTTGTCATATGGAAGTATTTACTATTTTGACTTTACATAAGTCAAACTTCAACACTATTTCCACATCATTCACCAATGCACTAACATGGCTTAAAGTCATATTCCGGACAATTTCACATTCTACTTAATGCCAACACGCATCTACTTCAAAAACCGGTAACTTATTTCAAAGTTATATCAAGTACCATCTAAACGGCACTTTCAAAAACCAACTCTACGCACTTAAGAAACTTTATTATTAAATTTCGGGAATACGTACCCATTATCTTCTCAACTTAATGCACAAACTTATTCTAGGCGTCTATTTTAATGTTTTGCACATAACCTTAACACCGTTATAAATTTCCATTCACATTTATTCTCATTTCTTATGACGTCTAACTATTTTTAGATTTCACTTTCCATTCTCTAGCCGTACTCATGCCATATCGGATATACATAAGCCCACTCATTTACAATTCGTTATTCATAAATAGGCATCTCAATCTATGTAAGTAAGGAATCATAAACTTATGGTTCGACGATTTACAACTTCTTTATTTAAATGAAGAGGTGTCCCAGAACATTTAAATAAGTAGATTATAAATCATCCTACTTAAGCACTTCTGACACAACATTCATACTTACTTCACTTTTCATCTTTTCTAGCCTTGGATCCAATTTCACTAACTTTTCTCATAAAGGCAAGTCGGCCCTTTCCCCGTAGGGCTTAGCCACTTTACCTTAACCTTGCGCAAGCTAAAATCCATGCCACAAAGGCAAGCTAACAACCATGTCATGAAGGCAAGCTAATACCCATGCCATAAAGGCAAGCTATAACCCATGCCACAAAGGCAAGCTATCAACCATGCCACAAAGGTAAGCTATCAACCATGCCAGAAAGGCAAGCTAAGCTATCCCGAAGGATACTTTGACACATGCCAAGAATGTAGGCAAACCATGCCGGTGAAGGCAAGCTAAAAACCATGTCATGAAAGGCAAGCTAACAACCATGCCATGAAGGCAAGCTAACAACCATGCCATAAAGGCAAGTTGGGCTATCTTGAAGGATACCAAAATACATGCCAAGGATATAAGCAAACCATGCCGGTGAAGGCAAGCTAACAACCTTGCCATGAATGCAAGCTAGGCCATCCCGAAGGATGCCAAAACACATGCCCAAAAAGGCAAGCTGGGCTATCTCGAAGGATACCAAAACTACAGCATCGGATCTAAGCTATTTATAACATGACATCTTTACTCACTTTATCTTTTATGTACTTTTATCATTAATTACACATTATCATTTCATCAATTCCCACTGCCTTAAGCAATTTCAACATTCGCTACCATGTTCACTTTCATCTAGACAAGTTTCTATATAAAAGTTGTCGATTTATTATATTTGCATTTGCACAATGCAATTTATCATTCATCCATCAACCCCAAGTTGACTCACACATTCCACTATATTCCATTGAATCACATTGGCCTATTCAACTCTTTCATGCGCATAAGTCATACATTTTATCATCATGCATATGTTCAATATATTAGCATGATTCGATTCATGTTTTACAGTTCTTTCTAGCACACTTCATATCACTATGGATTCTAGCACAATCTATCTCATTCACCACTTTTACTCATCACACTTAAACATTTATTACTAACGCATTTTACTTATCATATTTTATATGTAACATGATCTCATCACATCTTAAGCATACATTTTAACTTCAAGCATCTAATCATTCATTCTGATACAAAAATTGCAATCAAACTCAATCATGTCTTTCTAAGCACTAAGCTAGAAACATGCTTCACTAATCATTTCTTACTTTATCTCATACACTTCTATGCATCATACTATCAGGAACATCCACGTTTTACTTAGACATATAATAAACTACCATAGACTTAACATCACATAAACAATAACATTTAACACTTATTCCACAAGTGTTAAAAAATTCATAATCATATTCAAATCTTATAGTTTATGGCTCATATATCATATTACACTAATAATATATGTCTAAGCATCAACATTCTAATTAGCCGCAAGTACTAGTCTACCTTATAACTAAGCATTGACTTTTCACACCACTTAAAATCACTGCACACGCAACTACAAGTGGTCTAAGTTTAGGAAACCTACAATGGTAACCTAATTCACTTAAACCGAAGCTCTGATACCAAGTTGTTACGCCTCGTGGCCGATTTGACTAAAACTTTAAAACTTTACGCGGAAACGACATGTCTCGAAACTTAACGCTTGTTACTCTTTTATGAACTCACAACAATCTAAAGGTGGCTGAACCTTGAGACTATTTCTAAATTAAACTAGGCTTAAATACTTTTAAAACGACGAGTGGCCCCCTAAACTGCACTATGACCCGTCTTGTGCAATAAGGACCCCTAAAGTGCACTATAACCCCTCTTTTACACTGCGGACCCTTAAAGTGCACTAGAACCCCTCTTGAGCACTAAGGACACCTAAAGTGCACTATTTTCTCAAATCAACCTATAACACTTTTAAATATTAAATCAACACTTTAGACTTGTATTTAAACATATGTAATACATATTAGCTAAAAATATACCATATACATTGTTTCATAGAATTCTTGACCCGATTGACCCAAAATGGGTTAAAATAGACCTTGTATCAAACACCCCTTTTTCTGCATAACCCTTTTGTGCACTTTTGACTCATTTTCCGAAAAACGACTTCTATAACATGACATAACACCAAAACTTTCAGAAATCATTAGGACATTATAAACATCAAATATATACATAAACTTGGTCATAATGACCCGCGGAAACGTGCTTTACAAAGTAATGGGTGTTATGCAAATCACCCGTTTTGACCCGTTTGCATACACCTCTCTTTAACATGCTTTAGGACCTGTAAAATGACTCTTAAACCATTTCAAAGAGTTGACATTACAAACATTTAACCCATTTAAAACTCCTGGGGAACAAATTTGACTTCGAGCTCGGTATTCTACCTAAGATCCTATTTGCATACAAACCTTCTAACATATACTCTTCCAATCCTTAAGCCTTTTCCATCACTTTACATTCTTCACAATTGAACCTACAAAATGATTAAACAACAAAATCGTAAGCTTTCGCTTAGTAAGTAAATGGCATAACAAGTAATCATATATCATTAATCACAATTTGCATCATAAGCTTCACTTAACCCATCATTCATAACACATAAAATTCTACATACCTTGCTAACTTCACAACTAGGATAATCACGTCTTTGCTAAACACATAATCACTAAATACACATCAACTCTTAAACTCCAAATGTCATCAATAGCATATCAGCTATGCTAAACTCATTTAGCAAGTTTAACCAACTAGCCACATCTTCCTCTTAGCCAAGTATAATTGTCATTAGGACATTCATAACCTTAACACAAACAATCATTTAACATATAACACATAATAAAAATATGAGAAACTCAATATAACATCTTGTTATAATCAATTTACTTACCTTAAATCCAAGCTATATAAACCAATAGCATCTTCATCATCAAAACCTAGTTTCACACAAAAATCAATATCAATAACAAGGGTTTATGCAACCCAAAATTCATTCTTAATCATCATATGATCATATCTTGATCATATGATGAATTTCCAATTAATTCCTCATGAACCCTAATTTCAATTTCATCAATTAACTCAAATTTAGATTACTTACTTATGTTGTAATGATCACTAGGCTCAACCATTAACTTAGAAACATTAATCTTCCTTCACTTGATCATCAAGCTCATCGCCCCTCTCTTATTTCTTGCTAAACCGACATATACACACATATTTTAGAAAATGATAGAACCTTTTAAAAAAACCCGGAGATTCTTCTAACTTAAGTTAGCTACTACTTTGGCCCATTGTCACTTATAGTCCTCAAGTCTTTCTCTTCTAATTTGGCTACATTAACTTCGTAACACCTTTAATACATGACAATACTAGTCCTTTAAGTATATGCATCATGTTTCTATAACCACATTACACATTATTTTACTATTAGTATGACTATCGGATTTGACTACAACTTTACTTTCGTTGACTAATAAATCATATCAAGTCTCCCGACTCATAAAAGTCTTAGTCAAACTATTTCAATGGCATTCTCATTATTTAATACTTAAAACTTGGTTTTTGGTGTAACAGAATCGGTAAGGAAAAATGTTTACAATAGCAAGTCAATGAAACATATAATGATGAGAAGGGATGTATGAGGATGAGTAGTAATCCACACTATATATCTATCGAAAGATATTGTGAGACCACGTGACAAAAGGATATTAATTTCATATTGTAATTACTACTTTCTTATCGATGTTCGACATCAAATCTGAATGAATTAAATAAGCTTTAAAAAGAAATTGAAATGTCACGCTATCGAAATCTTTGTAGCTTATCGCTAGACTATCGATGGATATCGATTTATATCAGTATATTTTTAGACATTCTAGTTGCCTCGGTTTTTAACCAAAACCATGTTAAAGTCAATATCAAATTAAATAAGAAAGTATTATGAATTGAAATATATGATTTTTAGAACGTAAAAGTTAATAGAATCAGACATGTCGTGGTTTTACTTAGCGATGGGAGTGTGAAAAGTAAAAAAAGAAAGTAAAGGAGGTATATTAAAAACCATCTTTAGAAGTATTTTATAAAAGCAATAAAATTAAAATAATGCACTTTTAAAACATTTGAGTGTGAGAGTGTGCATAGTAAACCACAAATTTCCTTAGGGTTGAGCACTGAAGGTTCAAAACCGAATCGGACCGACAAAACCGATAAAAACCTAATCGGACCGACAACCCGTCGGTTCGATTTCGATTTCAGGTTTTACATGATTTCAGTTTCGGGTTGGGTCGGTCGGGTTCGTCCTAAAACCGACAAAAACATACCAAAATACACCTAGACCGACAAAATCGAGCCGAACTAACAAAAAACTGAACCGAACCGAACCGACAACATTCGGTGCGGTTTTGATTCACGTTTTTCACGGTTTTCGATTATCGGTTTTTTCAGTTCAGATCAGGTCAGGTCGGTTTATGACCGATGCCTAACCCTAAGTTTCCTTTTACTACATTTGTTTTCTTTTGACATTGGCGGCTTTATAATATTTTAATGTTATCTAAATTAAACGATACCTCTCCCTCTATATATAGTAACTCAAACATCTTGTTAAGTATCCCTTGTACTTCTCTTACAATTCTAAAGGTCAAACACCACTCTTGCCAAGTTACAACCCATATAACAAACAAAAATGGCTTCCTTAAGTAATATTACAGAAACGAGAACCACTCAACGAGCACAAGGTTCGGCCACTATCCTAGCAGTCGGCACTGCAAATCCGCCGAATTGTATCTATCAAGCTGATCTTCCCGATTTATATTTTAAGGTCATGAATAGCGAACACATGGTTGATCTCAAAAAGAAATTCAAATACATATGTATGTATCTACTCTTACTTAAATCGTTATTTCTAATCTTGTAAAGAAGTTGAAACAGCTAAAATTCTCACGAAGCCATATATATAGTCACAGCACGTATGTGTATTCCAATATAGAGTTTATCCCGTAATTTTCCATGGCTGACTACAACAAATATGTCACTGCAGCATACTTTTTATACACATTTTGAAAGAATACGCAAGATTTTGTTCACGGCTTATATATGTTTAGAATGTGTTTACATTTGTAAGGCCGTGAAACTATATAAATCGTAGCAATCAATCTCATCAAGACCAATTTATACACTCACTTTGTACAAATAAAAGTTATATTCTCAGGACATTTTAGTTCTAAGAAAAAGAAAAATGAATTGTTTTGGCTTAGTTATCATACAGAATTACAAACTCTATATAATTTGACTAAGCATATATGCAGGTGAAAAGTCCATGATCAGAAAGAGATACACGCTCCTAACGGAGGAGTTTCTGAAAGAGAACCCCAAAATTAGCGATCCCACTGCTCCTTCTCTCGACCTTCGCCAGGACGTGTTAATCGTCGAAGTCCCAAAGCTCGGTGAAGAAGCTGCTACAAAAGCCATCAAAGAATGGGGACAACCAAAATCCAATATCACTCATCTCATCTTTTGCACAAATTCTTGCGTCGACATGCCTGGTGCAGACTACCAACTTTTAAAGCTCCTTGACCTCAGCCCTTGTGTTAAACGTTTTATGATGTTCCAACAAGGTTGTCATGCAGGTGGTACAGTTCTTCGGCTAGCCAAAGATCTAGCTGAGAACAACAAGGGTGCTCGCGTTCTCGTGGTTTGTTGTGAGATTCAACTTATGGCCTTTCGTAGCCTTGAAAACGCACCCCTTGATTATGTCATCAGTCAAACTTTGTTTGGAGATGGAGCTGGTGCAGTCATTGTGGGTTCTGACCCTGATTTGACTAATGAGGTTCCATTGTTTGAGATAGTGTCTGCTTCTCAGACCATCTTACCTGACTCTGAGGGAACTATTGGGGGGCGGCTGAGTGAGTCAGGCCTAAAGCTTTATCTCTCAAGAACGGTGCCAGATTTAATATCTAAGAATATGGACACGGTTTTAGAAAAAGCCTTTTCACCTTTGGGTATAACTGATTGGAATTCTATCTTTTGGATCGTTCACCCCGGTGGTCGAGCGATATTGGACCAGGTGGAGCTCAAGGTGGGCCTCAGGAAGGAGAAATTGAGAGCTAGCAGACATGTGCTTAGCGAGTATGGGAACATGTCCAATGTCACCGTGTTGTTTATTATTGACGAGATGAGGAAGAAGTCCGTGGAGGACAGTCTTGCCACTACCGGCGAAGGTTTAGATTGGGGTGTTCTTTTTGGGTTTGGTCCTGGTCTTACAGTGGAGACGTTGGTCCTTCACAGCTTCCCAACCAGTATACCGAGTACGATTGCCTCATAAATTTTAATCCTGGATAATCATGCCGAACAAGTCTACCTTTATATCAACTGTTATGCTTTAAGTAACCTAGTAAAACATGGTTGAGAATACCCGCGCTTTGCCTCGGGATAAAATCAAATCTACATCGTATAAGAATTTGATATATCACTTTTTAAATTGTATGTCTGCTTCTTTGGGCTACATGATGGCTAGCTTGGTTGTTCTGCTGTCTATATGGGGCTCTAGGTGTTTGCCTCTCGTTGCTGTATTCTGTTTGGAGTATTTGGCTGCCTCATGGGGCATGTACCATGGGTGGCTGTTTTCTTCTTTGGAATATAATTTCTGTTATACAAAAAAAGAAAATGCGTTTTTTAACAGCATATCTTTACTGCTTTACATACGCATTTTAAGATCCTGGATCTCAAGTCGTTACCATTATATTTTTTATTAAATAAAATCATTGTACATAAAAGCTAAGAAATATCAAACATAGTTGCACTTAATAATGTTTGAAGAGGAACAGGGTTTGAGGAGCGTAAGAGTTTTTATATTATTTTATTCTTTTATTTTTTTAAACAACTGAATTTTATATAAAAGTTAGCCGGAAGCTAGAAAAAAATTACAAGATATTAATTGAGTTTTTAACCCAATCAACCCAGTTACTTACGTAATTTTTACTACGATTAGACTAAAAACACATAAACTCACTAAAAAAAAGGTGTTTGTACACATTTATATCCCCACACTAAAAAGAATTATGTATTTTTTTTATTCATTAATTCACACATGATATGTTAACGTGTACTAATTTATTTATATTTCTAAGAGTACATTTTGAATAGTATACACAAATACAAGTGTGAAGAAAAATTATGATATACAGTAACAAAGAGAAAATTACTAAAATAGGTAAAAAAATTTGGTCCATTACTTGATTATTTTTTAGGCATATTTTCATTTTGATAATGTTCGACTAATCAACTGACCGACTCCACTAATTTAATGCCAAGTGTCCACCCATTTGTACGTTTTAAAAAAAGTACTTTGGCCCACCAAATCAATTACACTATCTTTTTTGTCTTTTAATACAAGTCAATGCTCGACTGACGACGCTCGACTAAGGGCTGCTCAACTGACGGCGTACCTTTTTGCTTTGAAAAAGTAAAAAACTACATTGGAAATGACACATAATATTTTGCTTAGATTGTGTGTACTTTATTTTTTTAATTTTACTTTTCAATATTTTTTTCTTTTTGTTTTTTTTTTCTTTTCACTTTACTATTTCAACTCTATTAATTTTCTCACACACACAAAAAATCACACACATCCCAAACACAACGAATACGTGCATGGTTAGATCAACTAGCGACACACATCGTAGACAAACACACACTCCGATTTTATTGTTCTATGTTGGTGCATCAAAATGGCTGCTAGACAAGTAAGTAAAGAAATCTGATTTGAATAATAACTCACACGTGTGTTCTTGTTTTTATGTGTTTTTTATTATTATTTTGATTATTTTGTGTTTAGGGTTTGCTTATTCTAGGTTACATTGTGGTTTTGATGTTATTGTTGTCGTACAGTTAATTAAGAAGTACTTATTAAGGTTTATAGGTTTCATTAGAGCTTATTAAGGTTTTGATTTAGTTTTGTAGTGTTTATTGAAGGTCATTAGTGCTTATTATAGGTTTCATTGTGGTTTTAATGTTCTTGTTGCGGTACAGCTTATTAAGAAGTGATTATTAACTTTTTTAGGTTTCATTAATGCTTATTACAATTTTGATTTTGTTTGGTAGCGCTTATTTAAGGTTCATTAGTAGTGTTTCAAGGTTTATTAGTGCTTTTTAAGGTTCAAAAGTGCTTATTTAAGTTTTATTAAAAAGGTTTTTGAAGGTTCATTAGTGCTTATTTAAGGTTCATTAGTGCTCAGTATGTTATTTATTGTGTATTAGTGATTATTTAAGGTTCAAAAGTGCTTATTTAAGTTTCATTAAAAAGGTAATTGCTTATTTTGAAGCTTCATTAGTGCTTATTTAATGTTCATTCGTGCTCATTATGTTATGTAAGGTGTATTAGTGATTATTTAAGGTTCAAAAGTGCTTATTTAAGTTTCATTAAAAAGGTTCATAACATTTTGAGTAAAATACACCGTTCGTCCCTAAACTTGTACACACGCATCACGTTTAACCAAATTTGGGCGTTTTCATCGCTGGAGATCCAAAACATGGGTTGTATACTCTAGACAAGTCCATTGACCGGGATCGCCAAAGTCAACATGAATTTTCTGGGTTTACATCGAGGGTATAATAGACCATTCACAATTTTAACATGCCATAGTTAAAATCTAACCCAACCCTCAACCCAGGGACCAAATGTGATTATGGCTATGCAACTAGCCGTTTCTTCCCTGATACACTAGCATTTAATTTCGCGCAAACCAATAAACCCACCCAACAAACAACTTTACCTATTATAATAACACCCTTATCCAGAAACAATCAATTGAATATCAAAAACTTAATCTAAATCCTCATTTCCAGAACTCAAAAGACCAACCCAACTTCCAACAATACATGTCGATCAATCGTATTAGCAACATGCCAGATATAGTGATCAGTAACATTTTGAGTCGGTTGCCTTTGTTAGAAGCGGATAGAACCTCTAGTTTAGCGAGAAACTGAAGGTCTAAGTGGATTTTGCTCACCGATGTCATAGTTGATGAGGATTTCTTTTATTATTTAACATATGATTTTGATGGGAGGCTTGTTACTAGACTCTTAAATCGGCTTATGGGTCCCATAAGAAAGTTTGTCTTCTCTGTAGAACCAAGATCAATGCTTGGAATAGAAGACTTTAATTATGAAGAGATTCGTGATTGGCTTTTGTTTTTAGCTCGGCATGGAATTGAGGAGCTGATTATTAGAAACTGGAATGGTGAACGAGTTACGTTCCCAACCCAACTTTACTCTCGTATGGAGTTGAAACATCTGGAACTTTATGTTTGTGCTATGGCTACTTTGGAATATTTTCATGGCTTTCCAAATCTATTGAGCTTAGAATTGATTCATGTCAATTTTCTAACCGGTACAGTTTGGGAGTTTATTGTTGGTTGTCCCTTACTTGAGTATCTTAAAATGAATCGTCCTACTACAAACGAGATGAGACTATGAGATATTGCAAAACTTCGGAATTTTAAGAAGTTAGATTTGTCATTCGGTCTTTATAATGTTGTGACGACAATCACAACATCCGATATCTTTCACCTGACAAGACTTCAAAATGTTGAGACCCTTACATTGGATTTTGATGATTGCACGGTAAGAACAATTGAGTTTTACACTTATAATTTTACAATGTTAAAGAAACGTGTAAAAGTAATGAAATTTAATCTTTAAAACTTGTTGTAGTTGATACGGGAAGCTAATTCTAGGATGAATGTCCATGTGCCCTTTGTATCCCTGATTAATCTTAAACTGTCCGATGTCGATTTTGGGAATAGTGTTATAGTATCGTTCATCATTGAAATGATTCGTGGATCTCCAAATTTGAAAATGTTGGATACCAAAGTAAGTGTAATACTGTAATGCATATGTATCAAATAAACATTCGTAAATTGCCATGTTTGTGTATCTCAACACTATTTGATTTTTCAAGCTGCAAACAAGCTTAGTGTTCTACCTTTGGAAAAAAATTCCAATGTTGTAGACAGAAACACAATCAGCCATGGGCAGCTACATACTATGGTGTTTCGAACTTTTGCTAGATCAGAGCATGAATTAACTTTAAAAAAATTTATACTTGCGTGTTCCCGGTCGCTAAAGACAATCAATATCAAGCTCAGCGATAGGAGTCATGATGGGAATGAAAATATCAGGATGAACTGGGAGTTGGCTAGGAAGATGTTGAAACTCCACCGAGCTTCCCCCACAGCCGTGGTAAAGTTCTTTTATTGGTTGTAGTTTATGTATGGGTTGAATACCCTATGACAATTCATGTTGCAAAATAGTTTTTGTATTTTGGTATTTGTTTATATAGTTTGCTTAAATTTAGCTTGTTCATATGTTGTTGTTTGTACGTATTGTAGGTGATGCAAGTTTGACATTCGAAAGTCAAACTTCCATTCGAAAGTAAAATTGCATTTCCAGTTTACTTTAGTTAGTCAACATTGAAAATGGTGAATGGCTATTTTCTATTTGCATTTTGACTTTGTAAAATCAAAATTGCAAAACCAGTAGTCAATATTTGTTAGATAGTTTATTGATATGTTTTTGAAGTTTGACTTAACAAAGTCAAACTTCTAATGGTTTTGTGTTGTTTAATCTTCAACTAAATTGTAGTATACGTAACTTGGAAAATTGAGGGACCAATTGTGTAATTTAAAGTGATTGTTGGGCGGGAGTTTTAAGTATGAAAATGGCAACCAAGACAAATTCAGGGACCGAGTGTGAAAAAAAAGACACTATTAGACCCTTGACCGTCCCTACCCTGAGACGCTACTTACTTGTGCACACGAACCGATAAACCCATCTACAACTTTTTCCACACACACAATTTCCAATGGAAGATTTCCCTATTTTGAATGAACTCATGGAGATTGTTGGTTCATCCAACTTAAATGATCGTATGGCAGTGTGGTTTGGGGAAGAGGCTGCACAAGAAGGGCTTTTGAAAAGGCTAGTTCGTCAGTGCATTGATCATCTAAAGAGGGGAATCATCAAGCGTATGGATCTGATTAAAGAGAACGAAGCTTTGGGACCTCGGGGAATAGCGCTTGACTGTTTGGATGCGCTGAGGAAAATCCAGGCGAGGCAGACATACCTACTTGTTCAATTCATACCGATTCTTGGTCAAACTGATGAAGCTATTCGTATCAACGAAGGTTATGTTAAGAAAATGGCTGAGCATAATGACTGAATTTTGGGTATTTCATGGGGGTAGATAAATGGGGTCTTTTCGGTGCTAGTTTTGGAAATATAGGTTGGTAAAAGGGGTATGTAAATTGGATCTTTTGTTCGGTTGTTGGTCATGGTTTGATGTAGTTGTTTATGATCTTGTAACCAACTATATCAATGATGAAATATCATCTAAGTTTTATGTATTTAATGTGTTCTTGTATTGTGATATTGGGTGTATTGTTTCTAATTACTATCAGCAAAACCAAACATCCTCTTGTATCAGCAAAACTAAACATCCCCTTTTATCAGCAAAAGTTGTATCAGCAAACCAAACACCCCCTTGTATCAGCAAAAACAAAGGCAATGGTTTATAAATATGTGTTTAAAATGCAAATGTTTAGCACTAAATCATAATGTATTGACAATAGTATATTGTTAAGAAAGAAATTGGTATGGTGTTAGTGTTGACTGTGTGACTGAACACGCCCAATCCCTCAAATTGTAAGATCTTGAATTTTGACTTAATCAAGACAAACAAATTTATGAAATGCCACAAATTGTAACTTACTATTGTGGTTTGACTTGGGTAAGTCAAACCTATTAACAAATGCACAACGATTTCAAGCAGTTATAATGCACAACCAAACATTATTACTTACATAAGAACCCAAATTTTTTATTGATCGATTTCATGTTCACAACTACTACAAAGTTTTCTATTATCTAAACATATACTTAGCTAGACCCACAACTCTCCCTATCATCCTTTTCCTTCATTTCCTTCCTTTCCTTAAGATATTTAAACAAAATTGTTAGATTTGTAATCCTATTACTCAAATCGTTAACCTTTGATAACACGATGTCAACCTCTTCCTTCTCCTTCTTAACACTCAAACCCTTTTTATTTGGGCAGTCTTCTTTTCTCAACGAACTCAACAAAGCCTTCCCCTTATCGTTTTGTGCCATTATTGTTTTTTTTAGCTTTGGGTAGAATGCGTGTTGCTTCTATTTAGGGTTCAATGTTGTGTGTTGCCGGTACTAATTTGGTTGAAGGTTTGGTTAGATTTTAACTATGGCATATTAAAATTGTGAATGATCGTATGGCAGTGTGATTTGGGGAAGAGGCTGCACAAGAAGGGCTTTTGAAAAAGCTAGTTCGTCAGTGCATTGATCATTTAAAGAGGGGAATCATCAAGCGTAGGGAGCTGATTGAAGAGAACGAAGCTTTGGGACTGTTTGGATGCGCTTAGGAAAATCCAGGCAAGGCACACAGACCTACTTGTTCAATAAATATAGATTCTTGGTCAAACTGATGAAGCTATTCGTATCAGCGAAGGTTATGTTAAGAAAATAGCTGAGCATAATAACTGAATTTTGGGTATTTCATGGGGGTAGATAAATGGGGTCTTTTCGGTGCTAGTTTTGGAAATATAGGTTGGTAAAAGGGGTATGTAAATTGGATCTTTTGTTTGGTTGTTGGTCATGGTTTGATGTAGTTGTTTCTGATCTTGTAACCAACTATATTAATGATGAAATATCATCTAAGTTTTATGTATTTAATGTGTTCTTGTATTGTGATATAGGATGTATTGTTTCTAATTACTATCAGCAAAACCAAACATCCCCTTGTATCAGCAAAACCAAACATCCCCTTTTATCAGCAAAAGTTGTATCAGCAAACCAAACACCCCCTGTATCAGCAAAACCAAAGGCAATGGTTTATAAATATGTGTTGAAAATGCAAATGTTTAGCAATAAATCATAATGTATTGACAATGGTGTATTGTTTAGGAAGAAATTGGTATGGTGTTAGTGTTGACAGTAGGACTGAACACGCCAAATGCCTCAAATTGTAAGATCTTGAATTTTGACTTACCCAAGTCAAACAAATTTATGAAATGCCACAAATTGTAACTTACTATCGTGGTATGACCTGGGTAAGTCAAACTTATTAACAAATGCACAACGATTTCAAGCAATTACAATGCAAAACCAAACATTATTACTTACATAATAACCCAATTTTTTATTGATCGAATTCATGTTTACAACTACTACAAAGTTTCCTATAATCTAAAAATACACTTAGCTAGACCCACAACTCTCCCTATCTTCCTTTTCCTTTATTTTCTTCCTTTTCTTAAGATATTTAAACAAAATTTCCAGATTAGTAATCCTTTTTCCCAAATCGTTAATCTTTGATAACACGATGTCAGCCTCTTCCTTCTCCTTCTTAACACCTAAACCCTTTTCATTTGGGCAGTCTTCTTTCCTCAACGAACTCAACAAAGCCTTCCCCTTATCGTTTTGTGCCATTATTGTTTTTTTGCTTTGGGTAGAATGTGTGTTGCTTGTATTTAGGGTTCAATGTTGTGTGTTGCTGGTACTAATATGGTTGAAGGTTGGGTTAGATTTTAACTATGGCATGTTAAAATTGTGAATGGTCGATTATAGCCTCGATGTAAACCCAGTAAATTCATATTGATTTTGGCAATCTTGGTCAAGGGACTTGTCTAGAGTATAAAACCCATGTTTTGAACCTCCAGCGATGAAAACGCCCAAGTTTAGTTAATCGTGATGCGTGTGTACAAGTTTAGGGACGAACGGTGTATTTTACTCTATATTATATTTTGGTAACGGATTCCATGACTCGTTAATGTTGATTTATCAAATTAAATAACAAAAAATAAATACATTTTTACCAAGTGCTATTATAATGTGCTTAATAACATGAGAAGAGATATATTGTAACACAGCTTAAAAAATTTTATGTTTTGACTTAAGAGAAATGATTTTTTTAAGGATTCTAACATTTTGCTTATTATTATTTTTAAAGTTTGGAAGTAAAAAAGATTGCTTTTGTCGATATTAACATTCTTATTTTTAAAGAAAATATAGGGTATTTTTATAGTAATAAATGTGTTAAAGGCAACCTTCATATTTTGTTAAACATCTGACCAAATGCCAAATTTATTTTACTACACTAATTTTGAATATAAAGGTATATAAATCAGTGTTCTAAAAAATGGCTATTGCTCATTCAAGGTGAATGGTATATTGATTTTGTTCAATTGCATTGTTTTTTTAATATTCATTGTTTGATTATTATTTTCAAAATTATTATTATTTTTAAAGTTTGAAAGTAAAAAAGATTGCTTTCATCAATATTAACATTCTTATTTTTATAGAAAATATAGGGTATTTTTATAGTAATAAATGTGTTAAAGGCAACCTTCATATTTTGTTAAACATCTGACCGAATACCAATTTTATTTTACTACACTAATTTTGAATATAAAGGTATATAAATCAGTGTTCTAAAAAATGGCTATTGCTCATTCAAGGTGAATGGTACATTGATTTAGTTCAATTGCATTGTTTTTTTAATATTCATTGTTTGGTTGTTATTTTTCAAATGTTAAGAAACAAAAAGTAAGAGAACGTTATTTTTTTGAAACGTTAAAGGCTTAAAGTAAAGAGGTGCTTTTATAATATTCAATGTCTGATTGTTATTTTGCTCAACTATAAGAAATAAAAAGTAAGAGAATGTTAAAAAAAACTATGAGAAAAAAATATGTAACTAGAAATAGTAAGATTAACAATTATATAGCTTCGTGATTCGAATAAAAAGAAAGTTCCAAAGAACATAGAATATACTCATATTTATATCTATACTATCTAATAAGTTAGCGTTTATAGCCTATCTCTAATGAATTTTCTCCAAGACTACTAACGTTACGACGTGTGTACAATTTTATTATTATTATTATTATTATTATTATTATTATTTTGACCTGTGTGTTGAGGTTTTGAAAAATTCGTGTTAAAAAGGTTAATCATGTTAGATTGTATATATCAATTATGTATTGAAAGCTATTTTCATCAATATAAACAAAGTTAATCATGATAGATTTTATATCTCAATTATGAATTGAAGCTATTTTCTTCAATATAAACATTGAAGGGTAAGTTTTTAATGCAAATACAAATATTTTCTAATAAATTTCATTATTGAGCAATGTGTTTCAAGAAAAGTCAAATTTCTTCCCTTACAAATTTGGAAATAGTTTTGTGTACTTAGTGAAAATCTTTACTACCTTACAATGTATTTGGGACATTCTCTAAATAGCAAGACTTAAAATTCAGACTTTGTAACTTATTATGGAAATATAATGTCTCTTGCTAAATTAATATATACGCAAGCTAGCTTAAAAGTTAAGCCAATACTTGTAACATTAGTAGTCATTGAATACAAAATTTAAAGTCCTTTCAATATTTTTAAATCCCACTTTTATGACTTTAAAAGCCATATATTGTAACAACACCATTCTTGCAGCCAACTTTAACAGCACATTAAATGTATTGATTAGTACAAAACGGGTATAAAAACCCACAAATTAACACACACAAAAGACCAATCATATCTCACACTCTCTCTCTCAAAAACGTAAATCTGAGGAGCATGCTGCAACAAAAGGATGGTCCCTTATGCATTTCATTCTTTCAGGAAGGGAAAAAAAGAAGTACCCCCCATCATAGTGAACCTCTCCTTGTGATCGGGATGAGGTAGATGCCTCCCAGCCGGGGGGCGGATCGAATCGGAGTTTCCTTAGGTAGCCACCGACCTACAGTTATCCTTAAAAATCCGTGCTTGGTGGAGAAGAAGCGAACAAAGGTACGCTCCCTTGTTGTCTTGTTCTCTGTCGCGAACAGGGATCGCTCGCCAGCTAGGTCCACTTTTGTGCTAAATAGCAACCGGCGCCACCAACTAAATCTGCCACCACTGCTAACGGCATGTGTCGGCATCACCAGCCCTTGACATGGTCTAGGTGGCCTTCGCTCGCCAAAACTTTTAGTATAATCGAAAAACATTGCACGCCAAAAAAATTAGTTTCAAATACCCGCCGCTGTAATGCGCGGATACCCTACTAGTAATTATTTGGGTTTTTAAGTACCGGTGTCATTATTTTTCTAAATCATTGAATCATTTTATAATTCTTTAAACTTTAATTAATTAAGTTTGTCCCATTTGTATGAAAATCATCATGTACTTTCAGGTTGTTTCACTTTATTAATATTCATCTCATCACTAAATTTTGCCTAATTTATCTAAACAAAGTTACAAATCAATTTTCGTAGTACCCTTTGTTATTTTTTATATCTATGTGTGTTTATTTCAACAATTTGGTTTTTTTACTAAACTACATGGTCTCTTGATTAACAGTAATTTTTAGCGATATAAAAAAAACTCGAAAATCATTTTTTCAAGTAAGCAAATATGTATTATGAATGTATATAGTTCTTGAGTAAAATACACCGTTCATCCCTAAACTTGTAAACACGCATCACGATTAATTATACTTGGGCGTTTTCATCGCTGGAGGTCCAAAATATGTGTTTTATACTCTAAACAAGTCCCTTGACCAGGATTGCCAAAGTCGACATGAATTTTCTGGGTTTACATCGAGGGTATAATATATCATTCACATTTTAACATGCCATAGTTAAAATCTAACCCAACCTTCAACCATATTAGTACCGGCAACACACAACATTGAACCCAAAATACAAGCAACACATATTCTACCCAAAGCAAAAAAAACAATAATGACACAAAACGATAAGGGGAAGGCTTTGTTGAGTTCATTGAGAAAAGAAGACTGCCCAAATGAAAAGGGTTTGGGTGTTAAGAAGGAGAAGGAAGAGACTAACATCGTGTTATCAAAGGTTAACGAATTGGAAAAAGGATTACAAATCTGGAAATTTTGGTTAAATATCTTAGGGAAGGAAGGAAATGAATGAAAAGGATGATAGGGAGAGTTGTGGGTCTAGCTAAGTGTATGTTTAGATTATAGGAAACTTTGTAGTAGTTGTGAACATGAAATCGATCAATAAAAAATTGGGTTCTTATGTAAGTTATAATGTTTGGTTGTGCATTGTAATTGCTTGAAATCGTTGTGCATTTGTTAATAGGTTTGACTTACCCAAGTCATACCACAATAGTAAGTTACAATTTGTGGCATTTCATAAATTTGTTTGACTTGGGTAAGTCAAAATTTAAAATCATACAATTTGAGGCATTGGGCGTGTTCAGTCCCACCGTCAACACTAACACCATACCAATTTCTTCCTAAACAATACACCATTGTCAATACATTATGATTTAGTGCTAAACATTTTTATTTTCAACACATATTTATAAACCATTGCCTTTGGTTTTGCTGATACAAGGGGGTGTTTGGTTTGTTGATACAACTTTTGCTGATAAAAGGGGATGTTTGGTTTTGCTGATACAAGGGGACGTTTGGTTTTGCTGATAGTAATTAGAAACAATACACCCAATATCACAATACAAGAACAAATTAAATACATAAAACTTAGATGATATTTCATCATTAATATAGTTGGTTACAAGATCAGAAACAACTACATCAAACCATGACCAACAACCGAACAAAAGATCCAAATTACATACCCCTTTTACCAACCTATATTTTCAAAACTAGCACCCAAAAGACCCCATTTATCTACCCCTATGAAATACCCAAAATTCAGTCATTATGCTCAGCCATTTTCTTAACATAACCTTCGTTGATACGAATAGCTTCATTAGTTTGACCAAGAATCAGTAGGTTTGTGTGCCTCGCCTGGATTTTCCTCAGCGCATCCAAACAGTCAAGCGCTATTCCTCGAGGTCCCAAAGCTTCGTTCTCTTCAATCAGCTCCCTACGCTTGATGATTCCCCTCTTTAGATGATCAATGCACTGACGAACTAGCTTTTTCAAAAGCCCTTCTTGTGCAGCCTCTTCCCCAAACCACACTACAATACGATCAATTAAGTTGGATGAACCAGCAATCTCCATGAGTTCATTCAAAATAGGGAAATCTTCCATGTGCACAAGTAAATAGCGTCTCAGGGTACAGACGGTCAAGGGTCTAATAGTGACTTTTTTTTCACACTCGGTCCCTGAATTTGTCTTGGTTGCCATTGTCATACTTAAAACTCCCGCCCAATAATCACTATAAAATACACAATTGGTCCCTCAATTTGCCAAGTTACGTATACTACAATTTAGTTGAAGATTAAACAACACAAAACCATTAGAAGTTTGACTTTGTTAAGTCAAACTTCTAAAACATATCAATAAACTCCCTAACAAATATTGACTAATGTTTTTGCAATTTTGACTTTACAAAGTCAAAATGCAAATAGAAAATAGCCATTCACCATTTTCAATGTTGACTAACTAAAGTAAACTGGAAATGCAGTTTTACTTTCTACAATCAAATTGAAATGCTAAATGGAAGTTTGACTTTCGAATGTCAAACTTGCATCACCTACGATACGCACAAACAACAACATATGAACAAGCTAAATTTAAGCAAACCCATACATAAACTACAACCACTAAAAGAACTCTACCACGGCTGTGGGGGAAGCTCGGTAGAGTTTCAACAGCTTCCTAGCCAACTCTTAGTTCATCCTGATATTTTCATTCCCATCATGACTCCTATCGTTGAGCTTGATATTGATTGTCTTTAGCGACCGGGAACCCACAAGTATAAACTTTATTAAATTTAATTCATGCTCTGATCTAGGAAAAGCTCGAAACACCACAGTCTGTAGCTGCCCATGGCTAATTGTGTTTCTGTCTACAACATTAGAAATATTTTCCAAAGGTAGAACACTAAGCGTGTTTGCAGCCTGAAAAATCAAATAGTGTTGAGATACAAAAACATGGAAATTTACGAATGTTTATTTGATACATATGCATCACAGTATTACACTTACTCTGGTGTCCAGCATTTTCAAATTTGGAGATCCACGAATCATTTCAATGATGAACGATACCATAACACTATTCCCAAAATCGACATCAGACAGCTTAAGATTAATCAGGCATACAAAGGGCACAGGGACATTCATCCTAGAGTTAGCTTCCCGAATCAACTACAACAAGTTTTAAAGATTAAATTTCAATACTGTTACACATTTCTTTAACATTGTAAAATTATAAGTGTAAAACTCAAATTGTTCTTACCGTGCAATCATTAAAATCCAATGTAAGGGTCTCAAGATTTTGAAGTCTTGTCAGGTGAAAGATATCGGATGTTGTGATTGTTGTCAAAACATTATAAAGACCGAATGACAAATCTAACTTCTTCAAATTCCTAAGTTTTGCAATATCTCATAGGCTCATCTCGTTTGTAGTAGGACGATTCATTTTAAGAGGCTCAAGTAAGGGACAACCAGCAATAAACTCCCAAACTGTACTGATAAAATTAAATAGTCCTTAATCTTAAGTGTCAATTTCCCCCGATAATGCTCGTATTTTATATCATTTATATGGATTTACGCTTGTTTTCCTCTATATTTTACTTTCAGGTAAGTTACGAGCATTGGAGCTAATGAGATGCGGATTTGGAGAGTTTATTGAAGATATATGATATTATGCTCATTTTGAAGATGTTACGGCATAACTCCCCTCTCACATTACACCGTAACAGAAGCGTGGCTCAGAAAACCAACTAAACGGAAGATTACGGCGTAACTCCATCCTAAGATTACGTCGTAACTAATTAGGTTAAATGAGGTTCTGCGTCGCTGCAAGCTACGACATAACTAATTCCGCAGTTACGGTGTAATCAAGATTTATTAAAGATACGGCGTAACTCATTTCTGATGTTACGCCGTAACCAGCTTTTCCATATCAAATTACGAAGAAATGGATGTTACGGCGTAACTTTTAACTTAAGTTACGCCGTAACAAGATCTGGCCTATAAATACCGCCCAAATTCCATCATTTCTATTCATCCATTTCACACACCAATTCAGAGAACGTGAGTAGAAGGTTGAAGGCAGATCTTAGGGAGCATACGGAGCCATCTCCAAGGAAGAAATCACTCCCCTACGATAAGCATTAGCATTTTATCATTTTTTTACATTCAATTCATGTATTTTGTAATGTTAAACATTGAATCGATTGTTTTAGTTAATATGAGCGGCTAAGCACCTCTGATGCTAGCCTTGTTATAATTCCTTAATTGTTTTGTTTATGTTTACATTGCTTCCGTATAACTGTTTCTATTGTATGCATGCATAGTTTGTTGGTAGCTACCCTTGTTTCGGTAGTTTTGAATGGTGGTAGTGGCTAGTTACTTAGGAGATATGACCAACTGACCCTAAGTAGTTAGACTGAGTGGGAAGGGTAAGAAATGACCAACTGACCACCCTTCTTCGCTTGTGCGATTTGACCAACTAATCACCTACCGTTTGGATGAACTTAAGAAGTTAGGGATGAGTGTTTAAGATGCTAGTGCCCAGGCACTCATTATTATGAATCTTGCATGTAGCGGTACTTAATGACTTGGCTTATTGGACTAAAAACAACTAGACTCTCAGCAGGTCACCTGCGATCTCTGGTGGAAACCTTTGCTGATAGGTTAGGACGAACTGACCAAATGTTGTCCTAGCGACTTTTACCCCCATTTGAAGCAATTGGAAGTAATTAAACGTGAACTTAACATGATAGGATGACTAACTAGGTTAGCACACTTCTCCTCTATTGATCACAACCTTCACCTTTACTTGCTATCTTTTATTTTCTTGTCTTTAGCTATTATTTAAATCATTTCAACCTTAAAATATGTGACACATAGACTTAGTTAAAATCCACACACATAGCTCTTGGGACGACCTCGGTTTTACCGAATACTACACTACACACGACCGGGTACACTGGCCGTTAGTGCATTAGGGTAGACCATAGGTATAACTAGACAATATAAATATAAAAACCTGGTCAGTAAAACCTGCATCAAGTTTTTGGGGCCGTTGCCAGGGAGTTATATTAGGATTTTCAATAAGTCTTTCATTTTTTTTTAAATTTTCTCAATTTCTCACGATCTCTTTTCAAGTTTCAGGTACCATGGAAGTTGTTAACATTGATGACTTCACTCTTGAGGAATATTTGGCGTTGACAAGAGAAGAACAAGGGCCAGGGCTCGTAAGACCGGCAATTGGAGCTAATGTCCGTTTCGAGATTAAAGATCAATTTATGAGGGAGCTTCGTGCTAACCCTTTTTCAAGAAACATGGACGAAGATGTGTATGAGTACGTTGAGAATGTCTTGTACATTGCAAGACTTTTCAACATTCCGGGTGTGTCTCATGACGCTATTATGCTAAGGGTGTTCCCCATGACTCTTACTGGGGGAGTAAGAAGATGGATCAAAAGATTTCCCGCCGGGGCAGTTGATACATGGGCTCTACTAAAAAAGCACTTCATTCAAAGATATTGTCCTCCGTCGAATATATCTAATCAGCTTATGGAGATTCATAATTTCAAGCAAGATGACGATGAAACGTTGTATCAAGCCTGGGATAGATACAATGATCTCCTCTACAAGTGTCCAACTCATGACTTGAACAGCCAGCAAAAGGTCAACATCTTTTAAAAAGGTATCAACGTAACTACAAGACAAATGTTGGACTACCAAGGACCAATTCCGAGCATGACCCCTATTCTCGCAATTGAAGCCATCCAAAAAATGGCCGATCATTCCCAAAAATGGCACGATGGAGGAAGCAATAGGAACCAAGGAGGAAATCTTGATGAAATTGCCGCCATAACTAACAAGCTAGAAAATCTTGGTCGGGATATGCTCAAGCTCAGAGAAACTGTTCATGCCATCCAAGTAGGATACGAAAGCTGTGGAGAAGGACATCTCACCAAAAATTGTCCTTACACTAACAAAGATAGCACAACCGAAGAAGCTAAATATGGAGAAAATCGACCGTTTTATGGGGAAAATCGGAATAGTAATAATGGCTATCGTGGAAGACCTGCTGGAAATTACAACCGCGGGCCTTATGGAGAAAAAAGGCCCAACATTAAAGAGACCATAAACAAATTTCTGGAAACCTCAGCCCAAAGACAAAAGGAACAGGATGAATGGCTAAAGGAATTCCAGGAAAACACTAATAGAAGCCTCTCAAATCATGACACAATCCTAAAAAACCCTGAAATAATGGTGGAAAATATTAGTGAGAAGGTAAGGAAAAATAACACTAAACCGGAAGGGACAAAACCTATGATGGAATGCAAGGTCATCTTTTCTGATGGAGATTCAAAGTTACAAATCAATTCTCCCACCAAAAATTCGGTTACAAGTGAAAATTCCGGCGACAGTGTTCAGTTACATCGTAACACTTCTGACGAGTTACAGTGTAACTATGGTTTAGAAAACGATCGGGGCATTATGAAGAAGAAAGATACCGATGCTGATGACAGGAGTGAGTTACGCCGTAACCAAATATCAGAATTACGGCGTAACTGGGATACGTGGTCTGACAGATTTCTCGAGATAGATGAATCAGGGACGCAGGTTATTAACGGATGGTCCAATGATATTAATCTATGCCCTCAATTTCCATCTAAAAGGA
Source organism: Chrysanthemum seticuspe (assembly GCA_019973895.1). Classification (NCBI taxonomy): domain Eukaryota; kingdom Viridiplantae; phylum Streptophyta; class Magnoliopsida; order Asterales; family Asteraceae; genus Chrysanthemum; species Chrysanthemum seticuspe. The sequence goes on from BPTQ01000005.1 coordinate 232,920,451, forward strand.
AGTATCACTGGTGTAAGAAAATTCCCGTAGCTAATGGGGAATGCAACGATCTATGGGCTTCATACGACCCTTGGAACGAAATTTGCGATGGAGGAATTGATAAGGATAGGGTCAAGGATAACAAACTCATGTGGCCTGCATATAGTGATGAAGAAAGGTTGGAAAAGATCTCATTTGAAGAAGAAGAAGAACCACCTATTAGGCACTGTTGCACCCCAATAATTATCACTGATGACGAGTCCACACGAGCATGGCCTATATGCAATCCTTTTCGCGAGTATTGCAACGGGGGTGGTAACATGAAAGACGAGGAATGGACATGCCCGCATGAGCTCGAAAGACATGATGTTAAGTTCGGGAATTTATCTTTTGATGATTGGTATGCAATACAATTCGAGGATGCTAAAATTAACCCAGATCTGCTAAAGAAGCTCAAGATTGATTATGAGGAGCATTGTCTACAGAAAAAGCCCATAAATGATGATATCTACTGCATGGATATTCCTTCTAGCAACACCGATGACGAAGGAACTCGAAGTCATTGGTGTGAGGAAATAAAAACCCCTGACGGAGTTCTTTGGGCATCTTGCAACCCTTTTGATTATGAGTGTAATGGGGTAAGCAGTATAGAGAGAGTTGGGGAAGATGAATTCTTATGGACCTCAACTAATGACTCGGAAATAACAGAATTTCCTTGGCTAGACGATTTGGGATTCGACAATTGGGTCAAAATCAAATATGGAAAGGTAGATGCGCTAACTAAGGAGAAGATCTGGAATGGATGTATGAGTAAAGACGACCCAAGCGAAGAAGTTCCTAATGACATAAATGAAATATCGGATAAAGATACCAAAGATTCGTCGATAAATGAGAAAGAGGTATGCAAATAGGTGCCAGTGGAAGATTTACTCGACAATAAATGGTTTAAAGGTACCGAGTCCGACGATGATGATATAGATTACCTTGAACTACAAGGGGAAGATGGATTCACTGACCCTGACGATGAAGCATATGAGCAAAGAAGGTGCAAACTTCTTGGCATTCCGTATAAGAGGCCGCCACCGATTGTAGCTGAAAAGTATGAGTTTACTAGATACCACTTGGGGCCGGACGAAAAGTTTTGCAAAATTCGGAAGATCGAGACTAAGGAATATCTCTGCACCGCTACAAATGTTGCATGGGTCAGACATAATTTGATGAAGGATATGGAGGAAGTTGGCCAAAGGCCACCATAAAGCCCCGAGGCTTTGAGTCTAACTTAAAGACTCGTAAATAAAGAAAAGTGCTCTTTCGGGAGACAACCCGAATTATCCCTTTCATTTATTTTATTTCCATTTCTGTTGGGTTTTGTGTTTTTAACCATTTTTGCAGGAAAACAGAGAAAATTTGCTGCAACATGCTGAACGGACACCTGATCTGTCCACAGTTACGGCGTAACTCATACTTATGGTTACGCCAAAACATACTTTTTGCAGTAGTTCTTTTCAAGAGCATTACCAATTACGGCGTAATCTCATGCAACAGTTACGCCGTAGCTACACTCCTGTAGTGTCTGCCAGGTTTTGCTTAATTACAGTGTAACTCCTTATGGGAGTTACAACGTAACTATCCTCTGTAACACTTCTTTCTTTTTAAAAAAAATAACCTTGTATTAGTTTTTAAATGAACTTTGTGGGTATGTTCCTTGTAAGCCCTCACAAGACTACACTCATCCACTTGGGACACCAAGTGGTTTAAAAAGGCTTGTTGCATATGCTAAATGCAACCTTGATTCCTACGATAGTGAGTTAGGTTTCTTTTTTTTTCTTTTTTTTTAAGAATTATGCCTGTCGGTAGTGTGATTTCAGGGATTGAAGTTTTCTCGTGGATGCTTATGCGAAGGCACGATTCTTTTCGTGGGCCTTCTTTCTTTTTGAAGCAAATTTCAGGGAAGTTCTCGCTCTAATTCTACTTTTCTCTTAACCTTTATTTAACGCTCAGTACAAAAGGGACTTTGTACATTTCAATTGGGGGGCGGGAGTAGAATTGTCTCTTGAACTTTATTTTACCCGCTTTTTTCTAGTTTATTTTGAAAAATTATGCCACATTCAAAATTTTGACATGTTTTTCTTAACCTAACTAGATTAGACCTTAGCCGAGCACATTATAACCCTTGATATTGTATGGTGAGATTAGCCTTATCCGTTTCCAAATTTTTACCCCAAATCCACCAAATTATGAGTGTGACGGTAGCTTGTAAACTTTAGAACTTGGCATTTGCATCATTTCGAGATCATAGACGAGGTATGTTGAGTTAGCTCGATGTATTTGGAATTTTCAGTTTAAGAAGACAGTATTATAGGATTATCGCCCAAATAGCCTATCATTGTGTGCCTATCGATTAGTCACCTCGACTTCTCGACCTCCATGTTAAACCCTTTGTTGCACTCACCTTTAGTGCAAGATACCCCTAGATTTACCCATCTGAGCCATTCATTTCATTTTGTTCACCAAACATATTGTTTCGTTACACCCTTACACCTTAGCCTACCCTGTAGTCTTTATTTGTAATTGGGAATTCACTGTTTGCCTAACTTTAAGGTTCAAGTGGAAAGGTTCGGGAATCACGCTTTCGTCGACGACATATTCTTAAAGATCATTGAAGACCCCCCCCCCCCCCCGAGTTCTCATATTGTTCATCTCAAGTGGGGGTATGTTATGTTTAGTTGTTATGTTTGTTAAAAAATAATATATATATATATATATATATATATATATATATATATATATATATATATATATATATATATATATATTATTGTTATTTTAGTTGATTGTAAAGTGCGATGTTATAAGCACTATGTTATGAGCTTACTATAGATTAGTATTGAGGAGGCCACCTCGGTCACATTTGAAGAATGGAGTTGGAAATGTGCCCATCATGACGTCCTCTAATGGCACATCTACCTGGTATTATCATGATCCGGTTTCTTAACTTCGAAACTTGAAATTTGGGCGAACGGTAAGTGGTGATGACTTGGTTATAGATTTAGACTATTTGCTTGATTTTATTTTACACCAATTTTATCCCATGTCTTATCCTACCCTTTAGTCATGAAGCATGTCTAGGTGATGCAGCGAGCAATCTTTGGTGTCTTGGCCATGGATTTGGTCATGCATCATTGATTTTGTCCACTTCGCCGTGACATGTTAGTAATGACAAATCACCCTTAACCTTTGTCGTGTCTACCCATATTGCCTTCGAAAATTGTTTTGTCCTTAACTCTAGTGGTGGAGATTAGTGTAACCACCAAGCTTATGATAGAATACATGCTATGACTGTGCGATGAGTGATCACCCCGAAATTGACACTTAGAATAGTTGAGAGATTTGAGTGTTTTGTTCCCATTTCGTGAGGTGTTCGGCTTTGTTTTATTCTAGCATAAGGGATTTGTAAACTTATATTTTCCAGGTAATGGGAGATATCTTTTTAGGACTCTATCTAATAAGGTCTACTTGAGGGCTAGTAGAGTTCAAGTGGGGGGATATTTGATAACATCAAATACTTAAGTGTTAATTTCTCCCGATAATACTCGTATTTTATATCATTTATATGGATTTACGCTTGTTTTCCTCTATATTTCACTTTCAGGTAAATTACGAGCATTTGAGCTAATCAGACGCGGATTTGGAGAGTTTATTGAAGATATATGATAGTATGCTCATTTTGAAGATGTTGCGGCGTAACTCCCCTCTCACATTACGCCGTAACAGAAGCGTGGCTTAGAAAACCAACTAAACGGAAGATTACGGCGTAACTCCATCCTAAGATTACGCAGTAACTAATTAGGTTAAATGAGGTTCAGCGCCGCTGAAAGCTACAACGTAACTAATTCCACAATTATGGCGTAATCACGATTTATTGAAGATACGGCATAACTCATATCTGATGTTACGTCGTAACCAGCTTTTCCAGAGCAAATTACGAAGAAATGGATGTTACGGCGTAACTCTTAACTTAAGTTACGCCGTAACAAGATCTGGCCTATAAATACCGCCCAAATTCCATCATTTCTATTCATCCACTTCACACACCAATTCAGAGAACGTAAGTAGAAGGTTGAAGGCAGATCTTAGGGAGCATACGGAGCCATCTCCAAGGGAGTAATCACTCCCCTACGATAAGCATTAGCCTTTTATCATTTATTTACATTCAATTCCTGTATTTCATAATGTCAAACATTGAATCGATTGTTTTAGTTAATATGAGCGGCTAAGCACCTCTGGTGCTAGCCTTGTTATAATTCCTTAATTGTTTTGTTTATGTTTACATTGCTTCCGTATAATTTTTTCTAGTGTATGCATGCATAGTTTGTTGGTAGCTACGCTTGTTTCGGTAGTTTTGAGTGTCGGTAGTGGCTAGTTACTTAGGAGATATGACCAACTGACCCTAAGTAGTTAGACTGAGTGAGAAGGGTAAGAATTAACCAACTGACGACCCTTCTTCGCTTGTAAGATTTGACCAAATGATCACCTACCGTTTGGATGAACTTAAGAAGTTAGGGATGATTGTTTAAGATGCTAGCGCCCGGGTACTCATCATTATAAATCTTGCATGTAGCGGTACTTAATGACTTGGCTTAGGGGACTAAAAACAACTAGACTTTCAACGGGTCACCTGCGATCTCCAGTGGAAACCTTTGCTGATAAGTTAGGGCGAACTGACCAAATGCTGTCCTAGCGACTTTTACCCCCACTTGAAGAAATTGGAAGTAATTAAACATGAACTTAACATGATAGGATGACTAACTAGGTTAGCACACTTCTCCTCTATTGATCACAACCTTCACCTTTACTTGATATCTTTTATTTTCTTGTCTTTAGCAATTAATTAAATCATTTCAACCTTAAAATCTGTGACACCTAGACTTAGTTAAAATCCACACACATAGCTCTTGGGACGACTGATAAGGTTTTAAAATGTACCTTTTTGAGGGGTCATTTAAGCCCTTATTTGATCACTTTTGTATCCGTTATTACTTAATATCGTTTCTTTTCACTTTTTAGGTCTCTTGAAGGCAAATTGCTGGAATGGCACTTATTTGGACGAAAAGGCGCGGATATACGAAGAAAATGGCCAAAGTCAAGAATCGAGACACTCAAGCTGCTGAAACACAAGGGGACGGCGTCAGGTGTTATCTGTGACGCCGTCGCATCACTTTTGTGACGGCTCAGTAGCCAAATTGCTTATTTTCAAGTGACGGTGTCAGGCTTTAAAAGAGTAGGTCGTCGCAACTCAGACGGCCTAGATTTGATTCAGACGGCGTCAGAGACTGAAGGGGACGGCGTCACAAGCATAAGGTGACGCCGTCGCAAGACTAACGTGGCCAAGACAAACCCTAATGACGGCAACCCGACGGCGTCACAATTCATAAGGTGACGCCGTCGCGATTGTAATCTTATATATAGAATCCGAATTTTTTTAGTTTTCAGTGTGTAGTCTTTTGGAGTAAAAACCTAAACCAAACCAAGGCTGTCTTGTACAGTATTTTAGGGTTCCAAACCCTATCTTACATCAAGATAAGTGTTTTACTTCATTAATTCAATTATGTCTTCAATTACTTGTGTGTATGCTTGCATGTTCTCCATGTCCGGCTAATTTACTTATGTGTTTGCTTAGGGAATATGAAACTTAACTATTGAATATTGATTGGTCGTCTCTTATCTTAATTGTTAATGATATAGTAATGCGATAGGTCATTCGTTGTGTAGTTATTGCTTGATTAATCTTTGTGAACCTTAGACTATAACACCTAGAGTAGTTGTAGGCTAAACCATCCAAAGAGTACCTTAGAGTTAGAGTTTATAATTCCTAGAGATTTTGTAGACAAGACCCTTTGGTAGTTTCAAAGAGTTAGGGACAAACGCATACCCTACGACTTTAGACACACAACGCGATTAAGAATAAGGACGTGACAATTCAACCATCAATAGGAGATAATTAAGGAGTAATAAAAACTAAGTAAACACATCTTTAAACCATCATACGAGCACACAATAATTAGACATAGACTACATACACCTTAGATTAGATAATTAGACAAGTAGAGTAATAGGTAGAAATACCAACCCCCAAATCCAAACCCCGAGATTCGTACCTTTCCTTTTCTAAAAAATACAAAAAGATAAAAAATAATCTTCCTCAACCCCAACCTTAGCGTAGTAACTTCTCACTAGCATTCCTATTCCCCTAGAGAACGATATCAATACCCGTGGCTTACCCTAATACTACACTACAACGATTAGGTTCACTGCCTAGGGTGTTATAAAACTTTCTCGAAGAAAAGGAAGTTCCTTTGACCACGAACGACGCGTGTAGCGTTATCAAGTTTTTGGCGCCGCTGCCGGGGAATAGAATAACTAGTTAGTAGTCCACCTCGTTTAGGTTTGTTTGCTTGATTCCTATCAAGTAATTTTTTTTTTCTCAATTTTTAGCTTTCTCGTAGTCTATCCCCCTTCTTCGTGACCTTTGTTCGTAACCCCATCACTTTTCATCATGGAAGGTGATAACCCACCACCATTCATCAACCTACCACCTAATGACCCGCCAAGAGCCCGTACTCTTGGTGAATACTCGAGACCAAGCCACCTAGGCTATAGGAACACCATTGAGCTTCCCGATCAAGCCCAAACTACGGCCCTACGATCCGACACCATCCGGTTGGTGCAAAACGGATGTGCATTCCATGGACTTCGTTCCGAAGATCCTAATCAACATCTTAAAGATTTCCTTAAAATTGTCGATTCCATCGACCTTGATGCTACTACTCGGGAGACCACGCGTCTGCGTCTCTTCCAATTCTCTCTACGGGACCAAGCTAGTAATTGGCTTGAGCGACTTCCCGCCGGTTCCATCTCAAGTTGGGATGATCTCACCTCTCACTTCCTTGCTCAATTTTTCCCACCGGGGAGAACCACTAAGCTTAGGAATGACATATTGATGTTCCAACAACGTCAAGGTGAATCTCTCTACGAAGCATGGACTCGATTCAAGGACTTACTTCATAAAGTCCCTCATCACGGCATTGATCTTTGGCTCCAAGTCCAACTTTTCTATGATCATGTCAACTTCCCCACCAAGCGATCCATTGACCAAGTGGCCGGTGGAAAACTTAGTGATCTCACCGCGGAAGAATCATGGGGTATAATAGAGGACCTTGCTCTCTATGACAACGAAAGTTGGAATGACACCCGTGAGTTGCCCAAAACCGTTAAGGCAATCTCCTTGCCTCCCATTGACTCACAACCTTCCGACCGTAGGATGCTCGAACTTGAAGATCAAGTTAAATTCCTAATGAGTTCCTACGAAAATCCTAAGTCTTCACATCAAGTGAATAAAATCACTCTACCTTGTGAGTTATGTAGTGGTCCCCATGACACTCGTGATTGCACAAGACTCCCCGAACAAGCTTTTGCGGACTACGCCTCCAAGCGTACCGATGGAGCGGGAGAGAAGTGGTACACTTTCAAGCCCGAACAAAACAACTTAGGAAACTCTTACAACCCCTCATGGAGAAATCACCCTAACCTTAAGTGGAACCAAAACTCAAGCACACCCCAAAGCTCATCTAGTCCACCTAATAGGTTCAATTCTCTAAACACCGGGAACCCCACTAATCTTGAGGCAATTGCATCTAGATTCATGTCATCTCAAGAGACTCCATTGACTAAGCTTGAAGCCGATTTTAAGCGAAGACAAGGCGAGATGACAAACAAGCTTGATGCCCTCCTAAAAGCCTTTAATGAACGGGAAATTGGAGCACTCCCAAGTGATACTATACAGAACCCAAAAGTGAATTTGATTTCGTCGACTTCATGTTCTTGTTCACCATGGGAGAGTGCACATCCATGTCCCTCACACCCAACGGTTCACTCGGTAAATGCTATCAACAAGGGTTCCAACCAATCCAAAATGAGATACCAAGGCCCTGCACCATTGGTAGAACCTACTCTTGAGAAACCCGTCAACCAAGAACCCAAACCTAATCTAGAGGAGGAGTACAAGGAACTCCATCAAGAAAAACTGGTTCTTGAAGTCTTAGCTCATGCACCTTATTATAATGCTTTAAAAGAAAAATATGAGTTAGAACTTAAACTTGGAAAACATGGGTCCGCCTTTGTGCGAAATAATCTACCTAAGAAGTTAGACGATCCCGGGCTATTTACTCTTCCGTGTAGGCTTGGAACTTCCAAACCTCTCGATGCTCTAGCTGACTTAGGATCATGCATCAATCTTGTTCCGTTGTCCCTCCATAGAAGCCTTAACTTAGGTAAGATAGAACCAACGGAAACCATCTTAGGTCTAGCGGACGGTAGTGTTGCATATCCGGTAGGGATAATAAAAGACACGGTAGTACACGTAGGAGAGTTGACTCTTTTGGCCGACTTCCATGTGCTAGACATGAATAAGGACCCGACATGCCCATTACTAGTAGGAAGAGGATTCTTAGCTACCGCTAGTGCCATCATCGATTGTAAGATGTCCAAGATAGTGGTAGGAGAGGGGAGTGCTAGGTCAATTTACGATGTCAAAAAGCATACGTACTACAAAGAAGAGGAAATCCCACATGAGATTAGGTTGGATAGAACGCCTTCTAGATATGGACCTTGGATAGATAAGAACCTCATAGGTCCCCAACGACCTTTTTACCTAGATGAAGCTTTTGCTAGTAAAGCAACTTTCCATGAAAAAGAAATGGCTAGGGACATGGAAGTGAACCCGTTCGAGGACGCCTTAGTATTTAGGAAGATGACCAAGTTCCTAGGAAGCTTGCCCGTCAACCTTGTTATGAATAAGTGGAAAGTTGAGAAGCCTAAACATAAATGGGATTGGGATAGACCGCCTAGTGATGGTAATTGTAGGATCGTGATATTTATTGTGTTTGATGATTCGGGTGGTCTTGGAAGATCAAAATACATGTTTGCCATAGTTAGAGAGTTAGTTGAGAGAGAGAGGGTGTTCTTGCTAGAGGTTTACACAAAAGTATGAAATATTAGATTGAAAGCACCACCCATTCCATGGATGGAAGGGGTATTTATACTTACACAATACACGACCTCCTATCGGCCTGTGGATCAGGCATACAGTGGGTAAAGACCCGTCCTTCCTCCACGATGTTGCACTATGCTAAACTAGACTAATAACTAACTAATAAAACAATAAATAACATAACTAACGATTTGTCTACGAGCTAACTTATGCTAGATAACACTTGGGGTGACCGACTCTTTACTATGGAATTTTCTAATTCCTAACAATCTCCCCCTAAGGGAGGTCACCCCATGTTTTACATTTTGAATCCTAGCATTCTAATCTTGACTATGTTCTTGAGCTCGTAGACTTCAATTCTTCAATTCCGCAATCTTTGTGCTTTAGAAATGACTCTTCAAAGTCCGCATAGATTTGTACTTTCAGTGGAGGTCTTTAACTGATCCACATCTTGATTATCTTCGAGCTTTCTTTGAGATCATCAGCCACAGTAAATCTCTGGATCACCCTTTATTGTGTTGCCATCATGTGAAGTTGTGACTTTCGAACCAACATGCTCACACTTTTGAATCATGACATCTTTCCATCAGAGTAGCGGAAGCCTTACTGGTTCATGATATTTGCAGCAGTGAAGCAGATGCATAGTATGAAATATCATAGCCAGGTTATGTAGATATGCACCAGTCATGATTTCTTCAAATTAAGTGTGGATGCTGTGAGCATGCGGCTTTGGATTGACTCCTCAATTCTGATCATCTGCAACCGTCCAAATGTACTTGCAAACAACAGTTAGCAATAAAACACACGAAAGTGTCTTTGACCACTTTCATTGAATTGAGGTACACGGCCCACGGTTCCCCGTTGATCAGTACAAGTACTGCCTGTGATCAGGTAGGATTCCTAAGAATCTGCTTGACAGGGTTTCGCAGCTGTTCTAGCTGTTCTCAAACCGGAACGTCTCAAAGAAGACAACACGGAGTGAGTGAACCAGCGAATTGAGATTCACTGATTGATGAAAAATGATTTGAAAAAACAATCGTGTATTGCTTGAAGAAAGAGTTTTGCAATACGACGAAGGTTTTATGAGAAAGATCAATTTTCAAACAAAATACTTTTGTATTAGAGAATGAGTACACATTCGACATGCTAGCGAAAAGAAGAGATTCGCACATCAAACGGTTTTTCTAAAAGTATTTTTCAATCAGAGATACTTTTTGTGTTTGAAAACATAAATACACATTCGATATGCTAGAGAAAAGAAGATTTGCATATCGAACGGTTTTTCCAAAAGTATTCGTCAATTCCAATCCTGGACCAAGGATGATTCAAGATTGAATCGCCCCATCGTTTCTATCCAGTTTTCACAAGCTTGATCTTACGAGAAGATCTCACATGTCACCCACCAAGAGCTTGTTTGATGTTGGCTCTAGAAGGATTTCCATCTTCATTGTGAATATTTTTACATATCACTCGGATGTTCTGGCAATACCACAAGGATAATGCGTAGGACTCTTAATATATTCTTACTTTCCACATTGTGTGAAACAGCAAGTCTTCATTAATTTTGTGTCCTAATGAGATAATGTGGATGATCTCTTGGCTCTAGACTCAATCGTGCACATTTGGTTCCTGTGTCGGAGACTAGGGAGAGGGTCTCCTTCTTCAATATCAACAATCTCTAAGAGAAAGTCGATAGATAATGTCGGTTCCCCGTGAGAATGAAACAAGCCCTTTTAAGAGGAACTTGAGTAGCTTGGGAAGTTGTAGTGCAGTGCATCACTGGGTCCATGACGTCTTGTCTTCAATACCGGCGTTACCTCAGTAACCATCAGTAGCATATGTATTGAACCCGGTTACTGCCCTAAGGTTGAATTGTTGGAGGGCTATTTCTTTTCACCCTTTTTCACATTCATTTCTTTTTCATTCTTCAACTCCTTCTGTGCTTACCGAGACTTCATTACTAGAACCTTGTTGGGTTTATTCCAGTACTAGCTCTGTCTCAGTCCGCACTCTTCCCATTTCTCATTTTTCTCCTTTTTTTTTTCAATATACCTAAGGACTCTACACTATCTAGTGGATTGTCCCTGGGTAGATAATACCTAACCTCACCATCCTTATAACTCCATACATAAAGTAAAATGGTCGGTCTTTTGGTATAGTTCATTCTTCCTTGAAACCAATTGAAAAATCATTTGGAAAAACAATCAAGGTACTTATGATACGAGATCAAAGCATTTTGTACCTTAATAGTTTTGATCATTTTAGAAATGCTCCCCCTCAACATGTGCATATGATTTGAAATTGTTGAGCACATGGAGGCAAGAGTTCTTTGAAATAATTTCTTTGAAATAATTTCATGATCACAATTTTCATAGAAAAAGCCATTTGATTTTCTTGGTAAATTCTTCCCCTCAATATGTGCGTAGGATATTTGAAATCATTTTATCACATAGAGGCAAGAGTTCTTTTGAAGCACATTTACGATCACACAAGCCATTAAGAAACCATTTAAAACTCAATCAAGGTACTTTATATTAAAACATAAAAGCATTTGCACCTCGATAGTTTCTTTTCTTTTAAAATGCTCCCCCTCAATATAGGCTTCGAGGTTCGAAAGCGTTTAGCACATATGAGAGAGCAGCCTGCACAACTGAATCAAAACGATCAACTTTTATCAAATTTCATTATTAAATCACAAATTCTCCCCCGATCAAAAATATCAAACCCTTTGAGATTTTGGATCCCAAGTGATTTAATAACGTTTATAAAACATGGGAGAAAATGTGCCTGATTTAAAAACTCATCTAGTTTTTTTGGATAAATGCTCCCCCTCAACATGTGCATTATGTATATTGAAATAGTTTGGCACATGGAGGCAGGAGTGCCTTTGAAGGACTAAAACCAATTCCATTAAAACAGATTTGAGATTTAAATCACGATCTCTCACCCGATCAAAGATTTCAAACCATTTTAGATTAGTGATCCCAAAAGATTTAAATAATTTAGAAAATTTTGGGGAAAGACGTGGCAAGATTTGATTTTGAAAAATGACAGATAAGGACCATTTTAAGACATTAAAGATTGTTAGTATCAGGTATGATTGTTTTAAGAGATCTTTTAGTAAAATAAAACAATTTCACAATCAAACAAGAACAGAAAAAATTTCATTTTGACAGATCTTTGAGTTTTAAAGAAAATCATACCATGACATAACATTAAATATTTAGATCACCACTTTGTTTCGTACAAACCAGACCTTTTATGAAGAAATATCGTTTGAAAATATTTTATTATAAATCACACTCCCCCTCAATCCATGACATAAGTCAATGATTGAGTGACTTATGCTTTGATAAAATGAAGTCCGGTGATTTTCAAAATTTAGTCCAATTTATTTTTAAAACAATATTTTTCCATTTTCAAAAACAATATTATTCAAAGTTTTAGAAAAATGGTATCATTCACTACTTGTCCTGCACAAAGATACATTAGGTGGTTGAGAAGCTTATGTTGTTGCTGTAGGGCTTGGAAGAAAACCGTCTGCCGATGCAGTGAGACTTCTTCTTACGTTGCATTTTGAATGCCAACTGAGGTCAAATTAAGCTCCGTTTCTTCAATCACTTAGAAGAAAACCATCTGCTGATGCAGTGAGACCTCTTACGTTGCATTTATGCCAACTCTCCATTGAAGTCCAATTAAGCTCCGTTTCTTCATTTGTCAACCCAAGATATCGTTACCCTTTCCTTGCGGCATCCAATCATGTTCATTTGTGGGATCCGGATCGGGAACATTCTTATATACCAATATACCTGCATATGTTAGTGAACACACATACAAATATATGGTGGTCGACAACACCCAAACAGCAATCGACTAATAAAAGTCAATCCAACATATCAATCAGATCATGTAAGGTATGGGAATAATGTGTTTCTCAAACTCTAATCATCTAAACCTAAAAATCATATCCTAGAAACCTAGTCCTTCAACATAGGCAATTATATTTTTTCAGATAAGCACGTAGGATAATTAAGAAAGTCCGTTAGATGATATAAATTTGAAAACATTCTCCCCCTCAATCAATGACTTATTTTCTGAAAAGATTAAAAGCGCTGAAGTCATTGATTGAGTTTTCAATTTTCACAAAAACTCTGAATCTGATAGATTTACAAGCAACTCATTTACCACCATTTTAGAAAACAACAAATATTTTTCTGAAGAATTTATAGACGGAAAAATATTTGAGTAGGAACAGCAGTCCTTCGACATACTTTCCTCATTTGTTTTTAGGATAAGTGCACGAAATATTTGAAAAATTGGTTTAGCACAGCACTTTCCTTTCTTTTGAAGAGCGGGTTGCTATCTGAAATAATAGCAAAACATAGTTTTAGCCCGGGTTACGTCAGAAATAACTGTAAGCCATTTTTGAAGCGCGGGTTACAGTCTGAGATAACTGTAAGCCATTATTTGAAGCCCGGGTTACAGTCTGAAATAACTGTAAGCCATATTTTGAGACATGTTTAGAAAATAATATTTACACCTCCTGCTCGAACTTCATCTATGGTCCCGTGCCATTATTGAATGACATTTCTAAGACCGTAGATGTTATCGATACCAGGAGACATGTCTTGAAAAACAATATTTTTGGTATTTTTCTAATTTTATAATTTTTATGGGTTTTTGAAGATTTTATATTTTTCTATTTTCTTTTTGATGGTTTTATATTTTTGTATTTTGTTTTGCTGGTTTTATATTTTTGTATTTTGCTTTTTGAATAAATATATACAAAGATAGAGAAGATGATATAGTTAAAGAAGATGATGATACGAGTACCGAGATAAGGATATCGAGCAGCACGTCGTAGAAGATAGAATACGTCATCTCTTAAATTTCCACCACCAAAGCTTCCGAGGCTCCAGAATAGAAGAGAGAACATGAGCCTTTGAGAAAGAGAGACTTTGGCAGCTTCCCCCCAAACCGAAAATCCTTTAGCTGAGCAGATTCAAAGCTTTCTTTCAAGCTTCCATTAGCCAGGTGCACAAAGACGCACACCATTATCATCGATCTTGCTGCTCTTTTTAAGAATAATCACCGTGATTCTTCGTTCGAGGTTATATCATCCAATAAGAACAACAACGTATCATCCCACACATAAATAATTCTTCTCAAATTTCATTACCACTGAATTCTGAAGCAATGCATCCCCAACGAGTTGTCAAGAGAACACTTCCCCCAAGTAGATGAATTGATGCAGTCAGTCTCTTAGACTAGAGCTCACGAACCCGAATACACATACCCGAAGACAAAGAAACTTATACCATCGAAGTAGCAGATTAAGTCCAATAGCCAAAGAATAACCCCGATGTATACTTTTCTCTCCCCCTGAAGAAAGTGTATGAAGCTCAAGAACCCGAAGTACCCGAATGCCCAAAGAGAGAATAACCGATAACATTGAAGAGGTAGGCCGAATCACTGATTATCTCTGCGGAGGACTATCTCTGCGGATCTTCAACTCCGGAATAAGTGATTATATCTCTGAATCACTGATTAAGCCCTCAAGTAAAACAGCTGAGCATCCCCAATGTACACAATCTCTCTCTCCCCTGATGATTGTGATGACATCAAAATCATCACACACTTGTGTACCTCTTTCATCTTCAGAAACTAACTCTTCCATCTCTTCTCCCACATAGTTGGAATAAGAACACTAAACGCCTTGATGAGTAAAACCTTGAGTTTCTCTGCGGTCATGACATTTGTTTTCCCGGGATATCTTTAATCATTTAGAAGAACTAAGTTCATCAAGTTTACTCGCCATGAGTCAAACCTTGAGTTTCTCTGCGGTAATAACATTTGTCTTCCCGGGATATCTTCAATTTCTTAGAAGTATTAAGTACATCAAGTTTACTCGCATTTAGATGCTTGTCTCCTTCCCCCTTTCTGGTTTTGATATTTCAGAATCAGCAACTCTTTGAATGCCCAAATACTTGAAATTTGTTGAGAAGATTGCTTGAAGTCTTTGTGAGAATCAACATGCTGAATAATGTAAGCAAGTCTAATTGGGGATTAAATTTGACATATCACATTCCCCCAATTAGTGCTCTCCCCTAGACCGACAATCTTTTTGATAAATGCCCAGATTAAGAAGAAGTCTTTAGATCATAAAATGCAACTCGTCTTTGGTCTTCTAACATATAGCAAGAAATGTAGAACAGACTGTAGACTCGACCTTCTTCAAGATTGTCCAGTTGGGGAATAGATAATTAACATCTTCAACTCACACCAAAAATCATCCCAATTAACTTACATCTTGCAAATCCCCTTAACTAAAATCCCTCCCAATCAAACAAGAACAGAAAGATGTTCATCAAGGAAATCAGCAATCAGGCCGCAACTAACACACAAGATGGTAACACCAAACTACCAATCACATCAAACAAGAACAGAGAGATCGTTCGGAATCATCATGTTGATGTATACGTGAAGCATTAATCGGAAGCACTTTGTCGATAAACTCATCAATCCGAGTGAAGATGTCAACCAACGGCTCTTAGAAGAGAAAAACTCCATGTGAAGATGACCCGATAAGAAGAAGCTCGGTTCTTACATGAGTTTAGAGCCGTATGACCATTTATATTATCAAATATCAATCAACAATGCAAAAAATTCACACTTCTTCTCCCCCTCAAGAATTGCATACGGAGATGCCATTCTTGATTAATTAAGTGAAATCATCCGAATGTTCTATTCACACTTCTCTCCCGCAAAATCAGCACATGATGTCACCATCTTCATTATAATCGAGCAAGTGGAATGAGAAAACAATCAGTGGTAGCCCGGTTCACTTGATGACTGAAGCGCATGGAAAAAGTATGAAGCATGTTGATGAGAATGGTCATTAATTAGAAGATTTCTCTTCTTCAGAAGATAAAGCGCACTGACACGTACACTTTTCTTTTCTTTGGAGAACGAGGCATGAACTGTTGTGTTCATATGTCATAAGAAGATTTCTCTTCTTCGGAAGATAATGCGCACTGAAACGTACACATTTCTTTTCTTTAGAGTACGAGGCATGAACTGATGTGTTCATACGTCATAATCTCTCTCTTTACAGCTCTCTTAGCAAAACATGTAATCAACCCCATTATCATTCAGTAGGCTCTTTGTCGTGACAGCTGATGGAGAAAAACCCAATATGATGAATATGACCCTGAAGTAAACTAACCCGAACTCGTGACTTAAGTTTGCACATATGTAACAAAGAGCGGTGCCGAGAATTCATGCTCCATTGAATCTCTTAAGTACTCTATACTCTTCAACCAACCAACCATCAAGTAATAGACGTACATTACCTCTTGAAAATCCACAATTGAATGTGACACTGAGCACTACAACGTAACTCCTTTAAGTGATAGCTATTTAGTGGTGGTAAGAGCCCAATTCCCCCAAGTGGTAAAAGAAAAGGTAAAAGACACCCAACAATAACTAGATTTCCAAGTCTTCGTTTTTGATAATAAGCTCGAACAAGGATCATGAAGAATCTTCATCCATCCATCCCCGATACCTTCAGATACTAAGTACACTCGCCCGTGATATTTCACTTCAACCTCAAATAAATAATACTGAATTAACACCGTTGTCACATCTTCTGAACTGCTCAAATCTAGCCTTCTTTGACATTTAAGTGAACTATGATAATGATTTTCATCCCGACCATGGTTAAAAGCACAAAACCCCGTAAAACCATGTAGTAACCAAACTGCCATGACGAATATCCAAACACACATCCAATTCATGAAATACACCCTTTTATCCCTTCTTCGAAGCAGAAATCGTAGTACCAGCATCAAGTAAGATCCAGAATTACACTTTCCCTTTCTCCAGGATGGCTCCATCATCACGGGATTTTACAATTCTATAGTTTAAACCGAGAAATAGTATCTTTCGCGGGATTTTACAAAACCAAGAACAAACCGTAAGATAGATCCGGAAATGCACATTATTTTAACTAGGATTCTTCCATTGTCATGGGATTTTACAAGTCTGTGATTTAAACCGAGAAATAGATTCTTTCGCGGGATTTTACAAAATCAAGACAAAACCGTAAACAATGTTAGCTTGAATGTGTAATGACAACTTTGGTTTAAGTGAATATATGTTTTAGGGGAAGATGCAGCGATTCATCAGCGGTTCATTATCCAACATCACCAATAACATCCAATCTACACTTTGGTAAACACATCATTCACGCATTCTGTCGGCTATTGTAGTGACCACATGGAGAAGTAAACTCGATATACCAAACTTAATCATGAAGTAGAAATCCCCAGATTTGTTACTTAAACTTGTACTAAACCTTGTGAAGAAGAAACGGTGTACCCAATGTACAAAACCTCTTGACGTATCCTCAACTGCGTGAGACACCGAAGTGATAGTTACGTTGTGGGTTAATCGAGAAAGAATCACAAAAGTAACTAAATAGCCAAGTCTTTATCACATTCTTTAAACGCCCAAACAAGTCATCTTCGGCGGAATGGTAGAGAGAAAGAAGACGAAACTAAGTAAACGCGCCCGAAAAACCTCACTTCAATTCCACATAAGAAATATCGAGCTCAGACAAACCCTGTAGTCAACCTTGTATAATCAATTAAAGCCGCAACATAATATCCTTAGTGAAAATGTAGACACCAAAGTACCAAACCTCATATCCCATCGAATCACATACTCAAATCTCATAATCATCAAATTTCATAACTCCATATCTGACTGTATCAACAACTAGAGCTAATAACCAAATCTGATACATAAAGTGAGCAAGCCCATCATCCAAAATGTATACTTGTAGCCCATTAACCAAGAGACCAAAACAAATATTGCACACGTAGTCAATTAGCCATTAAGTCCAATGCATAGTTCCATGACAAGAGTATATACCCGATCAATTAAACGAGAAATACCAAATCTCAGAGCTCATTAGTCTTAAGTGCCCACCTCAAAAAATTTGTCACACTCATCAATAATAACACTTGAGTTAAATATTACCACTTTTACCAACGGCCAAGTGAGTAAACAATGCGCACCATGATCCATCAACGTACAAAATTCACAAAACAATAGGCCCAAGTCTCGTCCAATAAATACCTTCAGCCCATATACTAATGATCCATAAATCATTATCTCAAATATAAGCGCAGTGCATATCTCCCACATATCAACAAAACGAGTAAACACATTCAAAAATACTTATCCAGAACGTTGATACACTCAAACATACATTATCCAAAAATACATTTATCAAACGTTAATACTGTAAGTGTCAATACCCTTGTTGAAGCCTACTCCAATTTGCACCGGACCCTAAATATTTACCCAAATAATACATGGCCCATCTGAATGCCTCGACCCATTACCCATTTCTGATCCATACAACCACTCACAAACCCCTAAATTTCGGGAGTATATAATACACTTAATCTCACATATTACCCTAATATTTCTCAATACCTAATCTCAAACACGTTTTTGTCCGCCCCCATCTGGTTTTCTCATACCAACACTACAAACCCTAGACCTCAAAAACGCAGCATAACAAACATACTTAAACACATATCACATCATAAATCACCATCAATCCCTAAGCCATCTTAATCAAGTATCCGTATAAATACTGAAAAAAGGATAGAGGGTCACGAACACTTCCTGGAAACAAAGCTCCTCGCCACAGGGATGGCTATGAGGACACCAGCGCCACAGGGATGGCTTCGAGGAATGATTTGACACAAAGAGATGGCCTCAACGATTTAGCACGGGTAGGTTCTTTTGGTCCTTCATGTTTTTGAGTCTTAAACGAATCAAGAAAATGATTTAACATGGTTGTTATACTCATTTCTTTATATTCGGATAGTATCATCGTTTTCATTTTGATTTGACATTCAACTTTACAGAAACAAAGATATGATCCAACAAGATTGTTGAAATCATTTCATTTCCTTCTAATTTTATCAAAACCGTTTTGATCTATGAAGATAAATATTTCGTGTTGACCTTGAAAGGTTAAGAATGACATCAATATGTACACGAAATAAAATCTGAGATTCCTTTAGCTTTACGTTTTGATTTTTAATCATTTTGTACTTCCATTTAAGCGAACAAGAATAGAGGACACAACCCAATTATGGTTTTGTTCTTACTTCAGAGTTTCGAAAATTTCCATAACTTATAGATCGATGAGGCACACGCTCGTATGGGTATAGATTCTTTGAGATCTATGTGTTTGAAGAAACCACACAAAAAAAAGAGCAAAGCTGAGATCTATGATGTATTTTGTTCCTTTGAGTCTTGATTGAGATGGAGTGATTGTGAGGGTCTTGGGGTGAGTCTAGATGAAGGTTAAGTTAGGTTCGGATTAGGTACAACCAAGATTGGTTTTAGGCATCGTTGATAAATACCATTTCAGTTTAAAAAAATCTTTTTTTGACCGATGATGTGAGACATAAGCTGAGGTCGAGATAGTATTATGGTATTGGTATTTGGTTTTTGATGTCAAGTCTTCTCATTCTTCATCCTTTCATTCTGTCAAGTTGCATCAGTCAAAGGGTCACAACGACAAGTCGCTAGACAAAGTCGCTACGACTAAGTCGCTAGACCAAGTCGCTACGACTAAGTCGCTAGACCAAGTCGCTACGACTAAGTCGCTAGACCAAGTCGCTACGACTAAGTCGCTAGACCAAGTCGCTATGACTAAGTCGCTACGACTTGTAAAGACAAGTCGCTAGGTAAAAACATTGCATCTGGACAGTTTTGACAAGTCGCTAGCATGATTTTGACTTTTTCCGGCGAGTTATTCCGACCATTTTTCCGACCAATTCATATTAACCCAGAAAACTTGCATAAAAAATGTATCATTTTGACCCATTTGACCACATAAAGTGACTAGATGACCCATTAGATTAACCAGTTTGACCATGAGACATTTTGACACAATATTGAGACAAGAGTTTGTAATATTGACACAAAAACTGCTTCTGACCAGTTTTGACACAATATTGAGACGACAGAATTAGAAAATAATGATGGACCATGAGACATATTGACCAAACAAAATAATAAAACTTGATATAAGACTGCTTTACCACAATAACAGGAAAACAAATTTTTTTCGACCAAGAAAGTACAAAAACAGTCTACACAAGATTCATAAACCACAATAAATCAACACAACACAATAACCTTGGCTCTGGTACCAATTGTAGGATCGTGATATTTATTGTGTTTGATGATTCGGGTGGTCTTGGAAGATCAAAATACATGTTTGCCATAGTTAGAGAGTTAGTTGAGAGAGAGAGGGTGTTCTTGCTAGAGGTTTACACAAAAGTATGAAATATTAGATTGAAAGCACCACCCCTTCCATGGATGGAAGGGGTATTTATACTTACACAATACACGACCTCCTATCGGCCTGTGGATCAGGAATACAGTGGGTAAAGACCCGTCCTTCCTCCACGGTGTTGCACTATGCTAAACTAGACTAATAACTAACTAATAAAACAATAAATAACGTAACTAACGATTTGTCTACGAGCTAACTTATGCTAGATAACACTTGGGGTGACCGACTCTTTACTATGGAATTTTCTAATTCCTAACAGTAATGGAGAGTGGCACATTAGGATAACAATCTATGATCCCGATGGAGAGAAGTTTGAAAAGGCATATCAAACCAAACGTACTACTAGGAACTTAAATGATAAGTTTGATCCTTATGACATTGTTAAGGATAGGCATACTTATATCGGTACGTAAGGGCACGACTACGAGTCTAGCTACAAGACTCATAAATAAAGAAAAGCGCTTCTTGGGAGACAACCCATGCTTAATTGTTTGCTTGTTAGTGTCATATATCTTTTATTGATTGCTTATTCTCATGTTTAAATTTGTAAAAATGCTTTATTTTGTTTTTAACCTCGTCTTAATTGCATATAAAGGTATTTTACATAAAGGATAAGTGTAGGGAGGATTACACACGTTTTCAAAAGAAACGTGAACATGAGAATTTCAATTAATTAAAAGATATATATGTGTGTTTGTTCGAGTCAAATGCTTGTATCGTGTCATAATGGATGTTTTGCATAAATTTTTCCAGATTCTAAAGATGTAAATTTTCCAGAATTTTTTCCAGAAAATCGCAGACTAGTTTTTGTCAGGATAACCTGACGGTGTCAGGATCGCAACCTGACGGCGTCAGGAAGGAGTAAAAACAACAGATTACTTTTTTCTCGTTTTCTGAGCTACTTATAAATTTTTGGAATTTTCCAGGTCTTAATTTTCCAGACATTCTGTAAACATCCATTCCACAAGCATTATATCCTAGTTTAATAGAGTCTTATATATATTATTACCGCCGATTTTATGCGAAGGTTTCGTTTGTTTTCTTCAAGTGTGCAGGTTTAATTTATTAAGAAGACGATACATAAGATTGGAAGGAGCTTTTCACGCATACATTCTTCTTGAAAAGGATTTAACCACCACTTTACACGGATCTTACCGAGCTAATCAGGGGAGTATTAGTTTCTTTCATTTTTAATTACCTTCTATTATCATAACTTTGATACTTTCGGGGAACATTGGGGACAATGTTCAGTTTAAGTGTAGGGAGGGAAAACAAAACGGGAACTTTGAAACTATGCTTATCCTTGACTATTTGCTTTGTCCAATTGTATTTGCTTAATAAACCATGAGAAAACGTCGGTTAGAGTAATTTTGGCACCAAATTTAAAACTTTTCATGACATATAGGAGTGGGTCATTAGTCTTAACAAAAGCGTCTCACGGATAGGAAGTTGCATGACTAGCACAAAAACCCTTTACCACTTAAATTCCACCCAAAATGTGAGGATCGCCCTTAGATTAGTAGGAATTAAAGCATTCATCTTTAATGCTTAGAGTGTGAACCGGTAGTATATTAGATTCTAGAACTTGTTTTGTGATGCATCCCGAGATCGCTAGTAAGACTACACGTGTGTAGTTAGGAATAGCTAAATGATAAGAGGCATTAGGATAACCCTTGTTTGATACCCGTAATATAATTACTTCTTCCACATCGGTTAAGTAATTTCCCCCACACCCTTTGCGTTGTACTCATCTTTAGTACACGATACCCCTAGTTAACCCCTCAGAGCCTATCCTTTTCGCGGTTCTCGTGATGTTTCGGTTTTTCCGGAATATCAATGAAGAGCATTGTTTACACCCCACCCCTAAATGTACACCCAAATCGCCTTAGCCTACCTTGTATGCACTCACTTTTAGTGCATTATTGTTATCACACTAAACCCTTAGTTCAATTATCTAGTTGCTTGCATAAGTTGCTAAGTCGAGTCATATCCTTTGTACACAGTTTTGGGACGATTGGGACTCATGGGAAAAGTTAAAGTTTATGAAATAACGGGAAGGGAACGTTAAATTCAAATTCCATTTATTTGCGTAATAATGTACTCCAAGTGTTTTGATTTTTTTCAATTCGGGTCAAATTAGTGTTAGACTAATAAAAACTCAAGTGTAGGGATGTGCCTATAAATCCCTATCATTTTGATGTTACCGTAGAGGATGGTAGAGTAAAAGTGTATGAAAAAAAAACAAAAAAAAAACAAAAAAAAAAACGAAAAAAAAATAGAAAAAAAAATGGAAAAGAAAAAAATATAGTGTTCAAAAAAAAAAAAAAAAAAAAAAAAAAAAAAAAAAAACATACGGGCTACCATCCTACATCTATCTTTAAATTTATGTTTGTTTGTTTCAGTTATTGATGAGTGTCTAAATACTCATCATTTTTGTACTGTTTAAACTGCAAAAACATCTGAAAACACTCAGAAATGCATCAAAATGATAAAAATATCACAAATAAGTGTTTTATGTGTTTTAAATGCAAAAATATCAAAATCTGGTGAAAAACGTATAAAGTTTGCATAATTGGCAGTTTTAGTCCCCCAAGTTTCAAAAGTTGTCAAAAACAGTCCCTGGTAAAACCAAATAAAGAGAAATATCATTTTGAGTCCCTAGGGATTCTTAAGTTGTCAAAACTGGTCCTTGAGATTTAAATTTACAAATTTACAACTTAGGTCCTTTAACTTTCAAAAATGACAACTTAGGTCCCTTAACTTTCAATAATAACAAGTTTGGTCCTTGAACTATGGAAACCTGTCACTTTTAGTCCCTTGGAGCAACTTTGATGAATTGGCAGCTTAGGTCCCTCAATTTTCAGGAATTACAAAACTAGTCCTTGTTATTATTAAACCTAAACCCCACTTGGACTTGTCACTAACCCAAATGACCCCTGCCTTTTCCCTTTTGACCTCAGCCTAAACCTCTTGACCCTCCCTTTTTGGACCTTTGGTCAAAACCAGTCAAACCTCCCAAATACCCGCCCACTGTACACCTATCCTCTTCCCCCCCAACTTGTGCCTGCAACTCAGGCAATATTCCCACCATCACCTCACCTTTTCACCTTATCCCTCCCCCTCATCATCACCTTACCCACTACAATAAATGCCACCCCCCTAGTGCTATATCAGAGCCCAATTGTCAAACCAATTTTCCCGCCATTTTTTGATCCTATGGCCAAAATGCAACCTAGTCATCCAATGGTCTAGATTATTGCTGGGATCCACTCAGAGGAGAGAGATGAGAAGATTGGATGTATAAAAAGAGAAGAAGAAAGGTAAGAGAGGCAGTAGTTAGCTTTTTAAACTTAATGTATGTCGTTTTTTTTTAAAGTATCTTAATTAGTTTTCACATTTGTAATTTTCAAGCTTTCTTGTACTGAACTTAAGTAATTTGATTATTATAATCTGTTTTGAGCCTCAATTCAATGTTTCATTTTAAGTTTTAGATTTCATGGTTCACTGTTTCAAATTTCAATCTCAACTGTTAAACCCAAGCTTCAAATAGCTTTGTTCTCAGTTTCTATAAGCTTATATAAGCTTATAATAGCTTTTTATAAGCTTGTGTTTAAGTTTCAAACATTTTTGGATATTGGTCAAAGAAAGTCAACATGAAGCAGAATTGATGCAGGAATGTATTGGGTGATGCAGAAAATGATTTGGATTGGTCTTTAGTCATATGGGTTGGTTTAGATTAGGTAGTGTTCTTTGGTTCATTGATTCAAGCCATAGTGGCTAAGGACACTTTGTAAGTTTGATTCAAGTTGTTTTGCTAAATCTGTATTTGTAGTTATAATAAGCATCAAACCAGTTTAAGTAGCTGTATTTAGAATATATTAACTTAGTTTGATCATTTATTTTAGCTATTTAAGTGTTCATCTTAGTATTGATTACAAAACAGTCATTAAAGAGGTGTTTGGAATTGCTGATATTAATGTGTTAAAGGCCTATTCAGTGAGAAACTTTGGTTGTTTGTTGCTTGTTTAGTTCTAATAGACTCATTTTGGTCATAGTTTTGTGCCTGCAACACTCTAAAAGTCAAAATCAAGAAAATCATTCTCAACTGCTTGTCTGTCATAGTTTTGGAAAATCAAAAACTGGATTTGTACTTAGAATTCTTAAACATTGGTTGCATTGAGTTTGCTTCATCATATAACATCAATATCAGTCTAAAAATTAAGTTCAAAACTCAAAAAAGTCAAGATTTCATTTTTTCATCAAAAGTCAAAAACTGAAAATCTAGTTTTGAGCCAACTGAGAGACATTTTTCTTGGACTCAATTCGGAGTCTTATGCAGTGAAACTTGTTGTTCTAAAAACTTCAACTGGTCTCATTTCTTGTCACCATTTTTGTGCAATTTTACAAATTTTTTTACAAGGTCCAAAAGTGCTTGTCAAGATGGTTGCATTTGCCCTGTGCACACTGCATTGAGCTGCACAGGACTTGTGCAGTTCTTGCAGCACTTGCTCCAAGCTCATCTGAGCTCAACTTTGGCTCAAATTTGGTTTACAAGGTCCCAACCAGGTCTAGTACAAGTCCCTACTTTGGTTTTCCATTTTCCAGCTTATTAGGTGCCTTATTTTTAAGCTGCAAGTAGACACCTGAAACTGTTTTTAAGCTCATTGGCTAAATACATCAAATCTTTGTAGCTTGTGATCCAGTGGTTAAAAACAGTTAGGATTTGTTGCATTTTAGTTATTTTAGCAGTTTAGAACTTCTGTAATCTGTTGGTGGCTTATTTTGCTCATTTGGCTTATTTGGAGTGCTTAATAATAAGCACTTGCACATCAGTTCCTAATTCATCCACATAACCATCTGTTTTTCCAATTTTCCTAGCTTCCTTATATAATTTTAGAGTTTTCCTGAAATTTTCAGATTTTTCTAAGTTGATTTGCTATTTTTCTTAATTTAAATTAGTTTTTAAGCCTTTTTAATTAGGATTTAATACAAATAATTAAGAAAAGTTTCAAAAAAATAATTTTTCAATTTTCTTAGGTTAAGATAAATACAAAAAGCAAAAAAATTAATTTTCCATATTTTTCTTAGTTAAATTTGTATTTTTAAGCAATTTAATTAGTTTTTAATAGTTTTTAATTCATAGAAAATCCAAAAATAATCAGAAAAATATAAAAATAGTTTTGAAAATTCTTTTTTGTTATTTTAGACTTTTCCAAGTCCTAGTTTTATTTTTCTAGCTTTATTTCCTAATTTCTTGTATTTTAGGCTAATATTAAATAGTAAAATTAGTTTTTAATTAATAATAATTAGATAAATAGTTATAAAAATAATTTTCTTTTTCTTAAAATTTTCTTATATCATTAGGTTTGTAAAAATATAATTTTCATATTTTTAGGGTTAATATTGTGTAAGTTTCACGTTTTGTTTTGTACGTAACGTAGTTTTAATTCAGTTTTATAAAAACAAAAAGAACAAAAACATCATTTTAATAATAGTGATAGCATTTATTTAATAGATTTTATCTTTTTAATTTTCTTTAATTTGCATTTAAGCCGTTGTAATTTGTTGGCTTTTTCTGTAGTTATAATAAATCAAATCTCTGTATCTATTCAAATCTTCTCGATCACTAAACGTTTGACTATTCTCGCACGGCTCGTTGGGACATAACGACCTGGGGAAACACTATACTCTCCTGGACTTCATTGCATTCGTGCTTAAACTGTTTTAAGTTTCTTACGGTCAGCCATTCACAAGTGGCTGGTTTGTGTGAGAAAACTTGACGGTTCGGGACCAATTAAATTTTGGCGCCGCTGCCGGGGAGCTGTGCTAATTGTCTTACGTTTAGCAGATTAGTAATTTGAGTAATCACTCCTTGTTCATACCATCTATCTATATCTATATATATCTTCTTATAAAAAATCCAAAAACCCAAAAACAGCCAAAAACGTATAAAACACAAAAATATTTTTCTTTTGTTTCTATATATGTATCAAATATAAAAATACAAAAAGATTTGTCGTTTTCTGAGTTTAATAATAACAACATAAAATCTTACCACCGCAAACCAAGGCAGTGCACTACCTAACTGGGGGTGCGACCATAATAAGTTCCCGAACCAAAGATTTAAAACTTGCCTTTGTGTCCTTGTGATTGGTGTACCTTTTTCAAAGAAGCCTTTCATATTGTGATTATTGGTTAAGTTCACTGTTGTTTTGCCTCGATCTTGTTTTAATTGGATTTGTTGTTATATCTACTTGTCAGAACTAGAAAACCCAAAAAGATTCTCCTTACCCCATTTTCACCAATTTCATAATTCCCTTCCTTAACTCTGAGATCTCTTAGAGTTAACTCTAGTGCATGCGCACTCGTTCTTCTAGATCTTTGAGCCCTTTTCGTGATCTAGCAGAAATTCCTAGACGACGTTCTCGTAGACGTGCTGCCCAAATAGTCGAACCCGAGATTCGTACTATTTCAAACAACAATATGGCAGACGAACGCACTATGGCGGAAATGCTCCAAGCACCCACCGAGGGTTATGGAGATGCCATCATTCTACCAGTAATCAACTCTGATCACTTTGAATTGAAGACACATTTGATCACACTTGTGTCTACAAATCAATTCCACGGGTTTGATCGAGAAGACCCGTATGCACACATCCGTTGGTTTAACAAGTTGACTTCAACTATCAATTTCAAGGATGTGCCACAAAAAGTCATCAAGTTGATGCTATTTCCATTCTCACTTGAGGGGACAGCTCGGATTTGGCTGGAAAAAGAACCCCCTCGATCCATCGAAACTTGGGAGGAACTTGTTCAAAAGTTTGTCAATCATTTCTTTCCTCCATCAAAGACGACTAATCTTAAAAATGAAATTTCTGAATTTCGTCAAAATTTCGATGAAAACTTTGGAGAGGCATGGGAGAGATTCAAGGATCTCCTCAGGAAATGCCCCCATCATGAATTCACGGAGCTTCAACAAGTCAATATCTTTTATAATGGGTTGAACGGTAACGATCAAGATTCTTTGAATGCAGCCGCCGGTGGCAATATCTTGAATCGTAAGCCTAAAGATGTGATTGAGATTTGCGAGCAAAAATCAAAAGTTCCTATTTCTCGCAACAAAGTCAATACTCCGAACACTCATGCTTCTACATCTAATAACTCTTCTGAGTTAGCTGCTCCGATAGCAGCTCTAACGGATGCCATCCGTTGTATGATTAAGGATGTAAAGGAAATCAAAAGCGAGATTCATAAGCCGGAACCAGTCAAAGCCGTAAACAAGGTGTGTGAAACTTGTAGTGGTCCACACGCGTATTATGATTGTCAAGCAACCGATGCTTCCTTTTACCAAGCTCCCGTAGCTTCGGTAAACCACAATCAATACCGACCACAGGCTGATCCTCACTACCGTGCACCTAGCGGTATGACACCACCTGGTTTTCCTCCTGTGCAAAACCATGGAAATCAAAATCGCTTTGTTCCGAATCAAGGACAAAATTTCAATAATCAAAACAGGAACAATTACAACCCACAATATCAAGCTCCAAATCAGCAAAATTATCAACAACCTTCTCATGCTCCCCCACCAAATGACTTCATGAAAGTTACTGAGTCAAGCATACGTTCAATGCAAACTCAGATCAATAACATGAGGGTTGAGTTAAAGAAGGAAATTGATACCACAATGTCTCGGCAGACAAATGAGTTGAAGAATATGATGAGCAGTTTCATGAACATGAATATGAACCAAGCTTCATCATCTTCTGGAGGACTCCCAAGCAATACAATTACTAATCCCAATGCCGAGTTGAAAGCCGTCACCACTCGTAGTGCTAAGACGCACAATGGACCTTCGACTCCAATGCCTCCTCCACCAGGAGCAGTGAGTCAAGTTACCAAGGATACAACGGACAAGGTGCAATTCTCAAGCCCACGAAGTACCGCACACGTCCCACCTTCGGTAGTCCAAGCTTTAAGTCCGGAACCCGAAGTTCCGAAGACAAATTCTGAGCCCGAAATGACTTCCGTCCCGGCTCAAAAGTCTAGTCAGCTTCCTTACCCATCAAGAATGAATGATGAGAAGCTCAAAGACAAAAACAAAGAGCAAATGGAAAAAATTTTCCAAATCTTCAATGAGCTACACTTTGATATAAGCTTCGTTGATGCTCTCGTTCTAATGCCTAAGTTTGCATCCACGCTTAAAGGCTTACTCACCAACAAAGATAAGCTATCTGAGATGGCTAAAACCCCTCTAAATGAGCAATGCTCAGCGGTCCTTCTCAAGAAGCTTCCCAAAAAGCTTGAAGACCCGGGCAGATTTCTAATCCCGTGTGATTTCTTGGGGATGGTTCAATGCTCCGCCTTGGCCGATCTTGGCGCTAGCATTAACCTCATGCCACTCTCAGTATGGAAGAAACTGTCTCTTCCTAAACTTTCATCCACTTGTATGACACTCGAGCTAGCGGACCGTACCATAACTCGTCCACTTGGGATAGCCGAGGATGTCGTGATGAAAGTGGGAAAGTTTCACTTTCCTACTGACTTTGTTGTAGTAGACTTTGATGCAGATCCTAGAGTTCCCCTCATCTTAGGGAGAGCTTTCTTGAGAACGAGTCGTGCTCTGATTGATGTGTTTGCTGAAGAGTTGACCATACGGGTTGACAACGAAGAGCTCACGTTAAAAATCAACCAGAACTCCAAACCTCTGTACAAACAGAGTGTTGCAACAATTGATCAAAAATCTGAAAGATTCAATGCAACACTCTCCAATTTCACGGTTAAGAGGAGTTTTCAAAAACGTGCTGAGCTCAAAGCTTTGAAAATTACCCCTGGTTCAAACAAATGGTTTGAAAGTTGTACCAGGGAAGTCAAGAGTATTCTTGATGATGATGATGATCTAGATTCGGAGACTTCATCGGAAGTGGTGGAAATTGCTAGCTCTAAGAGCACACCACTTGTCCCACCTCCAGAATCAGTTTGTCGCATCGAGTTTGTTAACTCTGTGGATGAAACCAAACTCTCTTCAGTTTCATCTGAATTGGATGATGATGTTTGTGATCCAATGGGAGACATCCTTCCCATTGATGAATTGCTCAAAAATGATCCATCATCTCCTAGTCTTATTCCCGATTCTTCCATCCCTTCCCTCACTCCTGAAGAGGAAGATGACAATTTTTGGAATGAAGTCGATGCCTTTCTTAGTGATGAGTCAATTCCAACAGGAATTGATAACACTTACTTTGATTCGGAGGGGGACATCCTTTTTCTAGAAAATCTGTTGATTGAAGAACCATTTCCCACCCTCCCTCCCGGACATATTATTGACAATCACCATATAAGCTTCAAGTTTAAGCTTAAAAATGTCAAGAATGGTGATTTGCTTCTTTCTAATGAGGAATGGACTTGCATTCTCATGTACGTCTTTATTCCATTCTTCACAGATGGTGTGGTTGCTTGATGAGTGTGTAAATACTCATCATTTTTGTACAAAATAAACTGCAAAATCATCTGAAAACACTCAGAAACACATCAAAATGATCAATATATCACAAATCAGTGTTTTATGTGTTTTAAATGCAAAAATATCAAAATCAGATGAAAAACATATCAAATTTGCAAAAATTGCAGTTTTAGTCCCCCAAGTTTATAAAATTGTCAAAAATAGTCCCTGAGCCAAAATTTCAAAAGAAAAGTCACCAAAGGTCCTTTTAAAATCACAAATTGTCATATTTAGTCCTTTGGTGAAAAATCTAAAAGTTTTGAGAAAATTACAATTTAGTCCCTGAAAATCCAAAATGTTCAAAACTAGTCCTTGGGAATTTTCAAAAGTGTCAAAACTAAACCTTGGACTATTAAATGTTGGCAAAACAAACCCTTGGATCACTTTTCATAAGTTACATGTTTGGTCCTTGGAAATTGGAACTTTACAATTTTGGTCCCTTGTATTAATACTTCTACAAACCATCCGGACCTACTAATATAACCCAAGCCCAAACACAACCCCTTGGCCCAAATCCCTTTACCCGGTCCTCAACCCACAACCCGACACCAAACCCAACCATTTAAATAATAAACCCGCCCCCCTAGTCCTGTCCTCCCCGACCAGTTTGTCTGTCTTCCCCCCTCCTCAAGCTTTTCCCATAGCCTCCCCTACACAACCCTTTGTCTCCCCCACCTCACCTACCCTTCCCACCACATTAAATGCAAAGTCTTTTATGTCCCTGATATCAAAACAAGATTTGGCGCCAAAACGAAATGAAGGGCCAGGATGAGTTTTAGCCAATCTATGGCTCACATTGATGCTGGGATTTGATCAGAAGGAGAGAGAAAGCACTTTGGAGCTTATAAGAGCCATGGGGAAGCAAGTAGAAGAAGTTAGTCTTAGTTTTTAAAAATTGTATGTCGTTTTAATGTCAATATGTCCTAATTAGCTTCTGAATTGTATTTTTAAGTTGTTTTGTACTCAAGTTAGTTGTTCAAGTGTATTAAAACCTTTATTAAGCTTTAATTCAAGTTAATGATCTAATTGCATATTTTATGTTTCCTGTTGATATTCTCAATTACAAACACCTTTGTTAAAGCTGGTAGCAGTTCAGTTTTAATCTCACACAAGCTTATATAAGCTTGTAATAGCTTTTTATAAGCTTGTATTTCATTTTTAAACAAGTTGAGTCACTGGTCAACAAAAGTCAAAGCAAGGAGCAAAATGGGTACAGAGAAGGAATTGTTTGGTTCAAAGCTGGAAATGGGTTGAAATGGAAGCATTGGGTTGAATAAATTAGGGTAGTGTTCTTGGTTTCATGTGTGGCAGGCCATAGTGGTCTTGGACCTTTTGTAAGTGATTCTCAAGATTCTTGCATACACTATGTTGGTGGTTATAATCTGTTAAAACTAGTTCATTCTGTGTTCATTAAGTTAGCATAACTTAGATTGATCAATAAAATTAGCTATATTAGAGATTGGATTAGATTTGATTAAAAATTAGAAGTTAAAGGAGTGTTTGGTTTGTAGAGTAATCTGTTTAAAAAGTTAGTTCATTGTATGATAACTGCTGGTCTATGTTTGTGTGACTCAAACTAGTTCATATCTGTCCAAATTTTTGCATGTAAAACATTAAAAGTCAATATCTCTTGAAATCTGTCTTCTTGAGTGATCTGTTGTGGATTTTGAATTGCAAAACCTTATTTTGTGCTTAAAAGTCCTAAACAAAGCTTGCTTCATCCTCATTTCATCAAAAGAGATCAATATCAGTCATTAAATTGGATCAAAACTTCACTTTAGTCAAAGTTCTATCTGTTTTCAAAAAAGTCAAAATGTCAAAAAACTTGTTTTGAGCAGATGTTGCAGATTGTGCACAGGTTCCATTAAAGGTTTTCAAGGTCTGAATTTTTGGTTACAAGTAGTTTAATAGGTGGTCTTTAAGTCCTAGTATCTGTTTTTAGCTTTATCCCTCTGGATTAGCTTGTGCAGAAGCTCAAAACAAGCCCCAGGTGCCCTGCACCAACTCAGTGTTAACTGAGTAATTTCTCAGTTTGTGTACAAGCTTGCACAGAGTTCATTAAAACTTGTTAAGGGCTAATCTTTTGGTTATCAGTAGTTGTTTAGGTCTAGTTTAGAACTTAATCATTGGATTTTAATTTGTAGCTTATTTGGGTGCTTAATTTTGGACTGCAAGTTGACACCATTTCTGTTTTTAGCTAAATATCAAAAACATCAAATCTGTGGTATTCTATTATTTAGTAGCTGTAGCTTGTTGCTTTTAGTTGTATTTTGGTCACTTTTGGTACTCCATAGCTTCTGTGATCAGTTTGGAAGCTTATTTGCTCATTTGCTTATCAAGTGCTTATTTCAAAAAGCACTTGATTCAGCAGTTTCATTTTCTTCCACATAGCATACTGTTTTTCCAATTTTCCTAGCTTCTTATCATTATTTTAGAGTTTTCCTGAAATTTTGAGATTTTTCCTAGCTGTTTTGCTATTTTTCTTGATTTAATCTAGTTTTTAAGCATTTTTAATTAGCATTTAATACAAAAAATTCAGAAAAGGTCCAAAAAAATAAGTTTTCATTTTTATTAGGCTTAGATAAATATAAAAAGTGAAAAAAGTAATTTTCCATATTTTTCATAGTTCATTTGGTAATTTTTAGTGATTTAATTAGTTTTTAATAGTTTAAAATTCCTAGAAAATAGATAAATAGTCATAAAAATACAAAAATAGTTTTGAAAAGTCTATTTTGATATTTTAGACTTTTCCATTTCATAATTTTATTTTTCTAGCTTTATTTCCTATTTTCTTGTATTTTAGTTAATTATTAAATAGTTAAAAATAGTTTTTAATTAATAATAATTAGATAATTAGTTATAAAAATAATTTTCTTTTTCTAAAAAGTTTCTTATATCATTAGGTTTGTAAAAATGTATTTTTCATATTTTTAGGACTTTTATCTCTTAGGTTTCACTTTTTATTTTGTACGTTTACGTATTTTAATTTAAACGTAAGTTTTTAGTTTTAAGTTTTAAACGTTCATCATTTTAAAAATAGTGATAGCGTTTATTTAATATTTTTAATCTTTTTAATTTCTTTTAATTTTCATTTTAGCTCTTGTAGTTTATGTCCTTTTTCCGTAGTTATAATAATTCCAATCCTCTTTTCCGTCCAAATCTCCCGATCACTAAACGTTTGATAATCCATTGCATAGCTCGCTGGGACATAACGACCCGGGGAGACCCTATACTCCTCTGATCTTCATTGATTTCGTGCTTGAGCTGTTTTAAGTTTTCTTACGCTTGCGTGAGGGAACTTGACAGTTTTGCGCGCATCAAATTTTTGGCGCCGCTGCCGGGGAGCTGTGCTGATTGTCTTACGTTTAGCAGATTAGTAATTTGGATATTCACTCTTTGTTCATACCATCCATCTGAATATGTTTATATTTTCTTATCCAAAAATACCAAAAATATTCTTCTCATTCCTCTTATTCGTTGATTCTATTTCTCTTACCCTCTTTTGCCGTTTAATTCTATTCTTCGTATCCTCTCAACCATTTGATTCTCTTCTTAATCCTCTATATGTTTAATTCTTATGTCGACATTCGTCAACTTCATCGTCAAAAATGTGTGTGAGCGGTGTGGAGGGCCTAGTTCAAGCGAATTTTGCAATTCGTGCGAATTATCCATCAAAAATGCTTTTCAAAGTTATTTCGACCACCCGCCACAACCTGAAATACATTCTAATCTTGACAAACCAATTCAAACGTCGGAGCTACCCCAAGCACCCATCGAGGATTACGAGGACACTTTCTTTGAAGATAGAGCCCGTAATCTAATCGAACAAATTCAAACCGATGAAAAAAGGTCGAGAATTAGAATTGATCACGATGAACCCGTTCAAACACCGGTGACTAGCAAGAATGACTTGCCTAATCTTCACGTTTCTCAAGAACCAAAACCGGAGACCATAACGGAAGTGGTGGAAATTGCTAGCTCTCAGAGCACACCACTTGTCCCACCTCCTGATTTTTCTGAATGTTCTTTGAGACTTGATAGTCATTCTGATCACCATGTTGGTTTTGTTGATTCTTTGGATAAACGGATTCCTCTTCATAACTATCAAATGCAATCGTTTATTCCTTGTGTCGGTTGTGGTGAGCCTCTTTATGGTTCACCCTGTCGTTGGTGTACGTGTGTACAATGTGGTAATGATATTCATAACGGGAGTTGTTTGTTTTGTGGTTCAAGGAATTCATTTGATTATGATCCTAATCAGAACTCATTTAACGACCCCTCTAATTTTTCCAATTACCCACCACAGCCCGACTTATCATCATATAACCAACAATACTGTTGTGAATTTTGTGGAGGTCCTCACCAAGGATTTGAGTGTCAATCCGGAAACACGTTTGTCTATGAACAGTTTTCCAGTAATGCTCAGAGTTTTGGTTATGACCAAAATCCATATGATTCACCATTCCAGACTCAACAGTTTTACTGTTGTGACTACTGTGGAGGTCCCCATTTCAGCTCTGATTGTCAAATAGGGAACCCAGTTCCTTGTAACAATCATGACTCTCACATGTGTGATAATTTCCAACCTCCACAGCATTATACGGTTCAAACTCCATCTGAGCCGTTGTCTCATGAAATCTCCCAGGATCTTGAAACCGCAATGAAAACACTTGAGGATATGATGAGTAACTTTAAGAATCAAGTGAGTGGTGAAAAGACCATGGGAGAATTGCTAGCCGAAGAGCGAGAAGCCCGCCAATCGAGGGAAGAATTATTAGCCCTAGAGCATGCAGCTCTAAGGCGTTCCCAATTTCTTAAGGCAGCTCTATATGATGATGACGAGGAGGGTTTTTATCCTTTTAAAAGTAATATTTCTCAACCCCCTCAGTCAGTTGATATTCCAGCAGTTGAGATTCCATCTCAAACAACTGCTATCACACCCGAGATTCACACTCACTCTCTTATTATGGGGGACGAGCATCTCGACACTGTTCCTGAAAAGGAATCGGACGAATTCATAAAGTCTAGTGTTGAGGACCTTGTCCCAATCCCAGGAGAGTCACAGAGAATTCTTGATCATGTGTGTGATATCCCTCCTCCTCTTGTCTTCCAAAATGATCATGTTGAGATGTCCTCCGATTCTGATGATGATGATTCGTTATCTTGTGGAGACATCATTTATGTGGAAGATTCACCTTCTGAGCTTGTTAGCTTAGAAGAAGAGAATGATGAAGTTACTGACACTGAAATCAAAGATGAAGCTCTTCGAGCAACATTATTGAATGTCAGTCTTCTCATTTCTAAAATCGAGGCTTTCAAAGAGAAACCTATTTCATCTCCTATCCCCATTAAGGATAGTGACATTCTTTCCGATGATTCTATTCCGGAAATGAAAGCCTCCTGTTTTGATAATATGGGAGAGAAGATTAGTGGCAGTACCACTTTTCATTCTCATAATTCTCTCCTCGATCATGAATCATTTGCTTTTGAGGAGTTCGCCAGTGAAACTACTCATATCAATTCTGAATATGATTCATTCACCTTCATGGAGTTCTCCGGTGAACTCACTCATATCATATCTCCGCGGGAGTATGATAAATTCTACTTTGATCTAGACACTCCCGAGATTTGTCTTGATCACATAAGCTTAAATGATGAGATTCATAATCCTGAAATTATGGATCCTCCTATAGATGAAGATGAGTTAGTCATGATGTTTATCATGATTTTCTATCTCTTCTTCACCTATCCCGTGACTTCTCCTGTTCTTCACTCCTTCGGGAATGAAGACATCATCTTTGATCCCGGCATTTCCATATACCATTTTTGAGCCGGGTCTTTCTTTGTATATCTCGTCGGTGTGGAACTTTCACGTACTTCAATGTTTATCCAAACATCTTGAATGAAAGTCCGATGGAGATTGTATCTTCCACTTGCTTCCCCATGAACCAATGAATTCGGGGTCGAGTCAAGCTAGCGACTCGGAAATCAAAAACAGTAGCACGCACTATATGGGTTTTCACCCATATGTCTGTCTTCTTACCCCCTTTCTACCACCTAAGTGTGGGGGTGTTGCCCCACATGTTTAAAAAAAAAAAAAAAAAAAAAAAAAAAAAAAATCTTCTTTCTAAATAATGGCCGTAGTATTTCCCTTTTACGTTCTTTGTTTCGGCATAACCGCCGGTACTTTGAATATTGAGGGCAATATTCATTTCTAAGTGTGGGGGGGATTCTCACGAATTTTGTTATATGTATTATACTACTCAATTCCCCCGTTTTTGGCCAAAATTTTTTTTGGAGTAAGTGTTCTACACTTTCTCATCTGGTTATCAGTCCGCCATGTCTGTAAGACTAAAGGATTGGCTAATCCAGGAGCAAACGGCTCTTGGTAAAGATATCTCAAATCCGTTTATATGGCTTGCAATTTGCCCAAAATTGTATGGTATTCGACTCACCATATCCTAAAAAGTGAAGAGTTGGCTAGCCCGCAAGGTTATGGCTTGTGGTAAAGGCAGTGGAAAAACCATAATTGGTAATCAGCTCACCAAAGATAATGTTGATAATTTATCTAAGAGTTGGCTAGTCCAGAAGGGTACAGCTTCTGGTAAAGACAAAATCAAATCCGTTGAAAGCTGGTGATTTGCTCAAAATCACATGGTTATCGGTGTACCATGGTTCTTACTTGAACTGAAACATTTGGCTACTCCAGAAGTAATGGCTTTTGGTAAAGAGATTAAAATCCATTATGTTTTCTCAAATCATTGCTAGGGACTAGCAATATCTCAGTGTGGGGGATTGATGAGTGTGTAAATACTCATCATTTTTGTACAAAATAAACTGCAAAATCATCTGAAAACACTCAGAAACACATCAAAATGATCAATATATCACAAATCAGTGTTTTATGTGTTTTAAATGCAAAAATATCAAAATCAGATGAAAAACATATCAAATTTGCAAAAATTGCAGTTTTAGTCCCCCAAGTTTATAAAATTGTCAAAAATAGTCTCTGAGCCAAAATTTCAAAAGAAAAGTCACCAAAGGTCCTTTTAAAATCACAAATTGTCATATTTAGTCCTTTGGTGAAAAATCTAAAAGTTTTGAGAAAATTACAATTTAGTCCCTGAAAATCCAAAATGTTCAAAACTAGTCCTTGGGAATTTTCAAAAGTGTCAAAACTAAACCTTGGACTATTAAATGTTGGCAAAACAAACCCTTGGATCACTTTTCATAAGTTACATGTTTGGTCCTTGGAAATTGGAACTTTACAATTTTGGTCCCTTGTATTAATACTTCTACAAACCATCCGGACCTACTAATATAACCCAAGCCCAAACACAACCCCTTGGCCCAAATCCCTTTACCCGGTCCTCAACCCACAACCCGACACCAAACCCAACCATTTAAATAATAAACCCGCCCCCCTAGTCCTGTCCTCCCCGACCAGTTTGTCTGTCTTCCCCCCTCCTCAAGCTTTTCCCATAGCCTCCCCTACACAACCCTTTGTCTCCCCCACCTCACCTACCCTTCCCACCACATTAAATGCAAAGTCTTTTATGTCCCTGATATCAAAACAAGATTTGGCGCCAAAACGAAATGAAGGGCCAGGATGAGTTTTAGCCAATCTATGGCTCACATTGATGCTGGGATTTGATCAGAAGGAGAGAGAAAGCACTTTGGAGCTTATAAGAGCCATGGGGAAGCAAGTAGAAGAAGTTAGTCTTAGTTTTTAAAAATTGTATGTCGTTTTAATGTCAATATGTCCTAATTAGCTTCTGAATTGTATTTTTAAGTTGTTTTGTACTCAAGTTAGTTGTTCAAGTGTATTAAAACCTTTATTAAGCTTTAATTCAAGTTAATGATCTAATTGCATATTTTATGTTTCCTGTTGATATTCTCAATTACAAACACCTTTGTTAAAGCTGGTAGCAGTTCAGTTTTAATCTCACACAAGCTTATATAAGCTTGTAATAGCTTTTTATAAGCTTGTATTTCATTTTTAAACAAGTTGAGTCACTGGTCAACAAAAGTCAAAGCAAGGAGCAAAATGGGTACAGAGAAGGAATTGTTTGGTTCAAAGCTGGAAATGGGTTGAAATGGAAGCATTGGGTTGAATAAATTAGGGTAGTGTTCTTGGTTTCATGTGTGGCAGGCCATAGTGGTCTTGGACCTTTTGTAAGTGATTCTCAAGATTCTTGCATACACTATGTTGGTGGTTATAATATGTTAAAACTAGTTCATTATGTGTTCATTAAGTTAGCATAACTTAGATTGATCAATAAAATTAGCTATATTAGAGATTGGATTAGATTTGATTAAAAATTAGAAGTTAAAGGAGTGTTTGGTTTGTAGAGTAATCTGTTTAAAAAGTTAGTTCATTGTATGATAACTGCTGGTCTATGTTTGTGTGACTCAAACTAGTTCATATCTGTCCAAATTTTTGCATGTAAAACATTAAAAGTCAATATCTCTTGAAATCTGTCTTCTTGAGTGATCTGTTGTGGATTTTGAATTGCAAAACCTTATTTTGTGCTTAAAAGTCCTAAACAAAGCTTGCTTCATCCTCATTTCATCAAAAGAGATCAATATCAGTCATTAAATTGGATCAAAACTTCACTTTAGTCAAAGTTCTATCTGTTTTCAAAAAAGTCAAAATGTCAAAAAACTTGTTTTGAGCAGATGTTGCAGATTGTGCACAGGTTCCATTAAAGGTTTTCAAGGTCTGAATTTTTGGTTACAAGTAGTTTAATAGGTGGTCTTTAAGTCCTAGTATCTGTTTTTAGCTTTATCCCTCCGGATTAGCTTGTGCAGAAGCTCAAAACAAGCCCCAGGTGCCCTGCACCAACTCAGTGTTAACTGAGTAATTTCTCAGTTTGTGTACAAGCTTGCACAGAGTTCATTAAAACTTGTTAAGGGCTAATCTTTTGGTTATCAGTAGTTGTTTAGGTCTAGTTTAGAACTTAATCATTGGATTTTAATTTGTAGCTTATTTGGGTGCTTAATTTTGGACTGCAAGTTGACACCATTTCTGTTTTTAGCTAAATATCAAAAACATCAAATCTGTGGTATTCTATTATTTAGTAGCTGTAGCTTGTTGCTTTTAGTTGTATTTTGGTCACTTTTGGTACTCCATAGCTTCTGTGATCAGTTTGGAAGCTTATTTGCTCATTTGCTTATCAAGTGCTTATTTCAAAAAGCACTTGATTCAGCAGTTTCATTTTCTTCCACATAGCATACTGTTTTTCCAATTTTCCTAGCTTCTTATCATTATTTTAGAG
This sequence comes from Chrysanthemum seticuspe, assembly GCA_019973895.1. Classification (NCBI taxonomy): domain Eukaryota; kingdom Viridiplantae; phylum Streptophyta; class Magnoliopsida; order Asterales; family Asteraceae; genus Chrysanthemum; species Chrysanthemum seticuspe. The sequence goes on from BPTQ01000005.1 coordinate 232,959,647, forward strand.
TTTTCCTGAAATTTTGAGATTTTTCCTAGCTGTTTTGCTATTTTTCTTGATTTAATCTAGTTTTTAAGCATTTTTAATTAGCATTTAATACAAAAAATTCAGAAAAGGTCCAAAAAAATAAGTTTTCATTTTTCTTAGGCTTAGATAAATATAAAAAGTGAAAAAAGTAATTTTCCATATTTTTCATAGTTCATTTGGTAATTTTTAGTGATTTAATTAGTTTTTAATAGTTTAAAATTCCTAGAAAATAGATAAATAGTCATAAAAATACAAAAATAGTTTTGAAAAGTCTATTTTGATATTTTAGACTTTTCCATTTCATAATTTTATTTTTCTAGCTTTATTTCCTATTTTCTTGTATTTTAGTTAATTATTAAATAGTTAAAAATAGTTTTTAATTAATAATAATTAGATAATTAGTTATAAAAATAATTTTCTTTTTCTAAAAAGTTTCTTATATCATTAGGTTTGTAAAAATGTATTTTTCATATTTTTAGGACTTTTATCTCTTAGGTTTCACTTTTTATTTTGTACGTTTACGTATTTTAATTTAAACGTAAGTTTTTAGTTTTAAGTTTTAAACGTTCATCATTTTAAAAATAGTGATAGCGTTTATTTAATATTTTTAATCTTTTTAATTTCTTTTAATTTTCATTTTAGCTCTTGTAGTTTATGTCCTTTTTCCGTAGTTATAATAATTCCAATCCTCTTTTCCGTCCAAATCTCCCGATCACTAAACGTTTGATAATCCATTGCATAGCTCGCTGGGACATAACGACCCGGGGAGACCCTATACTCCTCTGATCTTCATTGATTTCGTGCTTGAGCTGTTTTAAGTTTTCTTACGCTTGCGTGAGGGAACTTGACGGTTTTGCGCGCATCATTGCTCTTTCCCTTTTCTCTTTCGGGAATGAGGACACCATCTTTGACCCCGGTATCATCCCTTATAGTTTCTACTATTAACAATACCGCGGTTATATCTCGTCGGTGTGGAACTTTCTGATGTTCATATGTTTATTAACATTGTGAACGAAAGTCCGATTGAGATTGGGTTTTCCACGTTACTTTCCCCATGAACAAATGAATTCGGGGTCGAGTCAAGCTAGCGACTCGGTAATCAAAAACAGTAGCATGCCATATGGGTTGTCACCCATATTTCTGAGCCGTCTAAAGTTTGTTACGGTTAGCCATTCACAAGTGGCTAGCTTGTGTGACAAAACTTGACAGTTTAACTTCTTCTTTCTACTTTCTACCACCCTAGTGTGGGGGGGGGGGGGGTTGCCCCACATGTTGTGTATATTAGTTCCAAGTTAAAAAAAAAAAAAAAAAAAAAAAAAAAAAAAAATCTTCTTTCTAAATAATGGTCGTAGTATTTCCCTTTTACGTTCTATGTTTCGGCATAACCGCCGGTACTTTGAATATTGAGGGCAATATTCAATTCTAGTGTGGGGGGAATTCTCACGAATTTTATCATGTAATTATACCACCTAATTCCCCCGTTTTTGGCCAAAAATTTTTTTTGTTACTCAATTGGTTATCAGTCCGCCTTGTCTAATAAACAAAAGGATTGGCTAATCCAGGAGCAAACGGCTCTTGGTAAAGATATATCAAAGTGAAGAGTTGGCTAGCCCGCAAGTTTATGGCTTGTGGTAAAGGCAGTGGAAAAACCATAATTGGTAATCGACTCACCAAAGATAATATTGATAATTTATCTAAGAGTTGGCTAGTCCAGAAGCAAACGGCTTCTGGTAAAGACAAATCAAATCCGTTGGAAGCTGATGATTTGCTCAAAATCATTTGGTTATCGGTGTACCAAGGTTCTTACTTGAACTGAAACATTTGGCTACTCCAGAAGTAATGGCTTTTGGTAAAGAGATGAAATCCATTAATTTTTCTCAAAACATTGCTAGGGACTAGCAATATCTTAGTGTGGGGGATTGATGAGTGTCTAAATACTCATCATTTTTGTACTGTTTAAACTGCAAAAACATCTGAAAACACTCAGAAATGCATCAAAATGATAAAAATATCACAAATAAGTGTTTTATGTGTTTTAAATGCAAAAATATCAAAATCTGGTGAAAAACGTATAAAGTTTGCATAATTGGCAGTTTTAGTCCCCCAAGTTTCAAAAGTTGTCAAAAACAGTCCCTGGTAAAACCAAATAAAGAGAAATATCATTTTGAGTCCCTAGGGATTCTTAAGTTGTCAAAACTGGTCCTTGAGATTTAAATTTACAAATTTACAACTTAGGTCCTTTAACTTTCAAAAATGACAACTTAGGTCCCTTAACTTTCAATAATAACAAGTTTGGTCCTTGAACTATGGAAACCTGTCACTTTTAGTCCCTTGGAGCAACTTTGATGAATTGGCAGCTTAGGTCCCTCAATTTTCAGGAATTACAAAACTAGTCCTTGTTATTATTAAACCTAAACCCCACTTGGACTTGTCACTAACCCAAATGACCCCTGCCTTTTCCCTTTTGACCTCAGCCTAAACCTCTTGACCCTCCCTTTTTGGACCTTTGGTCAAAACCAGTCAAACCTCCCAAATACCCGCCCACTGTACACCTATCCTCTTCCCCCCAACTTGTGCCTGCAACTCAGGGCAATATTCCCACCATCACCTCACCTTTTCACCTTATCCCTCCCCCTCATCATCACCTTACCCACTACAATAAATGCCACCCCCCTAGTGCTATATCAGAGCCCAATTGTCAAACCAATTTTCCCGCCATTTTTTGATCCTATGGCCAAAATGCAACCTAGTCATCCAATGGTCTAGATTATTGCTGGGATCCACTCAGAGGAGAGAGATGAGAAGATTGGATGTATAAAAAGAGAAGAAGAAAGGCAAGAGAGGCAGTAGTTAGCTTTTTAAACTTAATGTATGTCGTTTTTTTTAAAGTATCTTAATTAGTTTTCACATTTGTAATTTTCAAGCTTTCTTGTACTGAACTTAAGTAATTTGATTATTATAATCTGTTTTGAGCCTCAATTCAATGTTTCATTTTAAGTTTTAGATTTCATGGTTCACTGTTTCAAATTTCAATCTCAACTGTTAAACCCAAGCTTCAAATAGCTTTGTTCTCAGTTTCTATAAGCTTATATAAGCTTATAATAGCTTTTTATAAGCTTGTGTTTAAGTTTCAAACATTTTTGGATATTGGTCAAAGAAAGTCAACATGAAGCAGAATTGATGCAGGAATGTATTGGGTGATGCAGACAATGATTTGGATTGGTCTTTAGTCATATGGGTTGGTTTAGATTTGGTAGTGTTCTTTGGTTCATTGATTCAAGCCATAGTGGCTAAGGACACTTTGTAAGTTTGATTCAAGTTGTTTTGCTAAATCTGTATTTGTAGTTATAATAAGCATCAAACCAGTTTAAGTAGCTGTATTTAGAATATATTAACTTAGTTTGATCATTTATTTTAGCTATTTAAGTGTTCATCTTAGTATTGATTACAAAACAGTCATTAAAGAGGTGTTTGGAATTGCTGATATTAATGTGTTAAAGGCCTATTCAGTGAGAAACTTTGGTTGTTTGTTGCTTGTTTAGTTCTAATAGACTCATTTTGGTCATAGTTTTGTGCCTGCAACACTCTAAAAGTCAAAATCAAGAAAATCATTCTCAACTGCTTGTCTGTCAAAGTTTTGGAAAATCAAAAACTGGATTTGTACTTAGAATTCTTAAACATTGGTTGCATTGAGTTTGCTTCATCATATAACATCAATATCAGTCTACAAATTAAGTTCAAAACTCAAAAAAGTCAAGATTTCATTTTTTCATCAAAAGTCAAAAACTGAAAATCTAGTTTTGAGCCAACTGAGAGACATTTTTCTTGGACTCAATTCTGAGTCTTATGCAGTGAAACTTGTTGTTCTAAAAACTTCAACTGGTCTCATTTCTTGTCACCATTTTTGTGCAATTTTACAAATTTTTTTACAAGGTCCAAAAGTGCTTGTCAAGATGGTTGCATTTGCCCTGTGCACACTGCATTGAGCTGCACAGGACTTGTGCAGTTCTTGCAGCACTTGCACCAAGCTCATCTGAGCTCAAATTTGGCTCAAAGTTGGTTTACAAGGTCCCAACCAGGTCTAGTACAAGTCCCTACTTTGGTTTTCCATTTTCCAGCTTATTAGGTGCCTTATTTTTAAGCTGCAAGTACACACCTGAAACTGTTTTTAAGCTCATTGGCTAAATACATCAAATCTTTGTAGCTTGTGATCCAGTGGTTAAAAACAGTTAGGATTTGTTGCATTTTAGTTGTTTTAGCAGTTTAGAACTTCTGTAATCTGTTGGTGGCTTATTTTGCTCATTTGGCTTATTTGGAGTGCTTAATAATAAGCACTTGCACATCAGTTCCTAATTCATCCACATAACCATCTGTTTTTCCAATTTTCCTAGCTTCCTTATATAATTTTAGAGTTTTCCTGAAATTTTCAGATTTTTCTAAGTTGATTTGCTATTTTTCTTAATTTAAATTAGTTTTTAAGCCTTTTTAATTAGGATTTAATACAAATAATTAAGAAAAGTTTCAAAAAATAATTTTTCAATTTTCTTAGGTTAAGATAAATACAAAAAGCAAAAAAATTAATTTTCCATATTTTTCTTAGTTAAATTTGTATTTTTAAGCAATTTAATTAGTTTTTAATAGTTTTTAATTCATAGAAAATCCAAAAATAATCAGAAAAATATAAAAATAGTTTTGAAAATTCTTTTTTGTTATTTTAGACTTTTCCAAGTCCTAGTTTTATTTTTCTAGCTTTATTTCCTAATTTCTTGTATTTTAGGCTAATATTAAATAGTAAAATTAGTTTTTAATTAATAATAATTAGATAAATAGTTATAAAAATAATTTTCTTTTTCTTAAAATTTTCTTATATCATTAGGTTTGTAAAAATATAATTTTCATATTTTTAGGGTTAATATTGTGTAAGTTTCACGTTTTGTTTTGTACGTAACGTAGTTTTAATTCAGTTTTATAAAAACAAAAAGAACAAAAACATCATTTTAATAATAGTGATAGCATTTATTTAATAGATTTTATCTTTTTAATTTTCTTTAATTTGCATTTAAGCCGTTGTAATTTGTTGGCTTTTTCTGTAGTTATAATAAATCAAATCTCTGTATCTATTCAAATCTTCTCGATCACTAAACGTTTGACTATTCTCGCACGGCTCGTTGGGACATAACGACCTGGGGAAACACTATACTCTCCTGGACTTCATTGCATTCGTGCTTAAACTGTTTTAAGTTTCTTACGGTCAGCCATTCACAAGTGGCTGGTTTGTGTGAGAAAACTTGACGGTTCGGGACCAATCAGTTATCTAGAGTCTAGAGTGTCGAGTCTTGGCTTAGCAACGCCATTCTTCGTATGCTTGTAACATAGAGATTTTTGACTTGCCACCACTAAATAGCCTATCCCACCAAACCCTTTGTTTCCCTACCGTAAGCCTAACATTACAACCCTTTAAAGACCTCTTTGATAGTCCTTCCTAGGTGCTTACGCCAAAGCGATGGAGGTTTGATCTATTCTCAAGCCTATGGTAATCTATGTACTAGGACCGGTTAATGAGTGTTTATCTTCCATTTCCAACTTGTTATATTTCATATACACCCGAGAGATGTGAGTATCCAAACACCCCATGTGAGGTGCTAGTATGTAATTTCCGTGCTTGTTATGACTTTTTCGGGGCTTATATGTGTTGTGGATTGTTTTAAACCAATGCTTCATGACCCCTAACTTATAAATTAATTGGCTAAAAGCACATTTGCTTGAGGACAAGCAAATACCAAGTGTAGGGATATTTGATAAGGTTTTAAAATGTACCTTTTTGAGGGGTCATTTAAGCCCTTATTTGATCACTTTTGTATCCGTTATTACTTAATATCGTTCCTTTTCACTGTTTAGGTCTCTTAAAGGCAAATTGCTGGAATGACACTTATTTGGACGAAAAGGCGCGGATATACGAAGAAAATGGCCAAAGTCAAGAATCGAGACACTCAAGCTGCTGAAACACAAGGGGACGGCGTCAGGTGTTATCTGTGACGCCGTCGCATCAGTTTTGTGACGGCTCAGTAGCCAAATTGCTTATTTTCAAGTGACGGTGTCAGGCTTTAAAAGAGTAGGTCGTCGCAACTCAGACGGCCTAGATTTGATCCAGACGGCGTCAGAGACTGAAGGGGACGGCGTCAAAAGCATAAGGTGACGTCGTCGCAAGACTAACGTGGCCAAGACGAAACCCTAATGACGGCGACCCGACGGCGTCACAATTCATAAGGTGACGCCGTTGCGATTGTAATCTTATATATAGAATCCGAATTTTTTTAGTTTTCAGTGTGTAGTCTTTTGGATTAAAACCTAAACCGAACCAAGGCTGTCTTGTACAGTATTTTAGGGTTCCAAACCCTATCTTACATCAAGATAAGTGTTTTACTTCATTAATTCAATTATGTCTTCAATTACTTGTGTGTATGCTTGCATGTTCTCCATGTCCGGCTAATTTACTTGTGTGTTTGCTTAGGGAATATGAAACTTAACTATTGAATATTGATTGGTTGTCTCTTATCTTAATTGTTAGTGATCTAGTAATGCGATAGGTCATTCGTTGTGTAGTTAATGCTTGATTAATCTTTGTGAACCTTAGACTATAACACCTAGAGTAGTTGTAGGCTAAACCATCCAAAGAGTACCTTAGAGTTAGAGTTTATAATTCCTAGAGATTTTGTAGACAAAACCCTTTGGTAGTTTCAAAGAGTTAGGGACAAACGCATACCCTACGACTTTAGACACACAACGCGATTAAGAATAAGGACGTGACAATTCAACCATCAATAGGAGATAATTAAGGAGTAATAAAACCTAAGTAAACACATCTTTAAATCATCATACGAGCACACAATAATTAGACATAGACTACATACACCTTAGATTAGATAATTAGACAAGTAGAGTAATCGGTAGAAATACCAACCCCCAAATCCAAACCCCGAGATTTGTACCTTTCCTTTTCTAAAAAATACAAAAAGATAAAAAAATAATCTTCCTCAACCCCAACCATAGCGTAGTAACTTCTCACTAGCATTCCTATTCCCCTAAAGAACGATATCAATACCCGTGGCTTACCCTAATACTACACTACAACGATTAGGTTCACTGCCTAGGGTGTTATAAAACTTGCTCGAAGAAAAGGAAGTTCCTTTGACCCCGAACGACGCGTGTAGCGTTATCAACGACCTCGGTTTTACAGAATACTACACTACACACGACCGGGTACACTGTCCGTTAGTGCATTAGGGTAGATCATAGGTATAACGAGAAAATATAAATATTGACTCTCGTCAGTAAAACCTGCATCATGTACCGGTTAGAAACATGACATGAATCAATTCTAAGCTCAATAGATTTGGAAAGCCATGAAAATATTCCAAAGTAGCCATAGCACAAACATGAAGTTCCAGATAGGGGTGAAAACGAGCCGAGCCGAGCTCGAGCCTGCCAGAGCTCGAGCTCGGCTCGTTTATATATTAGAAAGCTCGAGCTCGGCTCGATCCGAGCCTTAAGATTTGAGCTCGAGCTCGGCTCGTATTATGATATATAAAGCTCGAGCTCGGCTCGAGGCTCGGCTCGTTTGTCTAGAGCTCATTTATCCAAAGCTCGTTTATTTGTTTTTTGAGCTCGTTAATGAGCTCGTTAATTGAGCTCGTTTATTTGCAGACAAGCGAAAAAAAAAAAAAAAAAAAAACAGTAGACATATTGACACAAGAATTTAAACCAAAGTAAAACCATACATACAAAATATAGCAGATTAGCATCCATTGTTGATTAAACCAAAGTAAAATCATACATACAAAATATAGCAGATTAGCATCCATTGTTAATTAGTGATTACCAAAAGAGATGTCATGTATCATATGAATCAAAAGATCTAACAAAAGTTCTAGTAGACCAACAAAATATTAACTTGATCACATGAGACATCTGCATCTGCATTAGATTCTTCACTACAAGGATAAGATACCACAAAACAACTCATGAAAATGAGTGGAACATATGCAGCAGCCACCCTACAAGTTAAAATATAAAACTGTTAGTGATGACAACAAGCAAATATACGAGGACAGATTATTACACAAGCTCAGGGTACTCTCATTGTATAGGTTTAAACTTATATTTTCACTTCATAACACAGTCTATTGTTTTTCAACCCGCAAATAATACAATCTCAGGCATTTGTAATCTATTAAGTCCTACAAGACTCAGACTTTAAAAGCGTCGCCTTTGCTGTAGGCCTACTTATTCTCTCAAACAATGGATTAGCCGTCTTCATCATGTATACAAACATCTCGTCATCTACGGTACTAAACGGTTGCTCAGTAACCATTATCCAATTAGCTATTGCTTCCCTCATCTTATTAGCATCATACTTCGCATCAGGTGCAATAAACGGCAAAGGCTTATAAAGTCCTATATCTACATCAATAGGCTGGAAATTTAGCAATTGTTGAGTTCGAAGATATTGTTTTCGTTTCAAGCACCTTTCCATGTGACGATTCCATGTTGTTGTAGTTCCTGTTGAATTAAAAGCCAACCGTGTCTTGCAATGAATGCACTCGACTTTTTTTGTGCCATCAGAAAGCGTCACTTGCTTAAAGTCACTCCATGCTTTCGCGGTCTTTTGACGCTTATGCTTTAGTTGAACTTCATCTTCGCCATTATGATTTTCAGTATCTTTTCCACTTGCGTCTCCATTAGTATTATTAGTTGCACCGGTCTCGTCATCAAGATTAATGTACTCATTTCCAGAATGTGATGAATGATCATCAACTACTGTTTGCAATGGATTTTTCGGATTCGATGTGGAACCATGCATTGGGCTAACTGGATTTGTTACACCTTCGTGTTGCATTAGTATGTTTTTTGCAAACTAAAATGTACCTAAAACAAAGTGGTGTGGTATAATTAGTCTTGCTAATAAAATGAAAGCGCATATAAACTCCATCATAAAGTGTTTTGATCATTATCAAAATAATAGCTACAAGTCTACAACATGCATCACATACTTAACTGAACCAAAATCCTAAGATAATACAGTGATATTCAACTTTCTCAATGAACAAATAGTGGTATTAACATTTTTATAACATCAATCAGTAATTTTCTAAACAAAATAATTATTCTAATGCTTAAAGATATCTACCAATTGGTAGTCAAATCCATATTATATAAAAAACCAACACATTAAATCAATACAAGAATTTAGAATCTTTCAAAAAAACAAAGTTACCTATAGCATCGGATCTGAGAATCGAAGTTGGTAGATGAAAAGAGAACAGATATGGCCGGTGGGTACAAGAACTGAAAAGACAAATATCAAAACTTAAAAGCCTAATAGTAATATACTAATTTGTGGCTTAAACTAATTTTAATACATTATATTTTGTTTCTAGAAAGTTACATTGGAAATACAAATAGAAAACGTTTTCACTTTTTTATATATACATTTTTGAATTCTCACCATAAAATATATACATATACGTTTGTATGTATTATATATGTATACATACACAAAATATACTAAGGCTCGTTTAGGCTCGCGAGCCTATTCGAGCTTGGTATATACAGCTCGGGCTCGGGCTCGTTTATTAAACGAGCTTTAATTTAGGCTCGGGCTCGGGCTCGAGCTCGTTTAGGATCGACTCGTTCGAGCTTTTTACCGATCCGATCCCGAGCTTTTTACTAGCGGCTCGGCTCATTTCCACCCCTAGTTCCAGATGTTTCAACTCCATACGAGAGTAAAGTTGGGTTGGGAACGTAACTCGTTCACCATACCAGTTTCTAATAATCAGCTCCTCAATTCCATGACGAGCTAAAAACAAAAGCCAATCATGAATCTCTTCATAATTAAAGTCTTCTATTAAGAGTCTAGTAACAAGCCGATTTAAGAGTCTAGTAACAAGCCTCCCATCAAAATCATATGTTAAATAATAAAAGAAATCCTCATCAGATGAGACAAACTTTCTTATGGGACCCATAAGCCGATTTAAGAGTCTAGTAACAAGCCTCCCATCAAAATCATATGTTAAATAATAAAAGAAATCCTCATTAACTATGACATCGGTGAGCAAAGTCCACTTAGACCTCTAGTTTCTCGCTAAACTAGAGGTTCTCACCGCTTCTAACAAAGGCAACCGACTCAAAATGTTACTGATCACTATATCTGGCATATTGCTAATACGATCGATCGACATGGTATTCTTGGAAGTTGGGTTGGTATTCTGAGTTCTGGAAATAAGGATTTAGATTAGGTTTTTGATATTCAGTTGATCGTTTCTGGATAAGGGTGTTATTATGAATGGTAAAGTTTTTTGTTGGGTGGGTTTATTGGTTCGCGCGAAATTAAATGCTAGCGTATCACGGAAGAAACGTCTAGTTGCATAGCCATAATCACATTTGGTCCTTGGGTTGAGGGTTGGGTTAGATTTTAACTATGGCACGCTAAAATTGTGAATGGTCTATTATACCCTCGATGTAAACCCAGAAAATTCATGTTGACTTTGGCAATCCTGGTCAAGGGACTATTATACCCTTTTTATAATGGATGGTATGCAATGGCTCTGTTAATACAAATAAGCCGTAAAAATGTTTATTTATATTTTACAATCTTCTAATGTTTTGTCGATAAAAAACGTAAAATCATTTTAAACGAAACAAATAAAATACGTAATTAGCTTGAGTCAATAGTTTACTAACACACTTACGCTTTCACATAAAACGTTAAATAAGTAATAGTGATTTTATGATCTAGTAATACATATGTACAACAATTAGTGTTTACATATTGGGTAGATATATACATAATCAGTATGTATTATAATGGGTAATATATTGGGTAGAAGTTTAAGTATTTGACCCATTGACCAAATAAATTGAATGTAGTTGGGTATAACCCAAATCCCATGACCCATACCCATGGAGCATAACCCATAACCCATTGCATAACATCATGCATAAGTCATGAATGGGTATTATCCATGACCCATGGATTTAATCCATGACCCATGGACTAGATGCATTGCACATACTAGATACATTGTATCTACTTGGATACCCATGGTCCAAAGTCTAGGACCCATGACCCATAACCCATGACCCATGACCCAAAACCCATGGGCAAAGAGGAGCGTCCCACGGTTCCCCCAATTTACACTGGACGGATCCCTCAAGTAAGGGATCCGTGGAACAATAGCTATTTTTCCTCTATAAATAGTGAGACATTTCTTCATTGTAACTCACCCCTTTCACATATATTTTCTCTTTGAGTTGTAAACTCTTTAACCACAGATCCAAGTGATCTTTGTATGTTGTTTTGTATTTTTGTGATTCTCTAGGTTCCTCTTAAAGGCGAGATCACCACCTCTTGAAGTCGAGCAAGCTCAAGTCCATGGGTTGCCTAGCTTCGTCATTATCAAGACTACAAATAGTATCTTGTTGATAGTTCTCTTCTTTCTCATTAGAAGTGTAGTGTCGAAGACATTAGTGAAAGATGTCTAAAAGGGTCAAGACGAAGACATTGGTGAAAAGTGTCGAAGAGTCAAAGTAAAGGCATTAGTGAAAGGTGCTGAACGTCCGGGTTGAAAGCATTAGTGAAGGGTGCTTAGAAGTCAAGTCAAAAGTGTTGGATCGATATACTTTAATCAAACTAAACTAGCTTGTTAAGGTTTAATAACATCAGATAAATCCTAAGTTATTAACAAAGAAACACTGAGCAATCTTTATTAAGTACGCGGAATTTACTTAACAAAGCTAAAAAGAAACTTTATTAATAAAACTCTAAATCTGCTTATTATGCAGATACTCTAATACAACTCTAAGATATTCGAACTTTTCTCTAAACTCTTAATTCGTAAACTCTAAAACTCTTTTTCTGAAATCGTACCTCTAATGCCAATCTAGGAGTCCTTTTATAGGCTCAAGGATATCCTAGTCGGTTTACAATTGATAACCTTGTACGACAAGTAATCTAAACATGGAATACAATACTTTCCATAAACGAATATAACAGTTCTTCTAATCTAGCAGTACTTTGACTTTATCTGCAGTACTTTGACTTTGTCTTTAGCAGTACTTTGACTGTGTCTTTAGCAGTACTTTGACTGTTTAACTTCTTCCAGTACTTTGCAGCTTACAGTACTTCCATATCTTCAGTACTTTGATATCTTCAGCACTTTCATATCCCAACAAAAAGGCATTAGTGAAGGGTGCCTAGAAGTCGAGTCAAAAGGCATGAGTGAAAGGTGCCTAGAAGTCAAGTCAAAGGCATTAGTGAAAGGTGCCTAAAGTGTACATTCGATATGGTGTGTTGATGTGCAAGATAGATTATTATTGGGTCAAAGGATATTGATATCCTTGTTGATGTTGTCATAAGGAGTGGGTCTCCTTTGGTATAGGTGTTGTGTAGTGTTGGGTAGTAGTTCCTCCTTTGTAATGGAACTCGGTATCTAGCCTTGTACTGGATAAAAGGTAGGCAACATTGTCGGTTTGGTTCAACCTCGTGGAAAAACCCGGTATCTAGCCTTGTACCGGATAAAGCGTAGGCGACGTTGTGAAGGCTTCTCCGCCACAAGGAGTTGGTGTTGTGTAGTGATTATAAACTCTCGAGTAGGTGACTCGGGGAGTGGAGTAGGGCAAGGAAGGTGTCCTTGTAGCCGAACCACTATAAATACTCGCGTTGTGGTTTTGTGCTTCTTACTTTTTATCTTAGCTTTTATCTATCTATATGCTTGTCTATCAACATCCAACACACACGTTCAAATAGATTGACATAAGTCGATCTAAATAGTTTAAAACCAAGTTTTAATCGGTAAAACTATTCAACCCCCCTTCTAATTTTCCACAGACTAAACTAATATGACAACCCCTGACACAAAGTTTTCTTAGTTTAGATCAAATTGCTAAGGCTTTTGAGTTATTGTGTACGTATATATTGTTTATTTTTACACAACTTTTTCTTAATAAGGATTCTTTATAACACACTAGCAGGGTACCAGCGCAATGCGGCGGCGGGTACCCTGTAACTATATTTTACGGCGAACAAATGTTATTCTATTATACATTTTTCTAATAATAATTGTACAAGTGAATGATAATTTATTTTTAAAATAATTTTAACCAACAACAATGAAAAATATTTCATATCCAAATAAACATAGGTCCAACCGAAAGAAAAGAACATAAGTAGCATCTTTGAAACGTAGGTTAAAATTGACGTCATTACAAAATAAAATGTAATTGGAAAGCGGATTGTTTTACCATCTTCCTTTACCGGCGGCGCACGATATATGATGCAAAACTATTTAGATGCCAGATGTTATGCAAAAAATGACCTTGTTTAAATATTAGGGTTGAGCATGGGTCGGTTTTTGGCTAAAACCGAAAACCGAACCGAAAGGTTCGGTTTTTAAAAACCACAAATCGTTGGTTTCGGTTTTTTATTGGTTTGGTTTTCCGGTTTTTGGTTCGGTTTGTTTTTTTTTTCTTTTTACAATTTTAGCTTATCGAAATAAAATATTTATGTGTTAAGTAAATAATATGATAAAGACGCTCAAAACATACAACTAATTTACTTAACTAATTTTATCTTTTTGGCGTTTATTAAATATGTATTTTATTAAACCAAATTAGTCTTGTTGTGTATTTTCACCATAAACAATTAACAAAGTCCATTTGGTTTTAAGAAAAGATTGATCCAGTCCAATAGGAGCGTAAAATGGGTTTTAATAAACCATTACCCTAGATATATAAGTTCCTAATCCTAAGCTTCTACCACATCTTAAAACACAGAAATCTAAGTTTTCTCTGCAGCCACTAACTTTTACTTTATCTCTTCAAACGCACAACTACTCCTATTCTCTCAAATTATGAATCAAACAAGTACTTTACTTTCTGCTTATGACAAATCAAACACAAGTAAAGTATCACCTCATCCTTTATTTCCTTGTTTTTCCTGAGCCAATCATTCACCAAAAGACGAATGGTTTTTTTTTAAAAAAGGGGTTTTTTTTATAGGTAACACAACCCAACGGCTAGAAAATGGGACCAATTGTTGGGTTGGCAACTAAAACTTTCATTTGGTTGGGGGACGACGCGGTTGGGTGAGGTCGGGCTAGGGGGAGGAACACTATTGTGTTTCGGCTTAAACCTTTTAAACCCGTTACTCGAACTCAGAACACAACAACAAAAACATTGTTTTTTTTTTTGGATTTCGGCTTCAAGATCTTTGAAAAGATCTGTGGAAAACTAGAAGGGGGGGGGTTGAATAGTTTTGCCGATTTTACGCTAGTTTCAAAAACTTTAGATTCGTTAATATGTGAGATCTTATGGATGTAGAGAAAGTATAGATCTAATGATAAAGCAAGTAAATAAAGTAAAGCGAAGGGAAAGAAAAGACACAACTGATGTATAGTGGTTCGGCTACAAGGACACCTTCCTTGCCCTACTCCACTCCCCGAGTCACCTACTCGAGAGTTCAAGCACTATGTCAACAAACTCCTTCACTTGGCGGAGAAGCCTTCACAACGTTGCTTACACTTTTTCCGGTACAAAGCTAGATACCGAGTCCGTAACATGGTGGATCAAACCAACACGACTATTACACAACAAATATGTGAAATATCAAATACAAGATCTTCGCTACAGAAATCTTGCGGAGTGACAAATCAATCAAGGACCCCTTGCTTGGATGACTTGTAGAATGCTCGTGATCTCGCCTTAGAGAAGGACCTATATGAGGATCACAATAGAAAGAAAGAAAGAAGAACAACTCTCTAGATCAAGTGATCTATATGTTAGAAGAGAATGAGAGTGTTTGAGAGATTTAGTAAGAAGAGGGGTGAGTTAGAATGAAGAAATGGCTCTCTATTTATAGGCAAAATTCTTCACTGTTCCCCGGATTCCTTCCACTTGGGATCCGTCTAGTGTAAACCTAGGGATCCGTGGAACGCTCATCTTTGCCCATGGGTTTTTTGGTTATGGGTCATGGGTTATGGGTTGGTCCATGGGTTTTCTTTAGATTCAATGTATCTAAGTATACATTGTATCTAGCCAACTTGGGTATGGGTTAAGATCCATGGGTTATGGTCCATGGGTTATGGTTTTTACCCATCCTAATAAACTATTACAACAAATGCTTAATTACTACATTTTTGTATTTAAATGGCTATATGTAAATGCTTTACAAAAATAACATGTATCCTTATAATTATACTTAAGATAACATTATATTTGTTATCAACAAAACACAAAGAGATCGCAAAATATTAATAAACGTTTTTACGGTTTATTTGTATTAACAATCTCCCCCTTTTTGTTGATGACAAAACATAATGTTATGATGAGTAAAACTTAAGAATAAATGTAATTTTTGAAAGTCCCTAAGTTTTACTTCTTCTCCCCCTTTTTGTCGAAACAAAAAGTTAACCCTTGGAAGAAATAAACGCTAACTCCCCCTTGACGGTAGCTCCCCCTTGTTCGGGGCGTCAAGTGAAGAAAAAATAAAAATCCTACAAAAAGAAAGGTTAGTAACATGCTTAAATAATCTTGGGATTGCCGATAATCAAGATTTGGAGCCAAGGTATGTAAACAAGGCCTTGTAATAAAACAACAAATTGTAGTGGTATTTATGCCACGTACAAGCATGTAAACATAAGAACAAAACTTTTTCTTTAAAATGACTTCAAAAGAAAAAAATAGAAAATAGTAGTAGTGATTCCTTTCATGCTTGCATAAGGTTATGGATGGAGGTTTTGATGAGTGATGGTATTGATGCGATCAAGGATGAGGTTGAGTATGAAACGCATTTCTTCCCTAACTTCTATTGCGATTTCCCTAGTGGATTGGCAATGTTCACAATGTAAGTGATGTAGGTAATGAGTGCGGAAGTTTTCCGGGTTGTTTTGATTTGAGTTATGCGGAAGATGTGGTGGAAAAATAGGAAAATATGGATCAACATCCGGAATGTTTGTAAATGGTGGTGGAAAAAAAACTAGATGTTCTTGTAATGTGATGGGAGCTAATGGTGGTGATGTTTCAAGATTTTGAAAAATAGTATTTGGAGATGTGGGGGGTGTTGAAAAGACTATTTCTTTTTGTTTAGGTTGTTTAGATCTTGTTGGAGTCTTAAGGAGTTCCAAAAGAGTGACTTTAGGTGGTGATGAATTTGGTGTACTTGTTGGTGATGAGGGAGGTGCTATAAAGGAAGCATCTTGTGGTGAGTTGTTTGTTGAGGAAGAACCATTTGAGATTGGTTTTGCTAAGAAACAAGATCGGATACTAATCCGTGCGGATATCCTAGAGTTTGATTGTGGTATTTTGGATGGTGATAGTACAAAGGTTTGGGTATCATGAAGATGATTGTTTGTACTAGGTGATTCATCTAAAGGGTTTGTGGATGACATGGTGTATTGTGTTTGTGAGGATGAGATGGATTATGCAAGCATTTTGGGAGTTCTATATATAGAAAAACAAAGCATTGTAATGAAGGCTTGACCCAAAATGTGGATTAAAATCTAATGATTAGATATGAATTTAAGGCATGTGATCATGAGAACACAAGCATTAAAGAGCATACTCCAAAAAAATGGAACAAATGTGGATTTTTCATCCAAAGTGAGAAAAATAGAAGGTAAAAACAGCTTCTGTCTCACGGAACCCACGGATCCTTCCCTTGAGGGATCCGTCCAGCATGAAGGCTGGGATCCGTGGGTCTGGTGATTCAGGAAGCATAAAATTTTCCTTTTGGAAACATTTTTGCCTATTGTGTGCCTATATGCAAACTATTTGGAGTTGCGGTTATCTTGACCTCTAAAAGGTAAAAAGAAAAATAAACTAGAAGTAAAAAAAATCCTATTAAGATAACCCGAAAACACATATTTAGTACATAAGTACGTAATTGAGTGTTATCAATGCTCCTACATCATTGTTGCTTAAATGAATGTACCCCGAAAACACATATTAGTTATGTGTCCCCTTTAGCATTCAAAAGACATGAGATGAATGAAAACGGGTTTTTACTTTGTATTAATAATGAAAAAGCAATTTGTTCTAGACGTGAGAAATTGCTTTTGTGAAATTGATACGGGAAGGTATCATTCTTTTAGAAAACATTTTGAAAAGAGTTTTTCTTTGAAAATGTGTATGTGTTTAAAAAAAATAAGAAAGCTATAAGTCGAAAACTTATCTTGGGTTTTGAAAATTCTTGTATTGTTTGTGAGTTGTGCGTGAAATAGAGATCCTAGACTCAGAAAGAAGAAGGCTAGTGTTTACATACCTTGTAGAGTCAAATAAGTTACGACGTTTGTTCCATTAGACCAAGACCAAGACGAAGTAGGTTGAATTGTTCCCGCTTCAACGGTTTGGTGAGGACGTCGGCTATGTTGTCTTCGGATGCTACCTTCTCAATAGAGATGTTCCCCTTTTGAACATTGTCTCTTAAGAAGTGATGTCGAATCTCTATATGCTTTGTGCGAGAATGCAATACCGGATTCTTGCTTAAGTCGATGGCACCTTTGTTGTCACATAGGATGGCTATGTCGCTTAGATGAATGTCGTAGTCGACTAACGCTTGTTTCATCCATAGTGCTTGTTGGCATGCTTTGCCGGCGGAGACGTACTCGGCTTAGGTTGTTGATATTGCTAATGCCGTTTGTTTCTTAGAAAACCAAGATGTTAAACAACATCCCATGAAAGTACATACCCCACTTGTACTTTTTCTATCAACGTAATCACCTGCATGGTCAGAATCTGCATATACAATTGTTTCTACTCACGTGCCCTTAGGATACCATAATCCTAATTGTGTTGTACCCTTAATGTATCTAAATATCCTTTTTACGGCTGCTAGGTGTGATATTTTAGGGTCTTCTTGAAACCTAGCACATAAGCAAACACTAAACATGATATCCGGCCTACTTGCCGTGAGGTAGAGAAGACTACCTATCATGCCACGATATTTAGTATTATCTACGGATTCGCCGTCTTCATCTTTTGTGAGTTCGGTGTCGGATGACATTGGTGTCCTAATTGGTTTCGACTCTTCAAGACCGAATTTCTTTAACATCTCCTTTATGTATTTAGATTGATTAAAGAAGATACCATCTTCTACTTGTTTAATTTGTAGACCAAGAAAGAAACTAAGTTCTCCCATCATACTCATCTCGAACTCGTCATGCATGATTTTAGAGAAATCATCACACATGTCTTGACAAGTGGATCCGAATATAATATCATCTACATATATTTGCACTATGATTATATGTGACTCTCTTTTCTTAGTAAAAAGTGTGTTGTCAACTAACCCCCTGGTATAGTTGTGTTTAATTAAAAATGACTTGAGTCTATCATACCAAGCTTTTGGAGCTTGTTTAAGACCGTAAAGGGCTTTCTTTAATTTATATACATGTTTGGGTTTTTCAAAATCGATGAAGCCCGGAGGTTGAGCTACGTATACTTCTTCATTAATGAAACCATTTAGAAAAGCGCTTTTGACATCCATTTGATAAAGCTTTAGATCATTAGCACAAGCATACGCAAGAAGTATTCTTATAGACTCTAATCTAGCCACGGGGGCATAGGTCTCATCAAAGTCTATTCCTTCTTGTTGGTTATACCCTTGGGCAACGAGTCTAGCCTTGTTCCTAGACACTACTCCGTTTGCTTCTAATTTGTTTTTATATACCCATTTGGTTCCTATTATGGTTTGATTACTAGGTGGAGGGACAAGCGTCCAAACATCATTAGACACGAATTGATTTAGTTCTTCTTGCATAGCCATTACCCAACTCTCATCTTTTATGGCTTCTTGTGTATTCCTAGGTTCTATGGTTGAAACGAAACAAAACAAGCTACTTTGATTTTGAACTTGAGACCTTAATGTTCGTTCGTTTAGCTTTCCTATGACTTTATCTACAGGGTGATCTTTGGACTCTTTAATGTTTATGATTTCATTATTTAAAGGTTCTTCTTCTTCATTTATCTTTTTCTTTATTACTATAGCATCACTTTCTATGATCTCGTCATCGACAAGAGGTGGAGAGGGTTTGGGTGGACTTTCATCAAATTTTATATTTAATGACTCTTCTACCTTCATTGTTTCTTTGTTTAATATGACGTAAGCTTTGCTATTTGGCGAATAACCTAGAAAGATACCTTCGGTTGATTTAGGATCAAATTTTGTAAGGTAATCTTCAGTGTTAAGAATAAAACATTTGCTTCCAAAGACTCTAAGGTGATTTAACGTAGGCTTTTTGCCTCGGAGTAACTCATATGGAGTTTTACCTAAGATTGGTCTTATTAAGACTCGATTGAGTATGTACGTTGAAGTATCAACGGCATTACACCAAAACTTTTGAGGTATGGATTGTTCATTAAGCATTGTTCGACTCATTTGTTGTAGGGTTCTATTCTTTCTTTCTACTACCCCATTCGATCGTGGAGTGCGTGGAGCCGAGAAGTTGTGAGTAATACCATTAGCGTCACAAAAGGCTCCAAATTGCACTTCATTATCGAATTCCCTACCATGATCCGTCCTAATGGACACTATAGGACTTCCTAGTTGTCTTTGGATCTTTTTGCTTAATATTTCAAAATAATTAAAGGTTTCTGTTTTGTTCTTTAAAATTTTTGTCCATGTATACCTAGAGTAGTCATCCACTATGACCAAAGTGTAGTAGTTGCCTCTATAACTTTGGATAGCGGATGGACCAAATAAGTCCATATTTAGTAATTCTAGACACCTAGTTGTTGACACCATGTTTTTAGCTTTATGACAAGAATGAGCTTGTTTTCCTACATTACAAGCATCACAAAAGTGATGTTCATATTTTAACTTAGGTAGATCTCTTACTAGATCTTTGGATGATAGCGATTGAAGAAGTCGCATATTGGCATGACCCAATCTTCGATGCCATAAGGTCGAAGTATCATCCATAGAGGTAAGACAAAGTTTGTCTTTAGGTTCATTACCAATTTTAATGACATAGACTCCATGTTTCCTAATTCCTCTTCCTATGGTTAAGCCATTTTTTAGTATCTTACTACCGGTTTCGGTAAAAAGTACATTGCACTTTTTATCACATATTTGTCCTATACTTAAGAGATTAAAGTTTAGGTTTTCTACGTGACACACATCGTTAATGGTTAGAGATTTGTTAGAAATCGTACCTTTACCGATGATTCTACTTTTGCTATTTCCAAAAACCACATTACCTCCATTAACGGATTCATATGTGGAGAATAGATCCCTATTGCCGGTCATGTGCCTCGTGCACCCGCTATCCTTGACCCATTCATCGGGGTCTAGATCGACCTTTAAGCACACCTAAAACAATAATAAACTCAAAAGTTTAGTCCCCATTTGTTCATGGGTCCATTAGTGTTAAACATTCCATTCATGTTAGACATGTATGGATAAGATGAATATGCATTCCATGGAGCAAAGTTTTGAAAAGGAAAACCGTTTTGCATATTTGGGTTCCATCCCATTTGATGGTTACTTCTTGGATAAACGTTATTAGGTCTCCTAAATGAATTAGGTTTTGAAAAAGATGGAACTTTGTTTCTTGCAAAAGTATGATTATATTTTGGAGGTGGTTGTCTAGTGGTGACGTGAGTTGGTTTCTTCCTATTAATGATAACAAAATCAGTTCTAGATGAAGACGCTACGTTATTACTACTGTTTTCTACAGCAGATCCACGGATCCCTGTCTGTACACTAGCCGGTTCCCTTTTTAGGGGATCCGTGGGATCCGCCACAACAGTGGCTGGTTTTTCTAGCGCTTTAACAAATTTTGTTTCTTTACTTTCACTAGTTGATGGATCAAGTTGTTGAATACCTAAGCCTTTTAGGTTGTTACCGGTTTTAACACCATCTAGTATTGTATCTAAGGTGTTCGTACTCATTCTAGCAATTTTAGAATCTAGATGATCAACTAGTGTTTGAAGTTGAACGCAAAGTTCACATTCACCACTTGCTATTTTACCTTTTTCTAAACGTTTTAGTTTTGCTTTTAATTCTATGACTTCTTTATCTAAACGTTGGTTTTGACTCTTTAAAAGCTTATTTTTGTTAATTAGTTTTAAGCTAATGTTGCATAGTTTGTCATATTCATTATGCAAAGAGTCGTCATCAAGTGATGAACTACTATAGTATTCGTGACATACCTCGTCATTTGACATGAGACAAATTTCTTCGTCCTCCTCGTCGCTCATTCCCCACGTGTCGCTCACGAACGCTTTATGATCATCCCGTTTGGGACACTTACTAATAAAGTGGTTTGGGTCCCCACATTTAAAGCAAGTACGATCATCCTTTGGCTTCTCGTCCTCTTTGCTTTTCCGAAAGCCTTTCTTATCGTCATATGGTTGTTTGACGTATCTTCACTTTCTTCTAAATAACTTTTTAAAGTCCCTTACCGCCATAGCGTACTCCTCGTCGTCACTACTCGAAGAGGAGTTCTCTTCATCGCTTGAAGCCTTTTTGGCTTTAAGGGCCAGAGATTTGTGTTTCTCTTTTACCTTTGAGGCTTCGGAGTCTTTGGGAAGGACAAGCTCGTAGACTTTTAGGTTGCCTATGAGTTCATCGAGGGTGAGGATTGTCAAATCTTTTGACTCTTCGATCGCCGTCACCTTGGATCTCCATTCTGATGGAAGTGCCCTTAGATATCTCCTAACATGGTTACGGCTAGAAAAAGATTCATCAAGTGCTTGTAACGATGTAATAATAGTATTAAAGTTAGCAAAATAATGATCTATAGTTTTCTCATCCGATATTGAAAATTGTTCATATTGTTGAACAAATAAATCAATTTTATTATTCTTAACTTGTTGGTTGCCTTGATGAGTTACAACTAAAGAAGTCCAAATTTTTTTAGAGGTTTTAAGCATAGAAATTCTTTCGAATTCCTTTTTCGCTAAAGCATTATATAAAACCATTTTTGCTTCACTATTTTTAGAAAGCTTTTTCTTCATTTCATCATTTAGTTTATCATGAGGTATGTTAACTAAATTCCCTTTATCGTCTTTTGAGGTAGCCTCAAAGCCGCCTTCAACAATAATGTACCAAAGATCAATATCTTTAGATTTCACATATATTTCGAATCTATTTTTCCAATATATAAAACCATTAGTTTCAAGTAATGGTAGTCGTTGCATAGATTGCCCTTCCTTATAATTTTCAAAACCCATAGTGATCGAAAAGTTTTTAAAATATAATTTTACTTTAAAACTTTTATAAACTTAGCTCTTGATGCCAATTGTGGAAAACTAGAAGGCGGGGGGGGGGGGGGGGGGGGGGTTGAATAGTTTTGCCGATTTTACGTTAGTTTCAAAAACTTTAGATTCGTTAATATGTGAGATCTTATGGATGTAGAGAAAGTATAGATCTAATGATAAAGCAAGTAAATAAAGTAAAGCGAAGGGAAAGAAAAGACACAACCGATGTATAGTGGTTCGGCTACAAGGACACCTTCCTTGCCCTACTCCACTCCCCGAGTCACCTACTCGAGAGTTCAAGCACTATGTCAACAAACTCCTTCACTTGGCGGAGAAGCCTTCACAACGTTGCTTACACTTTTTCCGGTACAAAGCTAGATACCGAGTCCGTAACACGGTGGACCAAACCAACACGACTATTACACAACAAATATGTGAAATATCAAATACAAGATCTTCGCTACAGAAATCTTGCGGAGTAACAAATCAATCAAGGACCCCTTGCTTGGATGACTTGTAGAATGCTCGTGATCTCGGCTTAGAGAAGGACCTATATGAGGATCACAATAGAAAGAAAGAAGAACAACTCTCTAGATCAAGTGATCTATATGTTAGAAGAGAATGAGAGTGTTTGAGAGATTTAGTAAGAAGAGGGGTGAGTTAGAATGAAGAAATGACTCTCTATTTATAGGCAAAATTCTTCACTGTTCCCCGGATCCCACGGATCCCTTCCACTTGGGATCCGTCTAGTGTAAACCTAGGGATCCGTGGAACGCTCCTCTTTGCCCATGGGTTTTTTGGTTATGGGTCATGGGTTATGGGTTGGTCCATGGGTTTTCTTTAGATTCAATGTATCTAAGTATACATTGTATCTAGCCAACTTGGGTATGGGTTAAGATCCATGGGTTATGGTCCATGGGTTATGGTTTTTACCCATCCTAATAAACTATTACAACAAATGCTTAATTACTACATTTTTGTATTTAAATGGCTATATGTAAATGCTTTACAAAAATAACATGTATCCTTATAATTATACTTAAGATAACATTATATTTGTTATCAACAAAACACAAAGAGATCGCAAAATATTAATAAACGTTTTTACGGTTTATTTGTATTAACAAGATCTACGGTAAGGTTTTTGTTTATGTTTTTAGTTTGTGTCTTTGATAGATCAATGATGAGTTATTGTTCAAACTAAAAGAAATCTTTAGAAAGATTGGTAACAAAGTTTGATGAATCTGAGATCTTGTTTAATTTTTCTTTTCTCGTTTTGTGTCTTGTTTGGAGAAGGATGTTGATTTTGGTTCCTTGAGGCGGATGGGACATATAGTAGATATGGATTTGATGTTGTTCGACATGGTGGATGAGATTAGGATAGTGTTGTAGCTGGTTTTATATAACATTTTATAACTGAAATTTTAATGTATATCAATAATTTTTGTTCAGTTTCATATGTTACAAGTGTATAAAGGCTGCATTTAATTTTTTTTTTCTTTCAATTTTAATTATGTGTATGATACAAGCTTTGTAAATCATTTTTTTCCATTATAAGTAATTTGTTGAATCTTAATTTTTAATTCTTCTATTAATAGCTTGTCCTAAATGTTTTATTTAGTAGTTTAGATATACCATTTAAATTTGGATTAACATTACGAAGGTATTTAATACATATGCGTACATGTCATGTAAATTCAACTTGATGTAAAAGATATATTATATGTAATTGAGAAAATGAGATATATTACTTATCATGTCATCATTAAAATCTGAAATTTAAATGTAAGGGAATTAGGTCGATTCTTAAAAAATAATAAAAAAAAAATAATAAATAAAATAACCTATACTACTATATAAAAGGTTTAGCACTTTCTAATTAAAGAAGTCTTAAAATTTTTAAGAACAAAAACATTTTTTTAATAAGAAATTAACAAGCTATAGTCATATATTAAATTCAGTCAACTTGTAACCGCTAATATTCATACAGCCTATTGAATTCGGTCAATTTTTAACCGCTAACATTCATACAGCCTATTGAATGCAGTCAACTTGTAACCGCTAGCATTCATACAGCCTATTAAATTTAGTCAACTTATAACCACTAACATTCATATAGCCTATTATAACATCTTGTTGGTTATAAAATCAAAATAAAATAAAATAACATACGACACATATTTAGACCCACACAAAAAAACAAACACTATTTTCTTTTCTCTCTCAAATAAAAAACCATCTTCTCAGGTGCACCACCATCAGATCCCCTCGACCGCTACCACCTCATCCTCCATCGCCACAGTACGCGCGAATCACTACTTTTTATGGTTCCAGTTATATGTGGTGGTAGATTTTGTGGTTTTGGTGGTAGATCAAGATATATAACCTCAAACACAACACAAAAACACGAAAATCATTTAACCACGCCTTCTCCAAACAAAAATACACAAACTTCTAAAAACACATTATCCGCCGCCACCACATCAGCCACAAAAATAGTCACCAGGTACCCGACGCTGCATTGCGTGAATACCCTTCTAATTTGAGACAATGATGACATGTTCATGACTAGCTATTCTTAATAATAGATAGACTATTTTAAGATTTGACTGACTTTATGTAAATTAATTTATTTATAAACTACGGTTGATAGTATAGAGTTTAACACGGTATTCAGATTAAATTATTTAGAGGAGTTTACGGGCTTATGTTGTTATAAAAACCAACAAGCTTAAAAAATGTGTTTGGCTATTACCAAGTATCTTAAGCTTATGACCTTATTCGAGCTTAAATAACAGTCTCTTTGTATAAAATTTTCTAAATTATATGTATTATTTGCAATTTTAATCTAATATTATCTTTGACCGTCTCCAAAAAGTTTAAATGGTCGGGAAAACCTTGACCTCGTGCATCTTTTTGGATCCTAGCTTACTTTCTCCTAAGGATCAAACCTCGGATAATGAGCCTCTGTTACAGTGACCATTTAGCCAAGAGTTGGGATTGAACCCATGACCTATTTCTCCAAAGTCTTTCTCAGATGATCAACTATGGTAAGTGTTATTTGCCAATATCTTTTGGTTGTTGCTGTCAATTGTCAATATCTTTTAAACAGATATTGTCTTTTTTAATCATTTTACCACTAATATGTTTTGAAAATGTATAAGGTAATCAAAACACCATTTGAATTAGTGTGTTTCAATAATAAATCGGCTCATAATATCCTTTCGTAAAGGCCTAAGGGCATCCACTATGGTAGAAATTTTAGTTCGTTTTTCACCCGAAATTGTGTTACATATTACGATTTTTATGGTTTTATTGTTTAGTGAAGACACATAATTTATTGTTAAGATAGATAAGGCTATGCATGTGTATAAAATGCAAACCAACTAAATGAAGGCGTCAGCTGATGTACGGGTTTGTGGAAATTCAACCTTAATTGCTTATTGAATCATGATCATAAACTACAATATGTTTGTATGTGATTTTATGCTTTTCTTAACTTATTTGGAAATTGTTGGATTGTCTATATGTTTAATTTCTCGACAACCCTATCAAACACAATATTTTTGTAGCTTTCGTTCCGCCATCTTATTACATAAGATATCGACATTACGTACCTTTTTAACTTATGTTTAAAATACCCGTGAATTTCACGGGTCTTTTAGATAGTTTTATTATATATTATAAAAAATACACATCCCAACCAACGTTGTGGCAACTAACAATTAATGTTTTTGGCATTGGCAATAAAAAGTAACTCACGAACAAACAAATGTATAATAACTCCTCTATAAATATCACCTACACTAATTACTCTTAATATTTAATAATGTCATAGTTTTCCTTCTCCTATTGACTTCTCATCTTTTCTGTGTGTGTGTTGAAGTACGTACGCTAAGAACGAGAGATATGAAGAAACAAGAAAGTTTTTCCTTAGAGAAAGGAGGGAGTCAAGAGGTTGATGATGATGGAAAACCTAGAAGAACAGGTAAAAATTGTATTTTTTTTATCATTTATTAAGAAAAGTATTATAAATTCTTAAGAATATGCTTAAGTATATGTTTTCTTTTTTCTCTTTTTTTTCTGATGAGAGCAAATGTGTATATATGTTCATGTGTTACTTTCTGTTTCTACTCGTGAAATGGTGCTTTTAAAGTGATTCATGTCACACCTAACTAAAGAGACATAAAAGGAGACCTAATACATAAATGACTTGTACAGTAACAGTACTGTACAAATCATTTATGCATTAGGTTTTCTTTTAGGCCTCTTTAGTTAGGTCTTTATATCAAAGCTCATTAACATTTGAATGTACGAATAAACTAGTTATAAAGTCATTTTACTCCATAGATATCATGAGTTTTTGAGCTTCGGTGAAAATGCCATTAGACATTATTTTCACATATTTCCGCTAGTTGACTTCTTAGGTGTACACACAAAATTATTCTATTTACTTATTTTTATAAGTTACGATGTCACTAAAATATATCAAAGATAAACTAATTTTTCTTTTCAAGTTGAAAATGAAAAGGCAAAACTGATAATTTTGCAATTGTAAATAAAATTATAATTAAATAAAAAATATAATTAAAATATTAAAAAAATGAGAAAATAACCACGGCTACATATTTTAGATTCACTTATAAAAGTAATTTATTTCTTTTCAATTTATTTTCATGTGACTAAAATCTTTAATGATTTTTCTGGTTTCATTTTCTCTTCTCACTCAATGCCTCTCATAACAACTATAGAATTTTATAAGCGTCTTTAATGAAACAATCATCTTTTGTAACACCTTTCTATTTTTATGAGTTTTTCTTCTTCTTGATAGGTTCCAATAAATTATGATAGTCAACAAAGTTAATTAGTTAGATAACCTTAGCCTATTGTAGAAACGCAAATTAGTCTTTTATGAATTTTTTAAAAAACAAGCTAAAAGATAAACAAAAACGTATTTAGTCGAATATATTCAAAAACAAACAAAAACGTATTTAGAAGTTGACTGTAAAAATTTTGTACTCTTTCCGTCCCATATTTAATATCCATATTTTCATTTTGGTTTGTTACAAATTAATTGTTCACATTAAAATAAAAAACTTAGTTCGAGTTTACTATATTAATCTTATTTGAGGTTATCATTACAAACATTAAAAAAAATTTAAATCAATTAGTTAAGGTAAAACTGTTATTTTGTAAAATAAAAAAAATAAAATTTAAATGATAATATTTCTTTAAATTGTGTATTTATTTATTTTTAACAATTATTTTGAGACTTATAAAGTAGTTAAACTCTAGAAAAGTAGAATTTGTGTTTTTCTAAATTTTGTACTTGTGCTTTTCTTCTTTTAAAAACTTGCAGTGACACGTACTTATTCTAAATTTTCACTTATCTAGAGATAATAACAATTTCCTATTCTATAAACATTAAGATTTTTTTTTTTTTTTTTTTTTTTTTTTTTTTTTTTACAACTAAAGAGACCATTAGCTTCTTTAAGCTAGAAAGTTTGCACACAAAATGCATCACATATTTTTACAAAGGGTATATTAGTCAATTAGATTACTTGCAAGCGTTTTTGTTATCTTGTTTCTTTCTTTTCTCGCAGAATTTCTCTTCTTTTTCTTAATAAATGACTCGCATCGTAAACGAAAGAAAAGTAGGTGCTGACTTTTTAAATAAATTATAAATAAATATCTGTGTTTTTAGTCTTAAATTTCTCTATAAAGGAAAAGTACGTGCTGACTTCTAAATTTACACGTGTCTGTTTTCTCTTTTCGCTTTTCATTTTCGTTGCATGGCATCTGTTTCTATGATTAAAAAAAAGGTTTTATACTTTTCTTAAACTAACTACTGGTGTATCTACTTTAAATTTTGGTAGGAACATGGATGAGTGCGAGTGCACATATAATAACAGCAGTGGTAGGTTCAGGGGTTTTGTCACTAACATGGTGCTTAGCTCAATTGGGTTGGATTTTTGGGACTTGTCTTCTTCTAGTGTTTGCAATAATCTCTTGGTACACATGCATATTACTTACCAATTGCTATAGATCTCCTGATCCTATTACAGGCGCCCGTAACTGCAACTACATGCAAGCTGTCAAAGCTAATCTCGGTAAACTTTATCCATTGTTTTATACCTATGGGGTTTTGCTATTAAGCTGACCTTAATTAAAATATTAACAATTAATTAATATCAAATATTTTATGTTGTACAATACTTTTTATTATTAAAATTATTAAATATGTACAAACATGAAGATAATGAGTTTATTAAATGCTATTTTTACATAAATGATAAAACTTAACCGTAACCCATAATATTGTTGTTAGCAAACCCCATAAGTAATTATGCTTTAAATCATAAATTTATAAATACTAACAGGTTTTTCGTGCGATGCATCTGCGGGTACCCTGTAATTTAACTTTTCCGCTAATAATTTATTTTGTTTGTATGTTTTTTGGCAATAATTTTATTGATTAGTTTGTTTGTTTAGAGACTATAAGTAATGATTAAAGTTTAGTGAAATTTTGCTTAATTTGTTTATTAATTAACAGCTTGCATGATCTGTATTATGTATTTTAATACTTGTATTTATCATTAAATGAGTGTTTTAAAAAATGTATATTAATATGCATCAATGAATTGTAAATATTTTATGAATACTTGTATTGCTGAAAATTAAGTTTTTGAGGTATTTAATGTTAGAAAATTATGTTTAATTTAGTTGCACATTTAGATTTTAAACTTATATTTCTGAATTTTTAAGACTTAATGCACTAAATGCCTTCAAAAAAGCTAAATGCATTATAAGATACTAGCAGAGTACCCCGTGCAATGCGGCGGCGGGTACCCTGTGAATAAATTTTTCGACGAACAAATGTTATTTTGTTTTGGGCTGCTGGATCAGATTTATATTTTGGAAGCTTAATTAGATTGTATATTGTGGTTAAATAATTGTATTTTGATGAAGGGGTGAATTAAATTGTGTTTTAATTGTATGTGTTGAATAATACTATTTTAGTTTTATTTGTGCTTCAAATACTTGTAAATTATGCTTTTTTTACTTGTATTTGTTTAAAAATATTGTATTTTGTGCTTAGATAATTGTATATATTGGTGAAAGGGTGTTTTAAATTATGTATTGATTGTATGTAAGAAATAGTGTTTTTGTAGTTTAATTTGTGCTTTACATACTTGTAAGTTATGTTTTTTTTACTTGTATTTGCTTAAAATCTATTTTGTGAAGTCTTAAAAATTAAATATAAGAAAAGTGTCTAAATGTTTTATAAATAGTATTGACGAGTGTGGAAACCCGCGCGATGCAGCGGGATTGCTTTTGTAGACGTGAATTTGGAACTGATGAATGACCGAAAAATTTGTTTGTCTATTTATTTGGTTAGTCCTTGAAGGGCCTACGTTACAAAGACAATTCAAACCTTAGGGACTATTTTTCGTGGCTACAAAGGACTTAGTTTGCAAGGACACTTAAACCTTAGGGACTATTTTTGCCAAATTGCTATAGATAGCAATTAATGCTACAAACTTTCTTTGGTTAGTCCTTGAAGGACCTACTTTGCAAATACAATTCAAACCTTAGGGACTATTTTCGTAGCTACAAAGGACTTACTTTGTAACGACACTTAAACCTTAGGGACTATTTTTGCCAAATTACTATAGATAGCAATTAATTCTACAGAACCACTTAAACCTTAGGGACTATTTTTTCCAAATTGCTATAGATAGCAATTAATGCTACAGGACTTACTTTGCAACGACACTTAAACCTTAGAGACTATTTTTGCCAAATTACTATAAATAGCAATTAATGTTGCAAATTAAGTGTCTTGCTCTACTTAAACCTTAGGGACTATTTTTGCCAAATTGCTATAGATAGCAATTAATGCTACAAACTTTCTTTGGTTAGTCCTTGAAGGACCTACTTTGCAAATACAATTCAAACCTTAGGGACTATTTTCGTAGCTACAAAGGACTTACTTTGTAACGACACTTAAACCTTAGGGACTATTTTTGCCAAATTGCTATAGATAGCAATTAATTCTACAGGACTTACTTTGCAACGACACTTAAACCTTAGGGAATTTTTTTGCTAAATTACTATAAATAGCAATTAATGTTGCAAATTAAGTGTCTTGCTCTATAGTATATATAGTAATTGAGATATGTTGCGCATTTAAGTTAGTGACACACTACAATCACGTAGCCAAGTTAAACGTAACTAATGTTACAGTGTTCTCTTAATATATCTATATATTGCAAAATAAAGACGTGTTCATCTACACCATTTCAATTTGTTTCCTCTTTAAAATGGTTGCAAATTATGCTTTAATTCTTAAATTTATAAATATATGTTGCGTTAGTGACACCACTACAAGTCTACAATCACGTACCCAAGTTAAACGGAACTAATTAATGTTACAGTGTTCTCTTAATCTATCTTTATACTAGCAAAATAAAGACGTGTTCATCTACACCATTTCACTTTGTTTCCTCCTTAAAATGGGTGCAAGTATAACCTAAGTTAACTATCCACTTTTATGGCACGAATGTGAGTTGAAACTGTTTTGTAAGAACACAAGACTTGTAGTATTTACAGTTTTACACAATAACTTCTCAACTTTTAAATTTTATTAGAATATATAAAAGGATTTACAAAGATTGTTTGTGGAATAACAATCTTAGTTAATATTTAATGTTCTCCTCTCTAATGTAAACAGAAAATAAAGTTAGTGTGTAAGTATAAAGTTTTTATACTCACTGGATGTTCGACGGCCAAGTTCAATTTGAGTAGTAAATGCTTTCTTGATCGCGTATCACATTAATTGCAAAAGATGCATTTACTCCACAACAAATATTCTCATTTATAACAGAGGCTTAGTGTTTCCTAAAAAGCATATTTTTTTACAAGTGTAATAGCTCGGTGAGGGTGCATTAAATGTTTCTACTTTAGTTAAAGGGATACACTCGTCTTTAGAGAACAATGTTGACAATTGTTGCACTATTTTACCAACTCTAGAAAGGTGATGACTCTCATGAAGACTTGTTTTATCCACTTTTTCTTTTAAGGTTTTCCCTCTTTTTACTTTATAAATACTTGAGATTCTTTTCTTAGCATCTTGGGATTAAAGATATCAAACATCGTTCCTGAGGTATTGTCAAACCTCACTGAACTTAACACTTTCTTTGGGACTTGTCCTTCAGATGCTGAACTGCATCGGCAATGAAGTGAAAAGACTATTTGTCTTCAAGAACTCAAAAAGAGTTTGCTAAGTTTTCACTCAACGACTAGATTTATACTTAGGCTATTTTATATTCAAATCTATTCAGAGACTGACGGACTCTAAATTGGTCCAGCAACCTCCTTCTTTTTGAATATACAAATAGGAAAGGGATCCAATGAGAAGAAATTTTTTAATGAAAAGAGTGATAAGTATTTCTAACCACATATTTCAAATAAAAGTGAAAAATTTAAGGGGAGATGCATATATTTTTGTAGGTGCATCTAAAATATGTGGTTGTGGTTTTTTCTCACCCTTCTTACTTTAATTTTACTTCTCATTTGATCCTTATTCTATACAAATATCCCAAGTTAATCAGATGCAAGTGACCTAAAATTTTCTTCTTACTTATTGATAAAAGTTGAAGAAAGGAGTAATTGATAATATATTTCATTTGAAATTAACATAGGGCATACAAGTACAAATTTTATCAAAGTATGAAAAACTATTCACTTTTCAGCAAGGTTAAGATCCTGACAAGCTTGTTAAGCTTCTTCTTGTTTCTTCTTTCAGTTTTAGCAATTAGAAGTGAGTTGAAATTCCTTGCTTGATCAGTCATCCTAGGTCCTTGGTGAAGTCTCTGAAAGATGACTTAAGTGTTGTCAAGATTGGAAGCTCGTCAATGCTGAGAGAGTATTTTCTTTAAGGAGTGTTTAATATGATCATCCCTAGGAGTGGTTCATTTAGCACAGTTCCAACTAGATGATCTTCATATGCAACTTAGCTCTTGTAATGCTTAGTAGATCTGAAAAACTCTTGTAGTTGATCAATATCTCTTTTTCTCTTTTGACATTTCTCTTGACCTTATTGATAGGGTCTTGATCTACTAGAGGGACTCCACATTGGATTTCCATAGACTTAAAAATTCTTTCACTTCGTTCAGCTTGTTGATCATTGCTTCTCCAACAACATTCCATATAAGACCTTGTGTCTTTCCACATCAATCCAGTAATTCCTTCCATTCTATCACATAAAGGTCAGTGAACCTAAACTCAAAGATTGTTTCAACATGAGAGTCGTCTTTGTGGATCCTTAATCTAACTGGATCTTCTTTGTGATGATGTCCATACTGGTGATCTTTCCATTAGCTCTTCACTACAGGGTCATATGACAAGCTTGTTAAGCTTCTTCTTGTTTCTTCTTTCAATTTTAGCAATTAGAAGTGAGCTGAAATTCCTTGCCTGGTCTGTCATCCTAGGTCCTTGGTGAAGTCTCTGAAAAATGACTTGAGTGTTGTCCAGATTAGAAGCTCTTCAATGCTAAGGTAGTCTTTTCTTTAAGAAGTGTTTAATATGATCATCCCTATGAGTGGTTCATTTAGCACAGTTCTAGCTAGATGATCTTCATATGCAACTTAGCTATTGTAATTCTTAGTAAATATGAAAACCTCTTGTAGTTGATCAATATCTCTTTTCCTTTTTAGACATTTCTCTTGAGCTCATTGATAGGGTCTTGATCTTCCAGAAGGACTCCAGGTTGGATTTCCATAGACTTTGCAATTCTTTCACTTCGTACAGCTTGTTGGTCATTGCTTCTCCAATAATATTCCATATAAGACCTTGTGTGCTTCCACATCAGTCCAGTAATTCCTTCCATTCTATCACATAAAGGTCAGTGAACCTAAACTCAAAGATTGTTTCAACATGTGAGTCATCTTTGTGGATCTTTAATCCAACTGGACCTTTCTTTGTGATGATGTCCATACTGGTGATCTTTCCATTAGCTCTTCACTACAGGGTCATATGACAGTATTTGTCATGGTCAGCCTTCTTTCACATGTAGGTCTTGATAGGTTTAGGATCAATGATTTTTATTAAGGTTGCCTTTCTTTCAATCTTTTCAGCTTCCTTAGCAGGAACCTTAAGCCTTTTCTCTTCCTCCTTTTGTTGTTTAACTCATCT
Source organism: Chrysanthemum seticuspe (assembly GCA_019973895.1). Classification (NCBI taxonomy): domain Eukaryota; kingdom Viridiplantae; phylum Streptophyta; class Magnoliopsida; order Asterales; family Asteraceae; genus Chrysanthemum; species Chrysanthemum seticuspe. The sequence continues at coordinate 232,993,115 of BPTQ01000005.1, forward strand.
TTTTTAAGGTGAAATACTTCACTAGACTCTGTTATGAAAGAAAACTTCTTCGCATGTTTAAAAGTAGATGATTCAACAAAATGTGTAGGTCCATAGAGAGGATCGGTGGTGTTTTATTATGAATCCTTACTTTCTTCGTGATTTTAACTTCTTAGAATTTCTCTTTAGTCATGGCTTCTTGTAGGAATATGTGCATGGCATAACTTAATTAATACAACCATTAATATATGATTCGATGGGGTCACACACAATAACGTGAGACTTCAGTTATATGTATTTATTGGAAATACATAAATGATCACATTAAGATATGAGGATCTTGCTTTAAGTGATGCTCCCTGGGCTCCCTGACTTGTGCCATAGCTCCATTATTATCACAGAAAATTTCTATAGGATCTGAGATACTAGGAACAACTTCAAAATATGTTAGGAAATTTCTAAGCCACGCCACTTCTTTAAATGCGTCTTTCGCTGCTATGTACTATGCTGTTGTAGTAGAATTAATAATAGTGCTCTGCTTCGCACTCCTCCAACTGTGAGCTCCTCCATTTTACATAAACACATAACCAGATTGCGACTTTTTGTCATCTTTATCACTTTGTAAACTTGCATCAGTATAGTCCATCACTTTGAGCTCCTTTTCTTGACCACCACCAAAAATTAATAATGCATCCTTAGTTCTCCTGAAATACTTAAGGGTGTTCTTAACTGCCCCCTAGTGCTTTATGCTTGGATTCGTTTGGTACCTGCTCGTCAGGCTTATAGCATACCCGACATCTGGATGTGTACATAACATAACATACATGATCGACCCAACAACTGAAGCATAGGGTTGCCCTTTCATGTAGCTTATCTCGGGTTCTTTATCCGGGCACTGCTTTTTGGATAATGCAACCCCCTTGGGCATTGGGACATACACCTTGTTGGAATCACCATTTTGAATTGATTCACAACTTTGTCCACATATGTACTCTGACTTAGTCTAATCAACCTCTTAGTCCTATCATGAATTATTTTAATCCCTAGGATATAGACGGCTTCTCCAAGGTCCTTCATCTGAAACACTTAATTAACCAACTCTTGACCATAGTTAGCGTCCTCGTGTTGTTTAATCAATATGTCATTGACATATAGGGCCAGGAATGTCACATCTTTTCCACTGAACTTCTTGTAAACACAAGACTCAAATTCACTCTTGATGAAACCATATTGTTTTATCTACTTATCAAAGCAGTGATTCTAGCTTCTAGATGTCTGCTTTAATTTATAAATAGATTTAAGCAACTTGCAAAGCTTATGAGAATTCTTGGAATCTACAAAACCATCTGGTTGTGTCATATACACGTCCTCTATCAAGTTTCGTTATGGAACATGGTTTTGACATCCATCTGCCATATCTCATAATTATAGTATGCAGATATGGCCATAATAATCCTTATGGACTTTAGCATGGCCAATGGTGAGAAAGTTTCATCATAGTCAACATCATGAGTTTGGGTGAAACATTTCACAACCAACCTTTCCTTATAACTTTGCATATTTCCATCCATGTCATATTCTTTTTGAAGACCCATTTGTTTCCTATAGCTTTACCCGTAGGAGGTAGATCAACCAACTCCCAAACTTAGTTATCATACATGGATTCCATCTTAGTCTCGATGGCCTCTTGCCAATGCGAAACCTCAGCTCTGGATACTACATGATAAGTAGTAGCTTCTGAAAGATCCACACTACCTATCACAAATCCATAGTATCTCTCAGGCTCAACCCAATTCCTTTGAGATCTGTGTAGACTTTGTGCTTCATTAAAAACTGCAACGGATCTCTTTTAAGCTTGCACAATTTGTTGTTGACTTAATTCCTCTAAAACTTCATTTGTTTGTTCTTCATATAGAGGCTTTAGTAGATCCATTTCTCTATTTATTTCCTTGTGGAAGAAAACCTCCTCAAGAAAGGTACCAATTCGGCAAACAAAAACTATGTTGTCAATTCGTAAGTAGAAATAACACCCCTTTATTTCTTTGGGATACCCAACAAAAATGTACTTGTCATTATTAGATTCAAGTTTGTCAAATGCATGTCTTTTGACATGCACATCACATCCCCAAATCCTCATATGTGATAAACACGAAACCTTTCCATACCACATTTTATATAGCGTTTTTTTAGCTTTAGTAGGAACTCTATTCAATACTTCTGCTACTGTTTGGAGCGCATATCTTTAGAATGACATATGAAGTGTACTTTGACTCATGATAGATCGAACTGTATCCAACAATGTTCGATTTCTCCATTCGAATACTCCATTCCACTACAGCGAGTACGGTGGAGTCAAACTCTTGGCTCAGATATTTGCCACCCCAGTCAGATCGGAGTGCTTTAATTATCTTGCCCTTTTAATATTGTACTACATTATGAAAGTCCTTGAATCTTTTGAAACTTTCAGATTTAGTCTGAGCAGAGCAGATAGATGTACCTATACCTACTGAAATCATCAGTAAAAGGTAATGAAGTATATGTATCCTCCCTTGGCCTCATGACTAAATGGACCACACACATCAATCTGTATTATTTCTAGCAGGTCCTTCGCCCTTTCACTGGGAATCTTGAAAGGTGCTTTAGTCATTTTTTTCTGACAAGAAAGATTCGTGTGTGCCAAAAGACTCATCGTCTAATGGTTCAAGAATTCCTTCCTTCTGGAGCTTCTATATCCGTTTCTTGCTTATATGTCGCATTTGAAAATGCCAGAGGTACATCTTGTTCAACCCATAACAAGGTTGATTGGCGCCCACATGAAAGATTGCCTCAATAGGAGGTTGTAGTACCGACATGTACAGACCTTGGTGAGAGACAACTCTAAAATAAAAGAGATCATTTTTTAAAGTAGAAATAGTTTTTGAACTTGATTTAAAATCAAATCAACTGTTACTCATGAGTCGTAGGACATTATATTTTTAATTAACCTTGGAACATAATAGCAGTTTTGTAGTTCTAATACTAATCTTGATGGCAAAGGTAGCCTGTAGGTTCCTACATCTTCCGCTCCAACAATGGAATCGTCGCCTACTCTTAGGTCCAGCTCACTTTTTCCCATGTTCTTGCTTACTTCAAATCCTTGCATGTTATTGCAAATCTGACTACCACATCCGTCATCCAACACCTAAGCTATATATGATGTAAGAAAGCAATCGATCATGTAGATACCAGAATCCCGAACACTTTAACCGCATTCACTTTGGTTATAGCTGCCATTTCTGTTACAACTAATCTCTTTAGACCTGCTGCATCTGGATTTCCATGATCCCTTGATCCAGACTGATACCGACGTTTCCTTATACCCCGTGAGCCAGTGGGGTACACGTCAATAGACTGCCTCTCATTCATTCCTATTGTTAGCCCAGAAATGGGTACATAACTTTCATGTCAAGAGATGCTTCTTGTGTGTTGTTAAAGGAAATCTACATATATAAAATAAAATAGACTTCCTTAGTTATAGATTAAAACACTGATAAATCATAAAACACAAAACCTGATTTATTAGTCCATGATCCATATTACACTCTCTGCATAAGCTCTTCCAGGGCATCCGTTTATGAAAGATAGCTTTTCGGTAGGCTATTCTGGCCAATTGTGCATCCCACACAACTCCTGGCCTCAAGACTCTGACAAATCCAAGCATGTTTAGTTTTTTCATGCACCTTGGTCCGTTATGGTGGAATACCAATAAACTAATCCATAAAGCCAGTGGTTTAGCTAATCATTAGCTTCTACTAGGGCATATGACCAATGATTCCAGGGGCCACCTCATCCCACGTCAGCCATGTACCTACAGACACCATGCTAGGGCATTAATTGGTTTGTAGGGTCTAAGCTAGGAAAGTGTAATAATTATGGGTGGTGTAAACACAGTATAAGATTTCCAGAGTTTCTCATATTCATTCTTTGAATGTGTCACAGTATTTTCCCAATGTTTTATTATTAATGAATTTTTTTTCTTGACCATATGTCTAAAATTTTCATCTTTTACACGGACTGTAAACTGATCTATATAAGGGGATAATAAAAGCATTTTCCTAAATATGTTTTTTAATTATTGATTAAAAAACAATGTTTTTATCTTTTATATACTTACCCTGCACATATAACCACACATCTATATATACAAAAAAAAATAACATCGATAACATAGCCAGCTGTTCTATTTTTTAATCTTGTGAGCCGACACAGGAATAGACGGTCAATTCTAAAGGACAACATGACACAAGGTAGGAGTTGCTAAAGTCCATAGCTCTTACTACTTCCTTGTAACATATTCAACTTTCCTTGCTGTCTTATGCTCGTTTGTCTTCTTTAACTTACAGTTATTACATTCACAAGGAATATAATTGGCACGCAGGCCACCTCAAAATCCAACAAAATAAAAACGAAATCCATGCAAATAATTATAACACAACATATAGATATTCGGTTGTTGGTTGCAGCTGTGTACCCCATATGTTACTAACATACATAAAGATTCTTACTTTTGGATTTTAAAGGAGTTAGTATGTATGGAACATGCACAAACATGTAGACTAATCCTGCTTGCTATCCTAGAAAACCCTTTGACCATTTTTTAGTCCCCTAACCATTTTTGATCTTAACCTCACAAAAATCGTAAGTAGTCCCCTAACCATTTTTTAATCCATATGACCTCGAACTTACAACATTAGGGTTTAGAAAACCTAATTTCTTAAAATACGCGATTAGGGTTTTGGGAAACCCTAATCTCCCACTTTTGAGTTTTCTTTCCCAACAAGGCTTGCAAAGTTTGGTGTGTTAGCAAAAAAGGAAAGTTTTATTTAAATAAAATACTACATTTATTTGAGCAATTTTGAACTATAGTTTTCTTAAGTAGGTCAACACCCTCAAGGGTTCAAAAACCCTTAATGTATCTTGACCAGGAAAAAACCCAAACCTTAGTCGACTCCTTCAAAGGTTAAAAACCCTTGTGTATTTTCATCTAGGGCTTCCTGCCATGCAAGAAAACAAGATTCAAATTTTATTGAAGAAAAACAAGGTTTAGGAAACCCTAAAACCTAAATTGATCCAATTAGGGTTTTGAGAAAACCCTAACTGGTTATTAGGGTTTTTATGCTTGGCAAGGAAACCAAGATTTAGTTTTTACCAATAAAAATCAAAACTTTCAATAAACTTAAACCCTAAATCGACTAGGTTTTTAATCGACACAAATTCTGACCAAAAACACAATTTTGTATATGACAATACCAATTTTATGGATCAAACGACAGATCATTCAAGACTTTGATTAACTGTAAAAGTATGCAAGTGGCTCTAATACTACTGTATTGTTTTATTTATGACTTTATATTACACGTAATTAAATAATATTTTCAAATTAGTATGAAAAAAAATAATTAATCAATGCATATGTTACAGGTCAAATTTATTATAAGAATACTTAGAATATGTGTACCTTTGATTTGCTCGGCATGATCATTCTTGAATACTTTTACAAGGAAGCTGCTGGTATCCACCGCTACTGGTCACATCTGAAATTGCTAGATGGTCCAGCTCGCCACACAAGTGATCCTAGATTACCTCAATCGATTTAATGGTTAAGGTTTGATACCCTAACCAAAATCGACTAGGGTTTAGGTAAACCCTAAGTCAAAAATCAACTTAGGTCGATTAAGGGTTTCGAACCTTAGGGTATTCGACCGATCGATCGAGCAAGTGGAAATGGGGACAGGGTTTAGGGTTTTGTGTTGGTTCCTGAATATATGTGAAATTAGTGAAGCTGTCTTTGTTTATATAGGCTTCCAATCCATGTTCCATAAGGATTCTCGTGTGTTTCACTTAAACCCTTATTGTCCAAATTTGTTTACACTTTAAGTTATAAAACTTACAACTAATTAAATTAAACCAGTTAATTTAATTCTCCTGACCCTTAACATTTATTACTATAATAATAAATATTTACTTTCACTTGTGAAGCACCAGTGTGAGTTTTTAGCTTGCAGTGACTTTTGTGTTGGACATGTAATCTTCAGGGGATAGTATTTTTCAAGTGGGCTAGTTTGGCATTTTGTTAAGAAGATTTCTTCCATTTTCCTATTCTATTAAGATGGTGTCCCCATTTCATTATCATATCCAGCGGATGATTTAACAGACACTAGGTTACTGGGTTCCTGCTTGGAAGAAATTTCACTAAGTTGATCAACTCCTAGGATTTTGAGTTTTTTCTTAGGGATTTGTTCGCTAATGCACTGATTAACTCTATTTGAGCGTTTGAACCAGAATTCAATTATATCTTTAATTTTAGTGGGTTCTTTCCTAAGAGCTTTATTGTTTTTCAGAACTCATTGTTAGCATACTAAAATGTTAGTTTGTTTCAGTTTAAATACTTCAGCCCTAAATTTGTTCATATTTGTGGCAAGATTCCTATATTTTTACATCAAGTTTAACCTTTGTTCCTCAACATACTTAAGATCTACACTATTATAATTAAGAAATATTAACCTATGTTCGTTATCATCCATTTGTAGGAGAATATGCACCTTTTTTATGGTGATGTAAACTCGTTCTCCATTTCTTGCTTATTTCTTCCCAACAACAAATCTTTCATTATCTGTCAAGGCCATAAGTACCTTGACAGTTGCCATTTCATCATCATCAGATGATATCTCCTTTTCATCCTAGTCATATGATTCAAATGGCTGAGATGTTGAGCCATTGGTACCTAAGATTGCTAGTTTGACTTTAGCTATTTTGTATTTAGCCCTGCAGTTTTTCTGAACTGTAGATTCAAATTGACTGTTTAAAAAAGTTGGTGTTGAAGTGATAAGCTTTGGTTGGAATCTTATTTCATTTGAAAATCATTGAGGAGATGACTAGTTTTTCCACATTTAAAACATTTTTAATCAGTCTTGTCAACAAGAGGTCTTGTGCCATTAGACCTAGACGAATTATTTTTGAAGAATCTCCTAATAATGCTCTTTCGTGAAATTTATCATTAAGGTTATCCATATATTCTTGGTTTCTCCTTATGTCCTCTTCATCCGTTGGATCATTGTGAAAGTCATGAATAATAGAGTTAGAGAAAAATGTAGTTGTCATGGATGAGTTGGTCAGGGTTTCTTGGCTTCACGTAAATAAATTTTGGCTATCAAGTATTCTTCATATGTGTATTTTCCAAATAAGGTGGTTAGGTCAAGATCTCTAACATGTTTAGAATTTCTTAGGCCTTGATTAAAATTTGGCCACTTATTTTGAAGATTGTTGACAAAACAAACATTTATTCTTAAACCCCGGTAAATGTATCAAATAATGATGAAAGTGTTGTAAGCAAGTTTAAGGTCGATGAACCAATTTTGCTTTAGATATGAGGGTTCCTTAAAGTTTAGAATCAAGTCAGTCCAAACTTCCTTTGCAGTTGGACATCCTATGACAGATTCTATCACATCATCTGGTAGACATGATATAAAGATACATTTAAGGCGTTGGTCTTGACCACCCACATCTCTTCATTTGCCCGTTGGGCTTCAGGTTTTGGGAGATTGTTAGTAGTTTAGGAACATACAAACCTTCATTAAGACATTTATTGAGGTATGGTTCCATTCCAGAAGGTGACACAACATTCTCTTTTTCCTTTTAGTAAATCTTTCAACCTCTAGTTTAGAAATGAATGTGATAAAACCACTGCTCTTTGAGTCTAGAAGTTATGGCACATCATTTGACATGGTAGGATCTTGATTTAAAAAACTTTTTGAATGATTTTTTAAAGAAATATTTTAAATGAAACCGCTCTGATACCACTTGTTGTTCCCTTTAAAGTTATCCAACTATTTCACATGGTAAAGATGTGGTTTTAAAACTAATTTGTAAGAACAAAATACTTGTGGTGTCTAAACAGATTTACACATAAGTTTTCAACATTTAAATTCTTATTAGAATCAAATAATTTACAAAGATTGTTTACGGAATAACAATCTTAGTTGAATGATAATTTTATGTCTCCTCTCTAACTTAAACACAAACCAAAGTTATTGTTTAAGTATGAACTTTTCTTACTCACTAAAAATTAGAGGCTAAGTACAAATCGAGGAGTAAATGTTCTCTTAAATGCGTATCACATTAATTGCAAAAGATTCATTTACTCTACTACAAACATTCTATTTTATAGCAGAGAATTATAGTTTCCTAAGAGCATATTCTATTCACGTGTTGAGTATTTAGTGGTTAGGTGATGAGTGCATCAAATGCTTCTACTTTATATTAGGGATATACTATTCTTAGAGAACATTGTTGATAATTTTTGCACCTTTTTACCAACTCTAAAAGGTACGGACTCCAATGAAAACTTGTTTTATCCACTTTTCCTTTTAATGTTTTCCCACCTTTGACTTCATAGATACTTAAGATTCTTTTCTTAGTATCTTGGGATTGAGAATATCATTCATCATTTAGTGAGGTATTGCAAACCTCACTTAACTGAACACCTTCTTTGGGACTTCTTTTTCAGATGTTGAACCGCATCGGCACTAAATTGGTGCCTCTTTGTTTTCAAGAATTCATAAAGAGTTTTGCCAAGTTTTTACTCATTGAGTAGTTGTTAAACTTTTGTTATTTTATGTTCAAACTATTCAGTGACTACAAAACAATGTATTGACTCAACATACTTAGCTAACTTTCAAAATTGTATAAGTAGGACAACCAAAGATGAAAATTAAATTAAAAAATTATTATTTCTCAACTTACAAAAGAGTAGGGCTGTAAACAAACCGGGCGAATACGAACGGAGCCTTATTCATGTTTGTTCGTTTAATTTTAATCAGACAAATAAATGGACACAAACGCTTAAACGGACGAATTTTCTTAAACATGTTCCTTTATTAAGAAAATCAGTTTTCCGTGTTCGTTTATGTTCATACATGTTCGTTCATTAAGACAGTAAACGAATCCTAAACAAACATAAACGATCGAACATAAATGAAAATAGACAAACAAACATAAACTTTATTAAATTATGCATAATCTATTGTTTTATAAGTTGTTTTTTTTTTTTTTTTTTTTTTTTTTTTTTTTTTTTTTTTTTTAAACAAATAAATTCTAAAATTATACAACTAAAAGATATGACATACGAACATATGTAAATAAATGAGCATAAATGAAAGGTTCGGTGACTAAATCTGCAAAAACCGGTAAATCATAGTGACCATTTATGTAATTAACTATCTTTATCATATGAACCCTCAATTTTGGTATGTGATATAATTTTTAAAACTTTATGGGATTTGCTAATGGATGACCACTAGGCACTTTTTAAAGTTTAAATATATGGAATTTTTGAGCGTATTAAATTGAAAATTACATTGAATGTTTTAGTAAATTTTACACTTATTTAATGTTCATTAAATGCATTTTTTTATTGAGAAATAAAGTTTGAGTGTATTAATTACACGTTCGTATTCGTGTAATTAATACACTCAAACTTTATTAGGTTGTAGTGGACTCATAGAAAACTCAAATTAAACTTTATTAGGTTGTAGAAAACTCAAATTAAACTGCAATGTAAGTGGACGTGCTGAAAGTTTAATTTGAGTTTTCTATGTCATCACTAAACTTGATACTGCTAATAAAAAACCAGATAAGTTAAGTATAAGATATTAGGTTGTAGTGGACTCATAGCAAGACTACACATTGCATAACTAATCTTTACTAATGGCCGGTGCGGTTGTAGGAGGGCGCCTTCAGCACATATTTTGTGCAATAGCTCAATACGAAACTCTAATCGGAGTAAGCATCGGATACACCATCACCTCGTCGATTAGCATGGCGTAAGAATCAATAATTATATACTCATACATATACACTTGTCTATGTAGCTCAACGGCTTTGTGTTTGTTTGATTAGGGCGATTAAAAGGTCGAACTGTTTTCATAGATATGGCCAGCAGAAGGGGTGTCACACATTGAACACTTCTTATCTATTAATCTTTGCATGCATAGAGATTATTTTGAGCCAAATACCTAACTTCCACAAGCTATCCTTCCTTTCCGTCATTGCGACCATCATGTCTTTTGCGTATTCAACCATTGGCATCGGTCTCTCCATCGCCAAAATTGCAGGTAAAATATCTTTTAAATGTGTCATTAAAATGGTGAAAAAAGCATATTCTAAGAAATGTATCATAAGAGAGGTATCAAGTATATCATTCTAACAAATTTTAATTGGTTTGGACATTTTCTGTATATTACCAAAATGTTGGGACAAATATTATGAAAAAAGAATAGGATATAATATGTGAAGAAATAACTCTTTACTTTCAACTTGATTTTTTTTTTTTTTTTTTTTATTATCATAAAGGTAGTGGTCATCCTAAAACAAGCTTTGGATTACCGGCTAACGAAGATGTTTCAAGTATGGATAAAGTGTGGAACGTTTTTTGTGCCATTGGAGACATTGCTTTCTCCTACTCTTTCACTTCGATTCTCATTGAGATACAGGCATCTCTCTCCGACACTCTTTATTCCATTATTAAGCTGTATTAATAATGTGTAGATTAGTTTTATGATCAAACAATTACCGACTAATTATATGGTCGTCGCTAATTTCATCACCCCGCTAGTAGTTGCGGTTCGGTTTTAGTAGCAACTGTACACGTATATATAGGGGGTATCCAATCTTCATCTCTACCCTACTGCCTCATACACCGAAACTGATAGTTATTTTTTTTCCTTCGAATGTAGGATACACTAAAATCAAGTCCTCCAGAAAACAAAGTTATGAAAACTGCTACCACCATTGGGATCTCAGCTTCTACATCTTTCTATATGTTATGTGGGCTGCTAGGATATGCAGCATTTGGCAATGATGCACCAGGGAATTACTTGACTGGGTTTGGTTTCTACGAGCCTTTCTGGCTCGTTGACATTGCCAACTTATGCATTGTTATACACCTTGTTGGTGCTTACCAGGTACCACATAAATCAATCTACTTAACTTCTTAATTATAGCCAATTAGCATAATAAAGTTGAGATTCTTTCTTGATTCTAAAAAATCATGACACTTATAATAGGTTATAGTCCAGCCAATATTTGCGTTTGTGGAGAACTGGAGCTGTAGAAAGTGGCCAGAAAGCAAATTCGTGAATAAGGAATACGCCATTGGATACTTTCGGATCAATCTGCACAGGGTAATCTGGAGGTCGACATACGTTATACTAGCATCACTAGTGGCCATGATCTTCCCCTTCTTCAATGAATTTCTTGCTCTAATTGGCTCAACGACATTTTGGCCATTGACGGTATACTTCCCAATAGAAATGTACATTTCTCAGGCGAAGATACGAAGGAATTCTTTGCGTTGGATTTCATTGAAGATACTGAGCTTGGTTTGTTTGGTTGTATCACTTCTTGCTGCTGCTGGATCGGTTAGAGGCCTTCTTGTGTCTGTCCAGAACTTCAAGCTCTTTCAATCAGTGTCATAGGTTTTAGTTTATTTCAATCAGTGTCCATGAAATATGAAAATAATCAAACTTGATCTTCCAAACTTATGTGTTCAATTCATAAAGTTTTCTCCAGTCAGTTTGCCAGAATTATTTGAAGTTTCTTGGATCTCAACTATAAACATTAGAAATTAAAATTAGAGTGATAAAAATCTTTAACTTCACAAGGAGTTTCAAACTTTTTAATTTGTATAAACTTTTTAATAAAGGAAACGTCTTCTTTTTTAAAAAACAATCCAAATCTTACCTACTCTATCTTACCAAACAATCCAACTTGATTAGTTTTGAATGTATCATATTAGCAAACGTCTTCTTCACCACCTGAACAAAAATCATTCTTATCACATTAGCAAACCAATCATTTTTACAATCATTTTTAAAAAAACCACATATACCAATTACACCAAAAGCATCTTTTACACCATTACACCAACTTTCATCCTTCAATTTTTACTAAAGCCTTCATCTTTTTCCACTTCTTGAGTTGCACACCAAGTGTTTGACATTTTGCCTCAACCAAACCAAACCCACTTTATTTTGATTTTTTGACCGTCTTGGTCAAAGAATCAAAATATGAGTTTGTTTTAGGGTTTTTGGACCTTCTCAGTCCCTAAATCGAAGTTTGTTTCTCCTTTTGGGCTCTCTTCATGGAGGTGAGTGGTTGTTCTTCGGTGGGTGTTTGGCCGTGTCCTTTTAGAAATTTCCATTGTTGCCCAGATGGAATGGTGGGGGCGAAGGGGTTTCCTCGGTTGGTTGCCCATATTAAGCGTCTCCATTTGTCGTTGGACGATCGGAGGGGGGCCTTGAGAGAGGCGCTTTCCGCGGATTGTGAATTGTTTGTTTCGGTTGGGGAGGCTTTAAAGGTCTCGGATCAGTGGTTGTGTGGGGTGTGTATGCGTCTACATGCTCTCAGTCGGGCATGCCATCATGAGGATGGGTTGGCTCGGTTCAAGTGGGTTACGGGAGATGTTGAGGAGTTTATAGTGGGGATCGCTAGGCCACGTGTTGGGAGGGAAGTGGTTCCTTTGGGAGGGGTGGTGGTGGATGAAGTTCTCCTTGACCGTGTGTTCTCCCTACCTATCACGACTGTTAAGAGCATCCCTCATAGTTGTCGTATGGCTTTTTCTCATGCTTTAGTTGCTGCTCTGGGTAAAGTGGCGGCTATGCCAACATCTATTGAGGCGTGGGTAAAACTTTTGTTGTTACCGCGTTGCACGTTACGTGTTTTCAGGCCTTCTAACCGTAAGGAGCGCAAGTCTGGTAATAGGAAGTCTTTGCAATGCCTTAGTATTCAACGGTCATTGGCTGCTTGGGGTGGGGATGGTTTTGATGAACTTATTCTCTCGCTTTTTGCCCAACCCTTGAGGGTGGCCCCGGGAGAGGATGGGCTTGGCTCTGGGTCCGGTAGCTCAACAGTGTGTTCTAATGTTAAACAATGTTTGAGGAAAGTTTCGGACGGGCATTTCACTGCGGCTGTTAAAGTATTATGTTCTTCGGGGGTTGCACCTTATGGTACGGATACTTTGACAACGTTGTTGGCTAAGCATCCCATACTTCCTCCCCCGGTTATGCCTGTTTCCTTGCTCTCTGAGCCTCCACTTGTTGTGGATGTTGATAGCGTTCTTGGGTGTATTCAATCTTTCCCAAAAGGGACTTCTTGTGGGCGGGACGGATTGAGGGCCCAACACATTTTAGATGCTTTTTGCGGAGAGGGGTCGGCGATCGCTGTTGGGTTACTCAAGGCTATCTCTGTGGTGGTTAATTTATGGTTGGGGGGGAGGTGCCCTAAGGGTTTGGCGGAGTTTGTTGCATCTGCGCCCCTCACACCATTGCTCAAACCGGACAATGGGATTAGGCCTATTGCCGTGGGCACGATTTGGAGGAGGCTGGTATCCAAGGTGGCTATGAGGGGTGTCAAGAAGGAGATGTCCAATTACCTTGGTGATTTTCAGTTTGGAGTGGGAGTCCCTAGTGGGGCAGAGGCCGTGCTCCATAGCGCGAACAGATTCTTACATGAGTTTCATTCAGATGGGTCGTTGGCTATGCTTACTGTTGACTTCTCAAATGCCTTCAACTTGGTGGATCGGACTACCCTTTTAAATGAGGTTCGAACTCGATGCCCGTCTATTTCCCTATGGGTAGATTTTTTATATGGTCAGTCGGCGAGGTTATATGTGGGTGACGACCATATTTGGTCCACCACTGGAGTTCAGCAGGGGGACCCTTTAGGGCCTCTTCTTTTTGCCTTAGTTTTGCACCCACTTGCCTACCGGATTAGGATGATGGTACGATTATCGGTGACACTAAAGAGGTAGCTAAAGCCTTAGATATTATCATGGCTGAGGGCCCCCACCTGGGCCTTGAACTCAACATTAAGAAAACAGAAGTTTTTTGGCCCTCATGCAATGGGGTGAAGGTACAGGATGGTTTGTTTCCCCACGGGATTGGGAGGCCGACATTGGGTGTGAAACTCCCTGGAGGCGCTGTTAGCCGGGATGCAGGGTTTATTAGCAGTTTGGCTGTGAAAAGGGCATCTCGTGCTGTGGAACTAATGAGTTGTCTCACAAGTCTGCGCGACCCTCAATCTGAGCTCCTTTTGCTTCGCTCATGTATGGGCGTCGCAAAGCTGACGTTCGGTCTCAGAACGTGCCAACCTATGTATATAGGGGAAGCTGTTTCTGTTTTTGACAATGGCCTTCGGAAGGCAATAGAGGCCATTGTGGTTTGTGGGGGCCCTTTTTTGGGGATTTTCAATGGAGGCTCGCATCCCTTCCGACTCGGTTTGGTGGGTTGGGTTTATGTTCGGCTGAGGAAGTATCTACTTATGCTTTTGTGGCCTCGAGGGCGCAATCTTGGAGTTTGCAGGATCACATTCTTCGGGGATGTGGTATTGATGGGGTTGACTCTGATTATGGGTATGCAATGGATCGCTTGCGCATGTCCCTTCCTGATTTCGATCTTAGCGGTTTCTCTAACAAGGACACCGCCCCACCTAAAGCCCAAAATGTTTTGGCGTGTGCCCTTTTTAGTGGAATCGTCCGGAGTTTGGGAGAGAAGTTCGATTTATCCCCTCGGCAAAAAGCGGTGTTTGAATGTCTCCGAGCTCCTCATGCTCAAGATTTCTTGACGGTTATTCCCATTGAAGGGCTAGGCCAACATATGTCGGCACTGGAGTACCGGACTATCCTTAAGTACCGGCTAATGATCCCTCTGTTTCCGGCTGATGAGCCTTGCCCAGTCTGCCGCAAGGTTTGTTTAGATTCCTTTGGCGAGCATGCGGTCCATTGCAAGGAGTTATCGGGTTTCAAATACAGGCATGATTTGGTTAGGGATGTTCTGTATGATGTTCTTAAACGAGCAGGAATTTCTTCTAAAAAAGAGGCCCCCGTGAACTTTCTGACAGATCCAGGGAGGTCTACTTTACGGCCAGCTGATATACTTGTGTTTGGATGGGCCGGGGGGAAACATGCTTGTGTGGATCTTACCGGAGTGTCCCCTCTTGTTGGGCTAAGGGACAATGGGTTTGTTGCGGGACAAGCGGCGTTGAAAGCGGAATCGAGCAAAGTTGCTAAACACGAGAAAGCTTGTTTAGAAAATCAACACGTATTTACCCCTTTTGCTTTTGATACATTTGGGTTCCTAGCTTCGGCAGCTGTGGAGTTTTTGACTAGGGTTCAACAGGTTGTGCAAAGTAATTTTGCGACCCCTAAGTCACAAAATTTCATTTTTAGTAGAATTGGTTTTGCTATCCAAAAGGGGGTTGCGGCACAGCTTGTTGCCCGTTTGCCTGCCATCTTATTGTAATCCGTTTTTAGAAATAAATGAATAAAAAAAAAATGAATTATGGACGAAAAAAACAAAAAAAATTGTAGAATAATCGTTATAGTTTAGTTATTCAATACAATTTATAGTTAAACATCAAAACTTATAAAAATTAATGTCTTAAACGCACTCATTAGATATAGTAGTAGGGTATCCGCGCGTTGCGGCGGCAGGTACCTTAAAATAATTTTTTTTTCTGTAAATCATTATTTTAGTTTATTATTATCTTTTTGACCATAAATTTATGGATATCAAGAGTTTCATGTGACATATTTTAACTCCTTAACTAAGGAATTTATTTCTTCTTTTTGAGTATTTTTAAAGCGATTCGTATAACATGAGCCCGTTTGCTACGTGTCCATTTAGTCCGTGCACGTCTGGCCCGTGCCCGTTAGGGCTCGAGCCCGTTTTACTTGTGCCTGTTTGGCCCGTGCTCGTTCGGGCTCAAGCCCATTTGGCCCGTTGCCCGTTCGGGTTTGGATATTGGTATAGTGTGCTTTATTATTTGTATTAGTGACATTTAATGCAGGAATTGTGTTTAAGTTGGTTGTACAATATGTTTGATAATTTGTATTTTTTATGTAAGGAGTGTTTTAATAATTGAATTAATTGTATTTATTGAACAGTTAATTAATTGACTACATTAAATATCTTGACTACATTAATAGCATTAAAGTGGTGTTTTGTCTTTTTAATATGTGCATTAAAGTGGTGTACATTATGCTTCATGTCTTGTAAGTCTGAAAATTAAGAGTGAAAATGTGCATTAAAGTGGTGTACATTATGCTTCTTATCTTGTACGTCTTAAAATTAAGAGTGAGGTGTCTTCGTACATTATATGTAGTATAGATATAGACTAGCAGGGTACCCGCGCGTTGCGGCGGCGGGTAACCTGAAACTAAATTTTTTGGCGTGCAATGTTTTTCGATTATACTAAAAGTTTTGGCGAGAGAAGGCCACCTAGACCATGTCAAGGGGCGGTGATGCCGACACATGTCGTTAGCGGTGGTGGCAGATTTAGTTGGTGGCACCGGTTACTATTTAGCACAAGAGTGGCAATTTACGCTTTTGAGAGAGTGTGAGATATGATTGGTCTTTTGTGTGTGTTTATTTGTGGGTTTTTATATCCGTTTTGTACTAATCAATACATTTAATGGGCTGTTAAAGTGGGCTACAAGAATGAGGCTGGTAAAATACATGGCTTTTAAAGTCATAAAAGTGGGCTTTAAAAATATTGGAGGGACTTTAAATGTTGTATTCAATGACTACTAATGTTACAAATATTGGCTTAACTTTTAAGCTAGCATGTGTATGTATTAATTTAGCAAGAGACATTATATTTTCATAATAAGTAAGTTACAAATTTTAAGTTTTGCTATTTAAAGAATATCCTAAATACATTATAAGATGTAAGATGGTAAAGATAAATGCATTTTGTTATAAAAAAGAAAATTTGTGTTTGATTAATACATTCTAAAATGTCTCGAACCCCGCTAATTAGATCTTATAAAAACATTATCTTCTTTAATATTCATTCCTTATCTTCTTTAATATTCATTCCTCAACAAAACGAAAGTCATGTTCAAAATTAAATTCAAAATAAGTTGACATTTTAGATCAATCCGTGTCATCTTAAAATCATTAGACTTTACAAACATCTGTCACGCTACGTAATGGTTGACTAACAAATAAGTCGTCAGAATTTATGAAATCGATATGATACAAAGACTTTTTGCACTATGACTCAAGCCCAAAGTTACACCTTTAAACCATTTTATCTTTTGAAAATTATGCATCACTATAAGTTTCATGTAATTTACTGTATTTAAAATATTACAAATTTTGCATATACTAAAACCTACAATCTATCCCTCTATATATACGGAGTAATACATACATGTTCTTAACAATCCCTACTTCTCATACAACTAATTAAAAATTGACACCAGTCGCTCCAAGTTACCACCCAGAGAACAAACAGCGATGGCTAACTCAAGCTATATTGTGAAGATGAGAAACACTCAAAGAGCGCTAGGTCCGGCCACTATCCTGGCGGTCGGCACTGCAAATCCGGCCAGTTGTATCTATCAAGCTGTATAAAGAAATGAGAGAATACATAATGTGTGTGAAAATGAATTGGATTAAATTATGAAATTATGAAATTGTTACATGATGAAGTACAAGACTGAACTATATATATTGCTACATACTACAGTGTCTAACTAGCTAGATACTACATACTATAGTTGACTATACAAACTGTACAATATCTACATTGCATAATATCTTGAAATGCTTTGATTCATCACAATCCTCATCTTGTGAAGCTGCTTTGGAGACTTGTGAACACTGTATGTAGAGTGTTTGGATTCTGAGTTTATAATGGAAGTAGGGTGTTTGGATCCTGGTTTAACTCCTGTATCATCATCCCCCTCGCAAGTTGGCATTGTGTAAGGATTACACATGCCTAACTTGGATAGGCAATTGTAATGTAGGGGTCTGCTCAAGCCTTTTGTAAGTATGACAACAACTTGGTTCTTTGAGGAGATGAATTTAGTAAGAATCTGACCAGCCTTTATCTAATCTCTTACAAAATGGCAATCAAGCTCAATATGTTTGGTCCTAGCATGGTGCACTGGGTTAGATGCTAAGGCTATAGCTAAAGCATTATCACACATAATGGGTAATGGAGTAGGAATTGTGACTTGAAATTCCTTGAGTTGGCATGTGAGGCAAGTAACCTCACAAGTAGTGTCTGCAAGTGCCCTGCATTCTGCTTCTCTAGATGACCTGGAGACCACAGTTTGTTTTTTGGACATCCATGAGATAAGACTTGAACCAAGGAAAATACCATTTCCAGTGATTGATCTTCTTGTGAAAGGGCAAGCAGCCCAATCACTGTCACAGTAGGCTAAGAGAGACAAGTTGTTTTAGGCTGAAAAGTAGAGACCTTGAGTGAGGGATAGCTTAACATATCTGAGAACCTTAATTAATGCCTTCATGTGTGTTGTTCTAGGTTCCGGTAGAAATTGACTAAGAGCTTGTGGAGAGAAAGCAAGATCAGGTCTAGTGATGGTTAAATAGAGTAGCTTTCCAACTAAGGTCCTGTAGAGAGATGGATCAATTAATAGTTCGCCAGCATCCTTTGTTAACTTTTTGTTTGGATCTAATGGTGTTGCAGAAGGTTTTGTGTCCAACAGCCAGCATGGGTAATTAGCTCAAGTGCATACTTCCTCTGAGTCATAGCTAAGCCTTTGTCATTCCTTAAGAACTCAATGCCTAGGTAATAGTGTTGTGGGCCCAAATCTTTGATGCTGAAATTGTCATTGAGTTTCTGTTTGACTGCTTGAATGATGTGAGAACTACTGCCAGCTATGAGGATGTGATCTACATTGACTAAGAGAGATGTGAAGTGACTATCTTTGTGAAGAGTGAACGATGAAGTATCCACATAACTCTGTGTGAAACCAAGGGTGATGAGGAAGGTTGTGAGTTTTTCAAACCATTGTCTATTGGACTATTTCAAACCATAGAGAGACTTCTTGAGTTTGCAGACTGTGTTGGGTGGGAGTGTCTGGTTGTAGCCTTGTGGAAAATGCATATAGACTTCTTCATGTAAATCACCATGAAGAAATGCATTGTTGACATCTAATTGTTCAATGATCCATTGTTGACTGACTGCAATTGCAAGAAGTGTTCTGACAGTGGACATTTTAGCAACTGGTGCAAAAGTCTCATGATAATCAACTCCTTCCTTCTGATGATAACCCTTTGCCACAAGTCTGGCCTTGAATCTCTCTATGCTCCCATCAGCTCTGATTTTGATTTTGAATACCCATTTGCTTCCAATTGCTAATTTTCCTTGGGGCAGTTGTGTGAGCTCCCAAGTGTGATTCTCTTCTAATGCTAGTATTTCTTTATTCATTGCTTCAACCCATTTGGGATGTTTAGATGCTTTTAAAAATGTTGTTGGTTCAATGGCTTTGTCAATGGAAAGTATGAAGTGTAGTGATTTAGGTATGAGATTGGAGTAGTTTAAATAGTGAGTGTAGTGATGTTTTTATGTGGTGAAGTGATGAATGTTTGATTTTAGAAGTTGACAGTGGTAGTCTTGCAGTTTAGTGGGGAGTTGTTTATGTCTTGTGGAATTTCTAGTGGGAATTGGTTGGGTGGGTGAAAGAGGGGGTGGCACTGGATATGTGGATATTTATGCTGGTTCAGAGTTTGGTGATATGGTTGGTGATGAAGTATGAATGAGATCAGGATCTGGTGGTACGGTTCAGGGGTTGGTAATGGTGTTGAAGGTGTTGAAATAGGTGTACTGGTTGGTTAAGGTGGATTTGTATGAGAATGATTGTTGTTACTATATGTTGTTGGTGATGGTGATGTGTTAAGGGGTGTTTGGGTGAAGGATGGTGGTGTGTGTGTGGTGAGTGAGAGTGGGGTGGTGGTATGGGAGTATAGTTTGTGTTGGTTGTGATAGGGGTATGGGAGGTACTTGTAGGTTTTGGTGTGGTGTAAAAAGGGAAGGTAGTCTCATCAAAGAGAACATTTCTACTTGTGATAACTTTATGTGTGTTGAGGTCATATAAGAGATATCCTTTTTGGTTATGGGGGTATCCAACAAGAATAGTGGGAGTAGATTTAGGATTGAATTTGTTTGTTGTGTGGTGATATGCATGGGCTAAACAACCAATGATTCTCAGATGTTCTAATGATGGTGGTTTATTGTAAAGAAGGTGGTATGGACTTTGATTGTTGAGTACTTTTGTTGGGAGTCTATTGATGATGTAGGTGGATGCTAGAAGGCTTAAGTATGGCTTTTATGTTAGTAATCAAGGCTAGGCTCATGTAGAAAGCCCATGAGCCTATGCCAAAGCCCAATAAGGAAAGGATGGGAACTTGGTGTGTTGCCCTAGTTCCCTCCTATAAATAATCTTGTAACTCTCATTAGAGATTTGGTTGTTCATTTTACTCATTTCACTTTACGCATAACTATTCTCATTCATACGTGTGTGTGAGTTGAGTGTTCATCCGATCCTTTCTCTTCTCTATTTCTTCTATTGATGCTTGTGTTATAAATATAGTGACCTAACAGTGGTATCAATCGCTAAATAGTTGGGTGAAAAGAATTTGTTTTTGAAGTTTTAGTGTTACGCGTAACTCTCGGTTCATAAACTTTTTCACGCATAAAAACTCATTTTTTACACATTACAATCGAAGATTCTTGTACTTTCAAGGTTTTTAGGTGATAAAATTTCTGTTTTTGGCTAAAAGTTTCGAACTTTACGTGTATTTCATTGATTTTAAGCTCGATTTTAAACGTGTGTTCATTTCTACGCGTAACGTGTCTACAAGTTTTGGATCATCAAGTTTCACACTTTTGTGTTATTTTGGTGATATTGAAGCTGTTTCATCACAAAAATCTGGTTTAGAAACTCTTTGGGCTAAAAAATCCGTTTTGGTTAAGTTTTACGCGTAACAAAACCCTAAAGTTACGCGTAAGCTATCCGTGGCTTGATCTTCAGTTTTCTTGGTTTACTCAGTGTTTTCTTGCTTGGATAAGCCTGAAAACACTTCGACTTTGGATATCTTTTGCACTGAGATTAGTGTAAAGGATTTTTTTGGGCAAAACCCTAATTTTACGCATAAGCTCAACCTTACGCGTAGAACTCTTTACGCCTAAGCATTTTCTTACGCCTAAGCATTGTCTTACGCATAAGCTAATCTTACGCATAAGTTTTCTACGTCTAACTTTCAGTTTACGCCTAATCTTAGTGTTTCTTAATTCTTACGCGTAAGCTAATCCTACGCGTAAATATTGCTTTTACGCGTAAGTTTGGTGTTTTTACGCCTAAGTATCACTTTCCCTAAACTTGGTTTCTACGCCTAAGGATACTTCATCAACAACGTTTCATTCGACTACAAAGATCCATTTTACAACACAATTTTTCAACATGTCTCAACCACCATACTCTAACTACTTTCCTTACATGTATAATCAACAACAACAACAACAACTCAGTCCACAACATCAACAATTCAATCAACAACAACAAATTTATCAACAACAATTTAACCAACAACATTATCCACAACAAGGAGCAATTCCACCTCAAATGGTTCAACCACCACCTAGTCTTCAAGTACAACCTTACACAAACTTTTACAATCAACATCCCTCAAGGAATACTATGAAGGAACAGTCTTGGTTTGCAAAGATATGTGAAGCTTTAAGTAGCCAACAATCAATTCATGAGGCAGGATCACTTGATAGACCTCCAATGCTCACTCCCGGAAACTATGATCAATGGGTGATAAGGTTCTTTAGGTTCTGTGATCTAAAGAAGCCACATGGAAAGTTCTTAAAGAAGGTAATCATGGAAGGTCCATTTCAGATGCCTACTGTTATTACACCCGGAGATCCAAATGCTACTCCACCAAGAGATGATGTCACCAACATTGCAACTCTTTCTGACTTCACTGCTGATGAACTTCTACATTTCGAAGCTGATGAGCTAGCAATGCAATACATCCTTTTGGGATTACCCAATCCAATCCTTCGATGTGTTGATGCTCAAAAGACTGCTAAAGCAATGTGGGAACATATTCATCTTCTCATGGAAGGCACTGCACTCAATCAAGAAGACATGGAATCCAAAATCTACTTGGCTTATGAACACTTCATGATTGAACCCGGAGAGACATTAGAGTCATATCATCATCGCTTCTCAGACATCATCAATGACTTGGATAAACACAACATCATCATGCCAAGAATTGCAGTCAACACTAAGTTCCTGAGTAGTCTTGGTCCTGATTGGGAAAAGTATGTCATTTTCATTCAGCAAGCTAAGAATCTTCATCATGCTTCATACGTATTGTTGTACGACTATTTGAAGCCCCACCAAAAAGAAGTTGACAGAGAAAGAGTTATCCGTGGACAACCTGTTTCACCTTCACTTCCGGACAATCAACAATTAGCATTGTGGGCTCAAGCTGGTTATCCTCAATTCCTGACCTCACAAACTGTATCCACGAATCCCCCACAACCCACTGCTCAACCAACTACAACAATCACACCATATGAAAGCAACAATCTCAAGAAAAACAATTGGTTCTATACAACAACAACAATGATCAAGCACTTTACAGTGAATCCAATGAAGATGCAGAAGCTTTCGATGCATTGCAACAAGGGGTTTTTCATGATTGCTAGAGCCTTCGGCCGATACTCTAACAAATCCAACAATCGCATTTGTACCTCATCTAACACAAGGAATCAGGCTGTTGTTAACAATAGACGTGTTGAAGTTCAGAATCGTGGTAATGTTGGTCAGATGGGCGGTGGTCAAGGGTTTAATACAATGGGAAGGAATAACATGGGTGCTCCACAACAACAAAGGGCTCAAGTGGTTGAACAGGGTAATGCTCAGAATGGGGTTAATGGTCTTTGTTGTTATAACTGTAATGAGAAGGGTCATCTGGCTAATGCATGCCCCAAGCCGAGGACAAGAGGCAGCACTTATCACAAAGAGACTTTACTCTTGGCTCTCAAGGATGAAGCTGGTGGAACTCTTACCAACAAGGAACACAACTTCATGGCAGATGCAGATTCTGATGATGACATGGAGGACTTGCAGGCTAATGCAGCAGTGATGTTGATGGCACACATGCAAGCTCTCTACATGAGTGACACAGGCCCAGTGCATGACACTGACGGCTTGTCTCAGGTACCGGATCAAACTTTACTCATTAATGATCTGATATCTCAGCCAACATCTACATCCGACAAGGATCAGAGTGTTCAACATGCGCCGTCTACATCTCATTCCGAAGATAATCAAATAGACCCCGTAGTTATATTTGACGATCAAGATGACCTTATGGTTACCATTGATAATCAAGTTGACTCCGTGGTTATATTTGAGGATCTGACTAATGATCATGTTGAGACTCACGTTGAACAAGATGAACCTTCGTCTCATCTAGAAGTTGAGCTCATGACCTTAATTAAAGACCAAGAATCTCGATTGGAAATTTGCAAGCAATTAAAAGAAAAAAATGCACTGTTAACTAGGGATAATGAATGCTTAATAAGGCAACTCAACGTTTTCAAAACTCAAGAAAAACGTGAACAAGGTTTTGAAGTCGCTTTTGCTAAATCTCATCAAAACGAAAAATCATTAGAACGACAGATACGTGATCTAGTCGCATCCAAGAATGCTTTGTTGTCTCAAATAGAACAACTGAAACATGATCATAAACAACAATTTAACGCTCTTACCTTGGAAACTCAAAAAGCCAAGTCTGAGTTGCTAACTTGTAAAAAACAGTTCTCTGAGTGTAAAAAGCATTCCACAAAACGAATGGATGACTATCTTGAGGAAATTGTCGAATTACAAAACAAAATCAAAGAGTTTCGAACTGTTGTTTATAAACATGGTGAATCAATCACAACGAATCAAAAGTTTACTTTTAAACCAAATCCAAATGGATATGGACCGAATCTTGCTGATTACAAACCTAAGTTTTCAAACAGAGCATTCAAACCAAATCCTGAAGTTTACAGTGCATAACATAGAGTTGATGATTCCATTATGAGTGTTGTTGAATATAATCGTCAAGATGAATTAGATGCAGAAGACGAGAGTCGATCAAAATTAGAAAATGTTGTTTATGACAAACCATTTAACTATTCAAAAGCCGTCACTTTCATTGCACAAACGGATTTTTCTAACATACCTTGGGTTATCACACCTACTTCTGAGGGTCCCCTTTCCAATACTGCACAAATTAATGGTCCTTTACCTTCACTCAGTGAAATAAAACCATTAGCCGAAAAATGTAAAGTTATAAAATATTTTGAAACATTTATTTCGGACATCAAAATTTTGGAACGTGAAATTGAATTTCATTATGAAATAAAAGTTAAACATTTTCAATCGCCTCTTGCGCGTGCACAAAGAGATATTCTTCAGAAAAGAATTTTACCTCATGTCCGAAATTTGAAAAATTGTGCTATTTATTGGGAAAGGGATTTTCACAAGGAGCTTGGACTTATGAAAAGAGTTTTCGAACAAACAGAAACATCAATTTCAAATACAAAACGTAAAAATAAAATGTTACGAAAAGATGTTAATCGACTCTTGGAAGATGTTATCTCTGCTGATATCCATAATGTTGTGTTATTATATTCTTTTGCATATGCATTTCATTATATCTCTGCTGATACTGTTGATTCTGTTGAAATTGTTGAGAATACTGATACTGTGTCACAAATCAAGTTTTTAAAAGATGAAAATGAACGTTTGTTAAACGAACTTTCAAACGCAAAACGTCGTCTTCAATGGTGTCAAAACGATTGTCATAATCGTGAACTCGCTTTGCAAAACAAGATCAACCAGTTGCATACCAAAACTCTTTGTCCTAAACTTGAGCAACTGGATGACCAAAATGTGTCTTTGAAGTGTCAAATCTCAAAATATGAACAAGAAATTTCAAAAGTGAAAAAGGAATATAGCGTCATATTTGATTTAGTCAAAAAGACTCGTGCTAAAGCGTCAAAAGATGTTGATAATCATCTGGCATATACCAAAGATGTTTTATGACGAGACGGACTCACTCGTTCTGCAAATCTAGATTTGTTACACAAAATCCATGATCTAAAGGCAGAGTTGGTGCTACTTAAGCAAGATAGGGATAGTAACACAAATGTAACTGCACCAAAACAGATTCAAAATGACTCTAGAACATCTCATGACAAACCACAAGAAACTAATGTGCTTCCCTTTACTGAAACAGGAATAGTTGCCTCTTTTCCCAAACCCTGCACTTCACAGCCTAGGAGCAATACAAGGAAGAATAGGAAGTTGCAACGTAAGAAAAGAACAATAAAGAATGCCGAAGTAGAAGAACACCCTAGGACTTTGAATAAAACTCAAGTTGCTCCCACTTTAGATATTGCGTCTGACAAATGTAATGGAAAAAGTGATGTAACGAATGCTGAACCTTTAAGTACTTTTGATGTTAAGTCTGAAGCTTCTTGTGTTATATGTCGTAAAAGTATGCTTTCTGATTGTCATGATAAATGTGTTGCTAAAACTATCTTGTCTCGTTTACGGAATCCTAAGAAACGGAATACCTCTAGGCCCACTAAAGCTTATAAGTCAGTGCTTGGTAAAACGCCCTCTTTAGATTCTAAGATAAGCATTGATGTCCCTATAGCTCCATTATCACTTCCAAGGATCGTAGTACCACCTAGTGCATTCACTAAGACTAAAGCAAAGACTAGTTGGAGATGGCAGAAATGGTTACATAATACACTTGGCTTTACATGGATACCTAAAATTATGAACATGTGTGTTTCATCTATATCTGCATCGGAACCCTCTAACTCTTCGGGTTCCACATCTACTTCTA
Source organism: Chrysanthemum seticuspe (assembly GCA_019973895.1). NCBI lineage: Eukaryota > Viridiplantae > Streptophyta > Magnoliopsida > Asterales > Asteraceae > Chrysanthemum > Chrysanthemum seticuspe. The sequence goes on from BPTQ01000005.1 coordinate 233,018,869, forward strand.
TTCTATCTGTGTCGTCTGTGTTGAATGCAGGTGATACAGATCATCCTTTGGGTTGTTGATAGCGGATGTTCCCGACACATGACAGGCAATCTCAAACTGTTATCAAACTTTATTGCAAAGTTCATTGGCACTGTCAGATTCGGGAATGATCACTTTGCAGCTATCATGGGCTACGGAGATTACATCAATGGCAACATCAAAATTAGCAGAGTTTATTATGTGGAAGGTCTCGGTCACAATCTCTTCCCAGTCGGTCAATTTTGTGATGGAGATTTGGAAGTTGCTTTTAGGGAGAAAACTTGTTTCATTCGTGATCTACAAGGAAATGATCTTATGTCTGGTCAACGCACATCAAGTCTTTACACAATCTCAATGCAAGACATGATTGCTTCATCTCCCATCTGTCTACTCTCTAAGGCTACATCTACAAAATCCTGGCTATGGCACCGTCGTCTCTCACATCTAAACTTTCAAACCATAACCAACCTTGCTCGATACAAACTAGTTGAAGGTCTCCCAAGATTTCGGTATTCTAAAGATCACCTATGCTCAGCCTGTGAACAAGGGAAAAACACTCGTGCTCATTTTCCTTCAAAGGTGGAACACAGCTCACAGCATGTGCTTCATCTTCTTCACATGGATTTGTGTGGCCCGATCTGCATGCAGACGATTAATGGAAAACGCTACATCTTGGTAATTGTAGATGACTACTCAAGATGGACTTGGGTTTATTTTCTACGAAGTAAAGATCAAGCTCCACAGATGATCATCACCTTTCTCACGAAAATTCAAGTTCAGCTCCGGAACACCGTCAGACAAATTCGAACAGACAAAGGAACTGAATTTGTGAATCAAACTCTTCGTGCATTTTATGAGAAAGTGGGAATTGAGCATCAAACATCTATTGCACGTACACCAGAACAAAACGAAGTTGTTGAAAGACGAAACCACACGTTAGTGGAAGCTACAAGAACGATGTTAATTAATGCTAAACTTCTGGATTACTTATGGGCTGAAGCCGTGTCAACTGCATGCTACACTAAGAATCGCTCAATGATTACCAAGCGCCACAACAAAACACCTTATGAGCTTATCCACAACCATAAACCGAATCTCAAACACTTTCACGTATTTGGTTCCCTTTGTTATCCAAATAATGATCATGATGACTTTGGTAAGCTCAAAGCCAAAGCTGACATTGGAGTCTTCATAGGATATTGTGAAAATTCTAAGGGTTTCTGGATCTGGAATCGTCATACAAAGCTGGTTATGGAAACGATTCATGCAAATTTCGATGAACTTACAGAAATGGCTTCTGAGCATCACAGCTTGGAACCCGGTCACAACCGTTTAAACTTCCCTCAAACCCCATCATCAGCTGAACCAAGCCCCCAGCTTACTCGTCAACAAATGGAAAAGCTATTTGCTCCTCTGTTTAGTGATGATATTGATGATCGTGCTCCAGGTGTATCCAATGTTTCCGCTGCTCAACCTGATCATATTCCAATACCTGATACACCTGCGACAACAACTACTATTGAAGAAGCACCACTAGTTGACTCTACAACAACAGTTGAACAAACTGCATCCAATGACGCAGAACCAGCTGATGATGTTCTAAACAATGAAGTACCCCCACCTGCAGATTTTGATCCAAATGCGTTCTTTAACCCGTTTGCTAATGACTCTGTTGCACCAGATGTTGCGGAATCATCTACAAACCATTTGAATCCTCCCAATCTGCATAACGTATATCAACATCAACCCTCCACACATCGTTGGACGAAAGACCATCCTCTTGAGAACATTATTGGTAATCCGAATCAACCAGTCATAACAAGACAACGTCTTCATACAGACAGTGAACATTGCATTTATGCACTCAGTGTCTGCCAATCTGAACCTAAAAACATTAAAGATGCAATGACCAAAGACAACTGGATTGAATCCATGCAAGAAGAACTCAATCAGTTTAAACGTCTTGAAGTATGGGAATTGGTTGAAAGACCAACAGGGGTCTTCGTCATTGGTCTAAAATGGATTTGGAAAAACAAATTGGATGCTGAAGGAACAGTAATCTGAAACAAGTCACGTCTGGTGGCTAAGGGTTATAGACAAGAAGAGGGTATTGACTTTGAAGAATCATTCGCTCCGGTTGCTCGTCTTGAGGCTGTTCGGGTATTTCTAGCATTCGCGGCTCACATGAACATCATGGTCTTTCAAATGGATGTCAAAACTGCCTTTCTGAATGGAAAACTGAAAGAAACGGTCTATGTCAGCCAACCAGAAGGATTCGTTGATCCAGAGTTCCCGAACCACGTTTACAAACTGAACAAGGCTCTCTACGGTCTCAAACAAGCCCCTCGGGCGTGGTATGATAAGTTATCATCCTTTCTTATCGCCAATAATTTCACTAAAGACTCGGTCGACCCAACACTTTTCATACAATATCACGGGGAACACATTTTAATCGTTCAAATTTATGTGGATGACATCATTTTTGGGTCAACACATCTAAAATACTCAAACGCTTTTTCAAAACTTATGACAAAACATTTTGAAATGTCCATGATGGGTGAACTTACATTCTTTCTTGGATTGCAAGTTCATCAATCACCCCGTGGTATTTTCTAAGTCAGTCCAAATATACCCTTGAACTTTTAAACAAATTTGGAATGCAAAACTGTGACACCGATGCCACTCCAATGGCACACACTAAGAAACTGGATGCTGATTTACATGGGAAATTGGTTGACCCTACCAAATACCGTAGTATTATTGGGTCTCTCATGTATCTAACAGCCAGTAGACCTGATATTGTTTTTGCCGTATATCCTTTCCCCCGTTATCAGTCAAGACCAACTGAAACCCACCTCTCCGAGGCTAAAAGAATCCTCTGATACATCAAGGGAACCATTAACTTGGGGATCTGGTATCCAAAGGATTCTGGTTTTGAACTAATAGCTTTTTCAGACGCTGATCACGCAGGATGCTTAGATTCACGGAAAAGTACCTCAATAGCATTACAATTTCTTGGTGATAAACTGGTGTCATGGCAATCGAAGAAGCAGGATTGTACATCGCTGTCCTCAATCGAAGCAGAATATGTAGCCGTGTCGGCGTGTTGTGCTCAAGTCATTTGGATGAGAACACAACTCAAAGACTATGGTTACGTATTTGACAGAATCCCGATGTACTGCGACAATCGAAGTGCTATTGCGATCTCATGCAACTCTGTTCAACATTCGAAATCAAAGCACATAGATCTTCGATATCATTTCATCAAGGAGCACGTGGAAAAGGGTACTGTTGAATTATACTTTGTGGGTACTGAATATCAACTGGCAGATCTTCTCACCAAAGCCTTAGCTCCTGCTAGGTTTAATGAGTTAGTCCACCGGATTGGTATGCGGTGTTTGACTCCAGAGGAACTGGATGAACTTTTAAAACATTCTTAAAAACCAGTCAAACACCAAAAACTCTTCTGTAAATATTTTTCATAAACAAAATACAAAATTATAAAATCAGATAAAACAACAAAAATATTCTCCTATCTATATTTCTTTTAACATGGCAAGTACAAATCTTTCGTCAACACTCTAATCTTTCAAAATTCAGTATTTTATCGGTTAAGTGTTGAGGGGGAGAAAGCAAACATTTTTCGGTTTCATAAAACCTTGTACTTGCATGTTACCTCATCCCGGTTGTATCTTTGATAAAGGTGGTCACATTTCTGGTTTACTGACACTCCTCGGACTCAAATTTATAAAATTTCATTATTTCTTAAGTCGAGGGGGAGTGACGTCAAGTTTTTTTCCAAATATCTTTCGTTTGGTAACCAAAATGGAAGTTATGGGCATTGGATGTAAATGGTAAAGGTAAAGCTCAAAGTATTTTTAAACAAAAACACCTCACCTAACTATCATTTTCACATTTACTCATCCTCATTTAATATCCAACCACCCTAAAACCTACGGCTAAGAAGAAATCTTCAAAACCGGACTTTTGATCATCAATTTGTAAGCGATAAAACATTCTTTGTAAGTATCTAAGCATAGGTTTTGAATCATTTTGAAAGCCAACGGCTAGATTTTTATCTAGGAGTGATTTTGTGTTCTACGCATAAGCGTATAAACACATAATCAAGTTTGAGTGTTTTGGTTAAAATGGTAGTGTCAAAACGTTCATCTAATCACATTGATATCATTTCTATCATCAATACTCACCCATAAACTCAAATTGATTGATTTTGAAAGTTAGGGTTTATGCGTAATTTTGGGTGTTTTCAAATGTGAGGGTTTCTGGTTAAAAAGGTAGTTGTGTGATGTTGCTTACATAATAAATTGATCAAATCCAGGCTTTGAACTTACCCAGAAACACCAATTATGTTAAAATTGAAAATTAGGGTTTATGTTCATAGCATGTGGGTATTTTTGATTCGCTTAGGTTTTGATGTTAAAACTTGGATAAAACAACTCTATAAGCTTCCTAGACATCCCAAAAAAAGTTTGGTGTTAATCCTATGGCTAGAATCCTTACTCGTAATTCTTGAAAACTAGGGTTTAAGTCTTACGCATAAGATTCTCTTCGCGTAACTAGTTTATTGCGTATCCATGTTTAGAACTGATAGAGATTGAATGTATGTGTTAATATTTGTGTTACTTGAACATCTACGCATAAGGATCACCTTACGCGTAGAATGTTATGCGTAAGAGAAATCTTACGCGTAACCTTTACGCGTAAGGTTCTACAATAGGGACTACGCGTATCCTGTGAAGGATATGCGTAAACAGTAACCTTTACGCATAAGGTTCCATATACGCTTACGCGTAAGCTTTACGCCTAAGGCCCTCTTTTCCTACGCGTAATATTTCTTACGCGTAAGTCAAGATCCTACGCATAAGTTTATGCTTACGCGTATAACCACTCCTGTTTACGCATAAGCTTGCAAAACCTACGCCTAAACCTAGTTTTAACCAAAATTATGAATTGTTACGCGTGCAAACTTGTAAATAAATAAATCATAACGCCACGAAACCAAAAATGTCACTAATAAGCTTAAATGTTTAATAAGTTGTGAAAATAAGTGAAAACTTGGACTTTAAAACTCAAAGTTAATCAACTCACGAAACTTATCACGACGTCTTTGGACTATTGGACTAACAAGTGACATTGGACTCGTAACAATCATCGACATATCACATTCAATAAATAGACAATAAAATCAACTGTTGACTAACGTAATGTCTTTCGATATGTTGGTTCTTTTGGCTAAATATCTTTCAGATCACGACATGGATGCTCAAATGCAAAATGTGGAAGCACCAAATGTTCTCACTGTTGAAGATATCTTCCCTCATGGTTACCCAATGAAGATCGGAAAGAACAACCTCAAAGTTGATTTTGATAACTTCTCTTATTCAGAGTCTTCATGTCAGATTGCAGTATTCTGAAGACTCACCCCTATCAGAACATGCTCACTAACTCTGCTACTGTACCGGAGATCTACATTCACCAATTCTGGCATACAATGCACAAGGTCAAAGGTCAAAATGCTGTGATGGTGACGCTTCACAACAAACAAGTCATCATCACACCAGCAGATTTGAGGGCCATTCTTCTCATTCCTGTCATCGAACCTACTGAATACAATGCCACTCCAACTGAAGAGGTCGTTCTCCAGTTCATGGTCGACATCGGCTATGATGAAGCTACCGGGGTGATCACAAAGCACTCATCTGTGGATCTCAAGAACATTCCCCAGCCATGGAGAACCCTCTACATTATGATTGCAACATCCGTTTCTGGACGTGAGTGGTCATGAGCATCCCAAGCTCATGGAACTACAAATATTTTGGGCTTTGGTAAACAAGAAAGACATAGAAGTTGAAGCTCTGATATGGAACGATATGATGACTTTCCTTAAAAAGCTTGGCACCAAAATCCCGTATATCAGATATACCAAACTGTTGATCCAAAGAGCTCTAGGGTATAATCCTGATATTCCCTTGAGACTCGATGACCCCAAACAACACTCCGTGTTGTATGAGCCCACACTCATTGTCAGATTTAAGGACTCTACAACGAAGAAACAAGGTGCAGTGCTGCCAGATCATCTTATTACTGATGATATCAAACAACTGTATTCGTACAAACGATATCTAGTAGCAGTTGAAGAAGGAAAAGTAGGTTTCCTTGATGAAAAATCCGTTGGTACACCTACTTGGAAAACCAGGAGAGGCAGCACAGGAAGTATCACAAGCACTGAAAGCACACAAAAGTATCCTAAGAGGACACATGTTCTCAAAAGGAAAATTCTTTCAAAAGATGCTATTCCTATTCCCAAGCCTGAACCGCAACAAAAGCTAATGAATGAAAGTTCTGAGGATACTGAATCAGACGAAGAGGTCCTCTACTCTGAAACTCCAATCGATGACACTCAAATAGTAGAAAAACCTCCCAGTCCAAAAGCTAATAAAGGTAAAGGGAAAACTCCAGTGCTTGAGCATGAAGAGGAAAGGTTAGAAGAAGAGCCACTGGATAAAGACAGAGAATACAAAAAAAAGGTGAAGAATCTGAGACTCCAACACGCTGCCAAAGAGTTCGAACAACAACAAACTCGTGGCCCCGGAGGGTCAAGTGGTGGTGCACTATCTACACCAGTTTCTGATGCGGTTAATCAACCCGATAAGGGAACTGGTACCACCACCCACGAACAACAACAAAGGCAACTGGAGGACTCTATCACTTATGAATTTGAGGAACCAGAAAGGGAGAAGTCTGAGAAAAAATCTGATGAAGATGCTGAGGTTGCAGCTAAAGAAAAAGCAGATAAAGAAGCTCAAGCTCAAGCAGATGAAGAAGCCAGGATCAAGGCTGAAGAATTGGCTAAGTCTGGACAAGATGACTAAGTTGATTATGATGATTTTCTTCTTGACAGCCCAGCTCGCTCCAAGGAAGAAACTTCTGAGCCACTAAAAGACCCTGAGTCTCCTCATGTCTCATCATCATCAGACTTGTCTTCTCACTCTTCACTTCCACCATCCAAAGGCACAACCAAATCCACATCCAAGTCAGTAAAGAAACCAACCGAATCTTGGATATCTCGGGCTAAGACAAAGATTGTCAATGCTGTCAAGCAAGTCAGGAAGAAAGACGTAACCAACAAAAAGCTGAATCAACTCGCTGACAGTATCAATCTTCTACATGACGAGATAGACAAGATGTCAAGTGAAAGGGAGTATATCCAGAAGTTTATGCAACGTGATGTCCAAGGGGAACTGAACGAGATGATTAAGGGATATACTCACAAGTTCCTTCTCGACACTGTTCCTGGCGTGACAAGAGAGATGTTCAACCGACAACTCTATCCGAATCTCATGCAATTGGCCAAGCAAACTATAAGATCAACACCTCTAACCGTAACAATCAACCCAACTGATCCTATAGTGTTCTCCGATGCTGAATTGGTTTCCAGGCTGATAATACAAATGTCAAAACGATCTGCAACATTTACCTCTTACGACGGTAAACTGTTTGAAGCATTGCTGGAATACCAACTCAAAACAGCATGCAGAGTAGAAGCTGAAAGGCCTAAGGGTCCAAGAGACGATGATGATAAGGATAAGGAGCCTAAACATCCAAAGAAGTCTGGTGAACCCTCCTCTATGCCACCACCACCCCAAAGGACTCCAATACAAAGACGATCTCCTCCACGCTCTACTGCTGATAAACCTCAGGACTCTGAGTTACCACCATCCACAGAGAAAACCGGTGATCATTTCGAATACACTAGTGGTGACGATGAAGAGTTCCATGAGCCCCAACAACAACTCACCTCTCCTGACACAACAAAGAAACCAGAATCCTCATCAAAGCCAAAGAAGAAGAAGAAGACGACTAAGTCTGATGTTGTCTCTTGGCTAGATGATGATACAACCGCTGAATACGATTGGTTTTCTCAACTTTGTGATGCTACTCCCTCACTACCTGAAGGTCAAGAAATGGTAGATGGCCGTACTATGGAACATGTCAAGCTATTACAAGAAAAATTCAAAGTGAAGAAGATGACTAAGGCTGAGCTCAAGCGAATCAAGAATGATGCCTTCCAATTGCTCAAAGATAGCTCCGAAAGTGCAATTGAAGTGGAATACCACCTCGACAACATTGCACGAGCCATGTCGAACAATATCGATTAGCTCAATCCCGAAGCTAACATCGACTTCACTCGAAAAGACAAGGCTCCATACTACACAGACTGGACCAGACCTCTACCCACAATTGGCCGTCCAGATCAACCACAGATTCCTTTCCGCTACTTCTTCAACGAAGACCTGGAATTTCTTCTACACGGTAGCGATGTATCTAAGACATACGCTACATAACTTACACTTCCGTTCCCGGCCGCAATATACTCAAACAGCATTGCAATCGAGGAAAATGCCACCCACAAGTTCTCTAACACCGTGGAAAAGTATGATCTTGATGCCATGTATGGGATTCATCACTGGCCTGAACGCCGAAGAATCTACTACAAGAGCTGCTAGGTACTCACATCAAAGCATGAAAAGTCAAGTGATAAAGGGATCGTTGCTATCAAGCATGTCACTCTCTCGTCTAAATGGGACTACACATTTCTCAAGAAAATAGTGGTCAAAAGACAAGACGAAGAGGACTATGAATTCTGTGAAGCGGACTTTCAGAGATTGTCTCTCAACGACATTGAAGATCTGTATCTTGCCAAGGTACAGGGACGAATGAGACATTTTTCTACAGAGATACAATGTGAATACATCAAGTCCTTGCTAATCTTCATCAGAAGCATAGTGATCCAGGAACGTGTAGAAGACATTTAGCTTGCCATGGAATCGTATCAGACACGTGTTAACATCACAAAACCACAGCTTGACCTTCCCGACATAAACCACCTTCCTCAGTACACCATAATCAGCAGACCATTTGGAGTAGTCTACCATAATGAACTACACCGAAATTGCTTAATGGCGTGTAACGAGCTTCATAAGTTTGGGGATCATACACTCAAGAAAGTCAGGGATGGGTTAGCTTATCGGTTAAAGGCGATACAACAAGGCATTGGGTCACCAAAGAGATGGAATTCTAAGGAGAGACGGGATGTGAAGAGGATCATCACGCGAATCGATGAAAGGTTGTTCAGAAGGGATCAATTCAGAACTTTGGAGAGTTTCGTAGGTGTTCGTCCCAGCATATCTCTCACAGGATATCAACGTCCCGAAAGCATTCCTGGAGTTATTGCTAGCCTTCCGGATTCTCCTGGTAACCCTTGATTTGGTTCATTATCTTAACATTTGGATGTGTGATTTTTAAATGACAATGGCTTGTGCACACATAATAGTGTACAACCCGTACTTGTAATGAAAGGACCCTGTGGTACGCTTCAGTGCCACAATCCTATAAAAGGAGCAAAAGCTTCTTACTTTTGAGTAAAACTTATCAAAACTTTCATTTTTCAAGGTTTTGCTCAAAAGAACAAGTACTTCCCCTTATGTTTTTCAAAACCTCAAAAGTTAATATTACTTGTTGAGGGGGAGTATTTGATTAAAAACTTTGTTCACAAATTTTTCTTCATGGTAATCTTCCTGCAAAACTCGAAATGGACATATTCGATATCAAAATTTCGTCAAAAATAACATTTATATGCCATTTTTGAGGGGGAGAAAAATTATGTGATAAGAAATATGTTGTGAATCTTCGTGTGATAAGACTTCAACCCATGAATTGACGAAATCTGAACAGTCATACATCGAAAAGATTTGCCTTCCAAGACTTGTCCGAGTAGATCGTACCTTTCAAGAAACTCCTGATAGACATGAACTTTGACGGGTTTGACAACCTTTCGGGGTTCTCCAAATCTTCAAGGTAGTTATTAGAGCTAGTTGTCACCCAAAAGCTGACAATGTAACTCTTTAACTATTCAACGTAACCGTGTCTCGCGGGGGATTGTCTATCTTGAGTTGATCAATTCAAAAGTGCATGATCTTCTGTCACCGTGCAGATTTCTGTCAAAAAACTCAAGCACGTGTGGAGGGGGAGTATTTTTTCAAAATATAAAACTCTCAAAGTATTACAAAATGTTTCTTACTCATAAATACTTTGAGAGATTTTCATGTAAATTGGTTTTGTGGCAATGAAGTTATAAGGTGATTAAGGTTAGGAATAACCGTCCTATGATCCGTCAGAGCCGGAGGGATCTACCCAAGGAAACCACTAGTAGTTAGAATTAGAAGTCCTTAGGTATGATTATGTTGGAATCACTCCTAAACTATATTTCAAGTGTTAGTGATTCGTATGTTATAGTTAGCTTAATATGGCTTTTATGTTTGTAATCAAGGCTAGGCTTATGTAGAAAGCCCATAAGCCTAGGCCAAGCCCAATAAGTAAAAGGATGGGAACTTGGAGTGTTGCCCTAGCTCCCTCCTATAAATACCTCTTGTAAACCTTCTATTCAAGGTTGGTTGTTCACTCTTACTCATTTCCTACGAATAACCTTTCATTATCATTCGTGTCTTGTGTTTGGGTGTTCATCCGATCTATCTCTTTTCTCTACTTCTTATATTGATGCTTGTGTTACTAAAATGGGAACCTAAAAGTGGTATCAGTCGCCAAATAGTTGGGTGAACATTTTTTTTGGAAGTTTTGTGGTTTACGCGTAAAACAGTTTCATACTTTGTCACGCTTAAAAACGTATTTTTTACACTTTTCAATCAAAGATTCTTGTACTTTCAACGTTTTAAGGTGTTAAAATCTCTGTTTTTAGCAAAAACTTTCAAACTTTACGTGTGGATCATTGTTTTTTAAGCTTGGTTTTATACGTGGTTTCATCTCTACGTATAAATTATTTAGTAGCTTTGGATCATCAAGTTTCACACTTTTGTGTTATTTTGGTGATATTGAAGCTGTTTCATCACAAAAATCTGGCTTAGAAACATCGTTGGGCAGAAATCAGTTTTGGTTGCTTTCTACGCGTAAGAAAACCCTAATCTTACGCGCAAGTCATCCGTGGTTTCATCTTCAGTTTTCGTGGTTTACTCAGTGTTTTCTTGCTTGGATAAGCCTGAAAACACTTCGACTTTGGATATCCTTTGCACTGTGATAGTGTAAAATATCTTTTGGGTAAAACCCTAATCTTACGCATAAGCTCAAACTTATGCGTAGAACTCATTACGCATAAGATTTTTCTTACGCCTAAGCTCTGTCTTACGCATAAGCTAATCCTACACCTAAGTTTTCTACGCTTAACTTTCAGTTTACGCATAACTTTAGTGTTTCTCAACTCTTACGCGTAAGCTAATCCTACGTGTAAATATCACTTTTACGCGTAAGTATTGGTGTTTTTACGCTTAAGTTTTCTTTGCCTTAACTTGGTTTCTACGCTTAAGGATAATTCATCAGCAACGTTTCTTTCGACTACAAAGATCCATTTAACAACACAAAATTTCAACATGTCACAACCACCATACTCTAGCTATTCTCCTTATACTTATAATCAACAACAACAACAACTAAGTCCACAACATCAACAATTTAATCAACAACATACTCCACAACTAGGAGCAATTCCACCACAAATGGTTCAACCACCACCTAGTCTTCAAGTACAACCTTACACAAACGTTTACAATCAACATCCATCCAGGAATACTATGAAGGAACCAACTTGGTTTGCAAAGATGTGTGAAGCTTTAAGTAGCCAACAATCCATTCATGAGGCAAGATCACTTGATAGACCTCCAATGCTCACTCCCGGAAACTACGATCAATGGGTGATTAGGTTCTTTAGGTTTTGTGATCTAAAGAAGCCACATGGAAAGTTCTTAAAGAAGGTTATCTTGGAAGGTCCATTTCAGATGCCTATTGTTGTTACACCCGGAGATCCAAATGTTGTTCCACCAAGAGATGATCTCACTAACACTGCAACTGTTGCTGACCTTTCTGGTGATGAACTTCTACACTACGAAGTTGATGAGCTATCAATGCAATATATCCTTTTAGGATTACCCAATCCAATCCTTCGAAGTGTTGATGCTCAAAAGACCGCAAAGAAAATGTGGGAACATATTCATCTTCTCATGGAAGGCACTGAACTCAATCAAGAGGATATGGAATCTAAAATTTACTTGGCTTATGAACACTTCATGATTGAACCTGGAGAGACACTAGAGTCTTATCATCATCGATTCTCAGACATCATCAATGATTTGGACAAACACAACATCATCATGCCAAGAATTGCAGTTAATACTAAGTTCCTGAGTAGTCTTGGTCCTGAATGTGAAAAGTATGTCATTTTCATCCGTCAAGCGAAGAATCTTCATCATGCTACATACGGATTGTTGTACGACTATTTGAAGCCTCATCAAAACGAAGTTGATAAAGAAAGGACTATCCGTGGACTCCCGGCCCCACCGTCACTTTCGGACAATCAACAACTTGCTTTGTGGGCTCAAACTAGTTATCCTCCTCAACCCGCTCCTCAACCAACTGCAACAATTACACCATATGATCCGTCACAGCCACAATCTTAAGAAACTCAATTAGTTCCATACAACAACAACAAGGATCAAGCACTTTACAGTGAAGCTAATGAGGACTTCGAAGCTTTTGATGCATTGCAACAAGGATTTGTTATGATTGCTAAAGCCTTCGACCGGTATACCAACAAATCCAACAATCGCATTCGCTCCTCATCAAACACAAGGAATCAGGCTGTTGTGAACAATGGACGTGTTGAAGTTCAGAATCGTGGTTATGGTCGTCAGATGGGAGGAGGTCAAGGGTTTAATGTTATGGGAAGAAATAACATGGGTGCTCCACAACAACAGAGAGCTCAAGTGGTTGAACAGGGTAATGCTCAGAATGGGATAAATGGTCTTCGCTGCTACAACTGTAATGAGAAGGGACACCTGGCTAATGCATGCCCTAAGCCGAGGACAAGAGGCAGTGCTTATCACAAGGAGGCTTTACTTTTGGCTCTCAAGGATGAAGCTGGTGGAACTCTCACAAACAAAGAACAGAGCTTTATGGCAGATGCAGACTCAGATGATGATATGGAGGACTTGCAAGCTAATGCAGCAATGATGTTGATGGCACAAATGCAAGCTCTCCACATGAGTGACACAGGCCCAGTGTATGACACTGATGGTTTGTCTCAGGTACCCGAACAAACCATATTCTTCACTGATCTAATATCTCAGCCAACATCTGAATCCGGCAATGCTCAGAATGTTCAAAATGAGTCGTCCACATCTCATTCTGACGATTCTCAACTAGACCCCGTCGTTACATTTGACGATCAAGATGATCTTATGATTACCTTTGACACTCAAATTGAATTCGTGGTTATACTTGAGGATCATAATAGTGATCATGTTGTGACTCACGTTGAACACACTGAACTTTTGCCTAGTCCAGATATTGATCTCTTACTTAAAGACCAACAATCCCGAATGGATGAATGTTATGCATTAAATCAGAAGTTACACAGTAAAAATGCACTGTTAACCAGGGATATTGAATGCTTAAAACAGCAACTCAATTTTTTCAAAACTCAAGAAAAACGTGAAAATGGTTTTGAAGTCGCTTTTTCTAAATCACACCAAAACGAAAAATCTTTAGAACGATGGATACGTGATCTAGCCACATCGAAGAATGCTTTGTTGTCTCAAATAGAACAACTGAAACATGAACATAAAAAACAACTTAACACTCTTACTTTGGAAACTAAAAAATTCAAGTCTGAGTTGTTAACTTGTCAAAAACAGTTCTCTGAGTACAAAAAGCGCTCCACGAAACGAATAGATGACTATCTTGAGGAAATTGTCGACTTACAACACAAAATCAAAGAGTTTCGAACTGTTGTTTATAAACATGGTGAATCAATCACAACGATTCAAAAGTTTACTTTAAAACCAAATCCAAATGGATATGGATCGAATCTTGCTGATTACAAACCTAAGTTTTCAAACAGAACATTCAAACCAAATCCTGAAGTTTACAGTGCAGAACATAGAGTTGATGATTCAATTATGAGTATTGTTGAATATAACCGTCAAGAGGAATTAGATGCAGAAGACGAGAGTCGATCAAAATTAGAAAATGTTGTTTATAACAAACCATTTAACTATTCAAAATCCTTCACTTTCGTTGCACAAAAGGATTTTTCTAACACACCATGGGTTATCACACCTACTTCTGAGGGTCCCATTTCCAATAATGTACAAATTAATGGTCCTTTACCTTCACTTAGTGAAATAAAACCATTAGCCGAACAATGTAAAGTCATAAAATATTTTGAAACATTCACTTCGGACATCAAACTTTTGGAACGTGAAATTGAATTTCATTCTGAAATTAGAATTGAACATTTTCAATCGCCTCTTGCGCGTGCACAAAGAGATATTCTTCAGAAAAGAATTTTACCTCATGTCCGAAATTTGAAAAATTGTGCTATATATTGGGAATGGGATTTTCACAAGGAGCTTGGACTTATGAAAAGAGTTTTCGATCAAACAGAAACATCAATTTCAAATACAAAACGTAAAAAGAAAATGTTACGAAAAGATGTTGATCGACTCTTGAAAGATGTTATTTGTGTTGATATCCATAATATTGTGTTATTGCATTCTTTGTCATATGCATCTGATTATATCTCTGCTAATACTGTTGATTCTGTTGAAATTGTTGAGAATACTGATAATGTGCATCAGATCGAATCTTTAAAAGTTGAAAATGAACGATTGTTAACCGAACTTTCAAATGCAAAACGTCGTCTTCAATGGTGTCAAAAAGATTGTCAAAATCGTGAACTTTCTCTGCAAAACAAAATCACTCAGTTGCGCTCAAAATCTTTTGATCCTAAAATTGAGCAACTGGATGATCAAAACGTGTCTTTGAAATTTCAAATCTCAAAATATGAACAAGAACTTGCAAAAGTTAAAAAGGAATATGGAGTCATATTTGATTTACTCAAACAGACTCGTGATGAAGCATCAAACGAACTTGATCATTATCTTGCACACACCAAAGAAGTCATGAATGTTTCCGAAAATCTTCGTTCTGAAAATCAAGATTTGGTGCACACTATCATTAAGTTAAGGGAGATGTTAGGAAAGTATGAACAAGTTCAGCCTAGCATCATTAAGAAAATTGCACCTGTAACACTTAGCAAACGTGAACCCAGAATGCCTACTGACAAAACACAAGATACTAATGTGTTTCCCTCTACTGAAACATGAATAGTTGCCTCTTTTCCCAACGTTCGCACTTCACAGCCTAGGAGCAATACAAGGAAGAATAGGAAGTTGCGACCTAAGAAAAGAACAATAAAGAAGACTGAAGTAGAAGAACACCCTAGGACTTTGAATAAGACTCAAGTTACACCCACTTTAGATATTGCGTCTGACAAATGTAATGGAAAAAGTGTTGTAACGAATGCTAAACCTTTAAGTACTTTTGATATTCAGTCTGATGCTTCTTGTGTTATTTGTTGTAAAAGTATGCTTTCTGATTGTCATGACAAATGTGTTGCTAGAGCTATCTTGTCTCGTTTAAGGAATCCTAAGAATCGGAATACCTCTAGGCCCACTAATGCTTCTAAGTCTGTGCTTGGTAAACCGCCCTATTTAGATTATAAGAAACGCATTGATGTCCCTGTAGCTCCAGTATCACCTCCAAGGAATGTAGTACCACCTAGTGCATTCACTAAGACTAAAGCTAAGACTAGTTGGAGATGGAAGAAATGGATACATAATACACTAGGATTTAAATGGAAGCCTAAAATCATTGATGAGTATATTTCTACTATAACTGCATCGGAACCCTCTAACTCATCGGGTTCCACATCTACTTCTATTTCATCTGTGTCGTCTGTGTGTAATGCAGGTGATACAGATCATCCTTTGGGTTGTTGATAGCGGATGTTCCCGACACATGACAGGCAATCTTAAACTGGTATCAAACTTTATTGCAAAGTTCATTGGCACTGTCAGATTCGAGAATGATCACTTCGCAGCTAACATGGGCTACGGAGATTACATCAACGGAAACATTGAAATTAGCAGGGTTTATTATGTGGAAGGCCTTGGTCACAATCTCTTTTCAGTCGGTCAATTCTGTGATGGAGATTTGGAAGTAGCTTTTCGGGAGAAAACTTGTTTCATTCGTGATCTACAAGGAAACGATCTTATGTCTGGTCAACGCACATCAAGTCTTTACACAATCTCAATGCAAGACATGATTGCTTCAACTCCCATCTGTCTACTCTCTAAGGCTACATCTACAAAATCCTGGCTATGGCACCATTGTCTCTCACATCTAAACTTTCAAACCATAACCAACCTTGCTCGATATAAACTAGTTGAAGGTCTCCCAATATTTCGGTATTCTAAAGATCACCTATGCTCAGCTTGTGAACAAGGGAAAAGCACTCGTGCTCATTTTCCTTCAAAGGTGGAACACAACTCTCAGCATGTGCTTCATCTTCTTCACATGGATTTGTGTGGCCCGATGCATGTGCAAACGATTAATGGAAAACGATACATCCTGGTAATTGTAGACGACTACTCAAGATGGACTTGGGTCTACTTTCTTCGAAGCAGAGATCAAAATCCACAGATGATCATCACCTTTCTTACGAAAATTCAAGTTCAGCTCCGGAACACAGTCCGACAAATCAGAACAGACAAAGGAACTAAATTTGTGAATCAAACTCTTCGGGAATTTTATGAGAAAGTGGGAATTGAGCATCAAACATCTATTGCACGTACACTAGAACAAAACGGAGTTGTTGAAAGACGAAACCGCACGTTAGTGGAAGCTGGAAGAATGATGTTAATTAATGCTAAACTTCCAGATTACTTATGGGCTGAAGCCATGTCAACTGCATGCTACACTCAGAATTGATCAATGATTACAAAACACCACAACAAAACACCTTTTGAGCTTATCCACAACCATAAACCAAATCTCAAACACTTTCATGTATTTGGATCCCTTTGCTACCCAAATAATGATCGTGATGACTTTGGAAAACTCAAAGCCAAAGCTGACATTTGAGTCTTTATTGGATACTGTGAGAACTCTAAAGGTTACCGGATCTGGAATAGTCATACAAAGCAGGTTATGGAAACGATTCACGCTAATTTTTATGAGCTTACAGAAATGGCTTCTGAGCATAACAGCTTGGAACCCGGTCACAACCGTTTAAACTTCCCTCAAACCCCATCATCAGCTGAACCAAGCCCCCAACTTACTCGTCAACAAATGGAAAAGCTCTTTGCTCCGCTGTTTAGTGATGACATTGATGAACGAGGTCCAGGTGTATCCGCTGTTTCCGCTGCTCAACCTGATCATATTCCTATACCTGATACACCTGCTACAACAACTACGGTTGAAGAAGCACCACCAGTTGACTCTACAACAACAGTTAAACAAACTGCATCCAACCACGCTGAAGCAGGTGATGATGTTCTGAATGAAGTACCCCTACCTGCAGATTTTGATCCAAATGCGTTCTTTAACCCGTTTGCTAATGAAACTGCTGCACCTGATGTCGCGGAATCATCTACAAGCCATTTGAATCCTCAAAATCTGCACAATGTATACCAACATCAACCCTCTATACATCGTTGGACAAAAGACCATCCTCTTGAGAATATTATTGGTAACCCAAATCAACCAGTCGTAACAAGACAACGTCTTCACACAGATGGTGAACATTGCATTTATGCACTCACTGTCTGCCAATCTGAGCCTAAAAACATTAAAGACGCAATGACAAAAGACAACTGGATTGAATCCATGCAAGAAGAACTCAACCAATTTAAACGTCTTGAAGTATGGGAACTAGTTGAAAGACCAACAGGGGTCTATGTCATTGGTCTTAAATGGATTTGGAAGAACAATTTGGATGCTGAAGGGAACGTAATCAGAAACAAGTCACCTCTGGTAGCTAAGGGTTATAGACAGGAAGAAGGTATTGACTTTGAAGAATCATTCGCTCCGGTTGCTCGTCTTGAGGCCGTTCGGATCTTTCTCGCGTTCGAGGCTCATATGAATATAACGGTCTTTCAGATGGACCTCAAAACTGCTTTTCTGAATAGTCAACTGAAAGAAACAGTCTATGTCAGCCAGCCAGAAGGATTCGTTGATCCAGAGTTCCCAAACCACGTCTACAAACTGAACAAAGCTCTGTACGGTCTCAAACAAGCTCCAAGGGCGTGGTACGATAAGTTATCATCCTTCCTCATTGCCAATAAATTCACCAAAGGTTCGGTCGATCCTACACTTTTCATACAATATCACGGGGCTCACATCTTAATTGTTCAAATTTATGTGGATGACATCATTTTTAGGTCAACACACTTAAAATACTCAAATGCTTTTGCAAAATTAATGACAAAACATTTTGAAATGTCAATGATGGGTGAACTCACATTCTTTCTCAGAATGCAAGTTCACCAATCCCCCCATGGTATTTTCTTGACTCAGTCCAAATATGCCCTTGAATTGTTAAACAAATTTGGAATGCAAAACTGTGACACCTATGCCACACCAATGGCTCATACCAAGAAGCTAGACGCTGATTTACATGGGAAATTGGTGGACCCTACCAAATACCGTAGTATTATTGGGTCTCTCATGTATCTAACAGCTAGCAGGCCTGATATTTTGTTTGCCATATATCTTTCCTCTCGTTATCAGTCGAGACCAACTGAAACCCACCTCTCTGAGGCTAAAAGAATCCTCCGATACATCAAGGGAACCATTAACTTGGGGATCTGGTATCCGAAGGATTCTGGTTTTGAACTAATAGCTTTTTCAGACGCTGATCACGCAGGATGCCTAGACTCACGGAAAAGTACTTCAGGAGCATTACAATTTCTTGGTGATAAATTGGTGTCATGTCAATCGAAGAAGCAGGATTGTACATCGCTGTCCTCAACAGAAGCATAATATGTAGCCATGTCGGCGTATTGTGCTCAAGTCATTTGGATGAGAACACAACTCAAAGACTATGGTTACGTGTTTGACAAAATCCCGATGTACTGCGACAATCGGAGTGCTATTGCGATCTCGTGCAACTCATTACAACATTCGAAATCAAAGCACATCGATCTTCGATATCATTTCATAAAGGACCACGTGGAACAGGGTACAATTGAATTATACTTTGTGGGTACTGAATACCAATTGACAGATCTTCTCACCAAAGCCTTAGCTCCTGCTAGGTTTAATGAGTTGGTCCACCGGATTGGTATGCGGTGTTTGACTCAAGAGGAACTCGATGAACTCTTAAAACATTCTTAACACCAGTCAAACACCAAAACCTCTTTTGTAAATATTTTTTTCAAAAACAAAATACAAAAATATAAAATCTGATAAAACAACAAAAATATTCTTCTATCTATATTTCTTTTAACATTGCAAGTACAAATCTTCCGTCAACACTCTTATCTTTCAAAATTCAGTACTTTTACGATCAAGTGTTGAGGGGGAGAATGCAAATATTTTACGGTCTCATAAAACCTTGTACTTGAATGTTACCTTATCATGGTTGTTTCTTTAAGAATGGTGGTCACATTTCTGGTTTACTAACACTCCTCGGACTAAAATTTATAAAATTTCATTATTTCTTAAGTCGAGGGGGAGTGTCGTCAAGTTTCTTTTCAAAAATATCATTCGTTTGGTAACCAAACGGAAGTTATGGACAATGGATGTAAATGGAAAAGGTGCAGGGACTAAATGTGTCAAATGATCAAAGTATTTTTATACAAAAATACCTCACCTAACTTATTAATACACATTAACTCTTCACATTTATTTCACACCTAACAAAATCCTATGCCTAATAATCAATCTTTAAATCCGAGTTCTTGATCATCAATTTGTAAGTGGTTTTATAATCTTAACGTATTTACAAACAATGGTTTTGATTCTTTCGTAAATCCAACGGTTAAAACGTGAGTTTGAGTGATTGTTGTGTTCTACGCGTAAGCTATGAACACATAATCAAGTTTATGTGTTTATGGTTAAAATGGTTGTGTCAAAACATTTGTTTAATCATATTAATACCATTTTTATCATTTAATCTCCCCCAAATACACGAATTGGATGATCTTTGAAAACTAGGGTTTATGCGTGGAATTGGGTATTTTCATATGTGAACATTTCTGGCTAATTGGTTGCTTGCAAGATGTTGTTTACGAGTTTAATTGATCATATCTAGGCCCAGAATCAACCCAGTAACATGAATTGCTAGTTTATTAAGAATTAGGGTTTATGTTCTTGAAATTTGGGTATCTTTGATTCGCTTAGAATTTGATGTTAAAACTTGGATAGAACAACTCAATAGGCTTCCTAGACATCCCATAATCATTTTGGTGCAATTCCTATGGCTAGATAACTTACACGTAAAAATTGAGCCTTAGGTTTAGGTTTACGCGTAACCTGTTTCAACGCTTAACTGCTTAAATAAGTATTCATGATTTGATTTGAAAAGGAATGAATGTATGTGTTAATGTTGATGTTAAGATGAATTTATTTCAGGTTTTCTACGCTTGAAAATTCAGAATCAAGGTTACTTGCAATCTACGCATAAGGATCACCTTACGCGTAGCATGTGAAGGATATGCGTAAACAGTAACCTCTACGCATAAGGTTGACTCTTACGAGTAAGCCTTACGCGTAAGGTTCCTTATACGCTTACGCGTAAGCTCTACGCATAAGGCCCTCTTTTCCTACGCATAATATTTCTTACGCGTAAGTCAAGAACCTACGCATAAGCTTTCGTTTACGTGTATAATCACTCCTGTTTACGCATAAGCTTGCTATTTCTATGCCTAAGCCTAGTTTTAACCTTAATTATGAATTGTTACGCGTGCAAACTTGTAAATAAATAAATCATAACGCTACGAAACCAATAATGTTACTAATAAGCTTAAACGTTTAATAAGTTATGAAAAAGTGAAAACATAGACTTTAAAACTTGAAGTTAATCAACTCACGAAACTTATCACGACGTCTTTGGACTATTGGACAAACAAGTGACATTGGGCTCGTAACAATCATCAACATATCACATTCAATAATTGGACAATAAAACCATCTGTTGACTAACGTAATGTCTTTCGATATGTTGGTTCTTTTGGCTAAATATCTTTCAGATCATAACATGGACGCTCCAATGAAAAACGTGGAAGCACCAAACGTTCTCACCGTTGAAGATATCTTCCCTAATAGCTATCCGATGAAGATAGGAAAGAACAACCTTCGTGTTGATTTTGATAGTCTTAACTGCTCAGAGTCTTCTTGTCTAATTGTTGTAGACATTCTGAAGAATCATCCTTATCAGAACATGCTCACCAATTCTGCTACAGTGTCGGAGATCTACATTCACCAGTTCTGGCATACAATGCAAAAGATCAAAGGTCAAAATGCTGTGACGGTGACGCTCAACCACAAACAAGTCACCTTCACACCAGCAGACTTAAGGGATGTTCTTCTCATTCCTGTCATCGAGCCAACCGAATACAATGCCACACCAACTGAAGAGGCTGTTCTGCAATTCATGATCGACATTGGTTATGACGAAGCTACAGGAGTAATCACAAAGCATTCATACGTGGATCTTAAGAATATTCCTCAGCCATGGATAACCCTCTACATCATCATCACCAAATGAGTTTTGGGACGTGATAGTGGTTACGAGCATCCCAAGCTCGTGGAACTACAGATCGTTTGGGCTTTGGCCAACATGAAACACATTGAAGTTGAAGCTCTGATATGGGACGACATGATGTCATTCCTCAAAAAGCTTGGCTCCAAGATCCCATATATCAGATATACCAAACTGCTGATCCAAAGAGCTTTAGGGTATAACCCTGATATCCCGTTAAGAACCAATGATCCCAACAATCACTCCATGTTGTATGAGCCTACACTCACAGTCAGATTTAAGGAATCTACAACAAAGAAACAAGGTGCAGTGTTGCCAGATCACCTTCTAACCGATGCAGTCAAACAACTCTATTCATACAAAAGGTATCTGGTAGCAGTTGATGAAGGCAAAGTAGGTTTTCTTGATGACAAGTCCTCCGGTACACCTACTAGGAAAACCAGGAGAGGTGATAACGCTACACGCGTCGTTCGGGGTCAAAGGAACTTCCTTTTCGTCGAGCAAGTTTTTCAACACCCTAGGCAGTGAACCTAATCGTTGTAGTGTAGTATTAGGGTAAGCCACGGGTATTGATATCGTTCTCTAGGGGAATAGGAATGCTAGTGAGAAGTTACTACGCTAAGGTTGTGGTTGAGGAAGATTATTTTTTATCTTTTTATAATTTTTTAAGGAAAGGAAAGGTACGAATCTCGGGGTTTGAATTTGGGGGGTTGGTATTTCTACCGATTACTCTACTTATCTAATTATCTAATCTAAGGTGTATGTAGTCTATGTCTAATTAATGTGTGCTCGTATGATAGTTTAAAGATGTGTTTACTTAGGTTTTACTACTCCTTAATTATCTCCTATTGGTGGTTGAATTGACACGTCCTTATTCCTAGTTGCGTTGTGTGTCTAAGGTTGTAGGGTATGCATTTCTCCATAACTCTTTGAACTTACCAAAGGGTCTCATCTACAAAACCCACTAGGGATAATAAACTCTTACTCTAAGGCACTCTTTGGATGGTTTAGCTTACAACTACTCAAGGAGTCATATTCTAAGGTTCACAAAGATTTAATCAAGCATTAAGTACACAACAAATGACCTATCGCATTACTAGATCATTAATCAACTAAGATAAGAGACAACCAATCAATATTCAATAATTAAGTTTCATATTCCCTAAGCAAACACACAAGTAAATTAGCCGGACATGGAAAACATGCAAGCATACACACAAATAATCAAAGACATAATTGTATTAATGAAGTAAAACACTTATCTTGGTGTAAGATAGGGTTTGGAACCCTAAAATACTGTACAAGACAGCCTTGGTTCGGTTTAGGTTTTTACTCCAAAAGACTACACACTAAATACTGAAAAATTCGGATTATATATATAATTTTACATCTGCGACGGCGTCACCTTATGTTTTGTGACGCCGTCGTGTCGCCGTCATTAGGGTTTCGTCTTGGCCACGTTAGACTTGCGACGGCGTCACCTTATGCTTGTGACGCCGTCCTCTTCAGCTTCTGACGCCGTCTGGATTACATCTAGGCCGTCTGAGTTGCGACGGCCTACTCTTTTATAACTTGACGTCGTCACTTGAAAATGGGAGTTTTGGCTTCTGTCCCGTCACAAAGATCCTCCGACGGCGTCACAATTAACACCTAACGCCGTCACCTTATGTTTTCAGCATCTTTGAGTTTCTCGATTCTGACTTTGGCCATTTTCTTCGTATAATTGCGCCTTTTCGTCCAAATAAGTGCCATTCCAGCATTTTGCCTTCAAGAGACCTAAAAAGTGAAAAGGAACGATATTAAGCAATAACGGATACAAAAGTGATCAAATAAGGGCTTAAACGACCCCTAAAAAAGGTACCTTTTAAAACCTTATCAAATATCCCTATATTTGGTATTTGCTTGTCCTCAAGCAAATGTGCTTTTAGCCAATTAATTTATAAGTTAGGGGTCATGAAGCATTCGTTCAAAACGGTCCACAACACATATAAGCCCCGCAAAAGTCATAACAAGCACGGAAATCACATACTAGCACCTCACATGGGGTGTTTGGATACTCACATCTCTCTCGGGTGTATATGAAATATAACAAATTAAAAATGGAAGATAAACACTCATTAACCGGTCCTAGTACATAGATTACCATAGGCTTGAGAATAGATCAAACCTCCATCGCTTTGGCGTAAGCACCTAGGAAAGACTATCAAAGAGGTCTTTAAATGGTTGTAATGTTAGGCTTACGGTAGGGAAACAAAGGGTTTGGTGGGATAGGCTATATAGTGGTGGCAAGTCAAAAATCTCTTATGTTACAAGCATACGAAGAATGGCGTTGCTAAGCCAAGACTCGACACTCTAAACTCTAGCTAACTGAAATAAACAAACATAAAATTAAAGGATAGATGCAGGATAGTAGCCCGTATTTTTTTTTAATCACTCTATTTTTTTTTTTTTTTTTTTCATACACTTTTACTCTACCATCCTCTATGGTAACATCAAAATGATAGGGATTTATAGGCACATCCCTACACTTGAGTTTTTATTACTCTAACACTAATTTGACCCGAATTGAAAAGATCAAAACACTTGGGGTACATTATTACGCAAACAAAGGGAATTTGAATTTAACGTTCCCTTCCCGTCATTTCATAAACTTTAACTTTTCCCATGAATCCCAATCGTCCCAAAACTGTATACAAAGGATATGACTCGACTTAGCAACTCATGCAAGCAACTAAATAATTGAACTAAGGGTTTAGGGTGATAACAATAATGCACTAAAAGTGAGTGCATACAGGGTAGGCTAAGGCGATTTGGGTGTATATTTGGGGGTGGGGTGTAAACAATGCTGTTCATTGATATTCCGGAAAAACCGAAACATCACGAGAACCGCGAAAAGGATAGGCTCTGAGGGGTTAACTAGGGGTATCGTGTACTAAAGAT